>JAHWFO010116803.1:0-36037 GCA_023313115.1 Rhysida immarginata
TTCTTTTATTCTTGTAATTAATTGTCTTTTTGTCTGACCTGTGTAAAGAATAAAAGAACATGAAAGAGCACTTAGAAACAAAGATAAAAACAATCATTTAGTAAACCACTGCATTAACCAAAATCATAATCCGGATTGGAACAAAATCAAAATTATTAATAAAGAAATAAATTATAAAAAAAGACTAATAAAAGAAACTATCAACATTATTTCGAATGAAAAAAATTTAGCCAAACCATCAATAGAAATTAATAATAAATGGAAATTACTACTAAAAATATAAAAATATAATATCACTTCCCTTACACCCAACAATCCCGATCACAACAATCAAAATAATCACACATTGTATTAGACAACATTGTTTTATTTTTTTATTATTATATTCCATTCATTCATTCAAAAAAAACTTTAAATCTGAGGATGGGAAAAAAATCCCGAAAACGTTAATATTAAAGATAGTCATTTACAACACGAGTCATTTACATCACTAATCATCGAACCTCCATCATAGACCTGTGTACCTCCCTGTTTCCTGTAACGTTTCTTCGCAGTATCTTCGTCTCTTCTGTGTTTCTTCTGTGTTTCATCTGATCTTCATCTCTTCTGTATATCTTCTGTGTTTTCATCTGATCTTCGTCTCTTCTGTACATCTTCTGTGTTTCTTCATACCTGTGTTTCTTCGTCCTGAGTTTCTTCACAAGTCCTGTGTTTCTTCGTCCGTAAACTTTAACTCTGGTGACTTTTTTCTTTGTTTTTTTTAATTATTTATTTTAATTTTCCTATTTTTCTATTTTAATTAAAGGAGTGTATTCATCTTTATTAATATATAAGAAACTCTTTGGCACAAAATCTGTGGTAAACTTATTTTTCCTTCTTCATTTGGGCACGTGCCTTCACCAATTTTTAGTAACAATTCGGAGAACTCTTGTGCGTTTGGATTTCCGCCTCTTTGCGCCCGCATGTTAGCTGTCAAGTGCAAACGTGTGACCCTATTCCAGAGAGTGGAGCTCTTCAGGCAAGCGTTTATCAGATCAGCTCTAGTGTCTCGTGTAATTAGTGGCAGCGTCTGTCTAAAGTCTCCACAAAAGAGCACTGTGACGCCTCCCATCAGTCTGTCATTTTGCCTGATATCTTGCAATGTTCTGTCCACAGCTTCCACTGCCTTGTGGTGTGCCATCGTGCATTCGTCCCACACAGTCAGGTAAGAATCACGCACAACTCTCGCTTTATCACTATTACGCGAGATGTCGCAAACAGGCGTCTCTGAAGTGTCTAATTGTAAAGGGATTTTAAACATGGAATGGGCAGTTTTCCCACCGGGCAGTAAAGTGGCTGCTATCCCTGAGGAGGCTACAGCTAGTGCGACCTTGCCTTCGCTTCGTATCTGAGCCATGATAATTTTAGTTAAGAATGTTTTACAGTGCCACCTGATGCATCTAAGAGAAACAGAACCCCTCTAGGGTGGTTGGTGGTGCTCTCACAAATACAGTCGTAAATTCTCCGCTGCTCTGCTGTTAGTACAGGTATACCATCTTGAAGAGTTTCCGCAATTTCAACTGGGTTATGGATGGTTTCGGCTATTTACTCTCTGTTGCCGCGCCCTTCATCTGAACTTGGTGCAAACCATAGTTTGGCAGGGGATTACCACCAATAGACAATACGACATCTCGAATATCTCTTAAACACCGATTCATAAGAGTTTCCCGAATCTCGTAATTCAGTTCGCCGCCTTCAACAGCCTGTCTCATTTCTCGTAAAAAATCCTCTGACAAATGATGTTCATATTCTTGCCACAAAACACCAACATCATAGAGAACAAATGGCGCAAGCGACGTGGTCTATCACTGACGCATGCTTCAGCCAGAGTATCGTCCCAGTGCTGGTCATCATCCAGCAAGTGGCGTGCCCGGAAAGCGGTTTGATAAGTCGGGTATTCAATGTTCTCAAACATTCGTAGCGCAGCAAAAGAAGTTGGCCACGTATAATGTATAAGAGTAAGCGCAGATAATAGCACTCAACGTTATTTGGCTGCACTGTAGAAAACCCTACCCATTACATGCAGCATGATGCTCCTTGAATACGCCTGGTACACCGTCTACAATCGTGCCTCTTTTACGGCGAATAAAAATGCCGCGTTGCTTATCGTATGTATAGTACGATGCAACCTCTTCGTAGTACAGCGTTTTAGTGAAGTCGTCCGTCTCACATAATCGGAAAAAGGCGAGTATGTAAGACGGCCTGATTGAAAACGCGTTACCTCATCACGTTCATTGTTTTGTAGTGCAATCGTCGCTTGATCGCTACCTTTGTTCACATATTTGCTTATGTACTTAATGGACTGTACGCTGTTACACATTTCCTCGTTTATACGAGTCCGAAAAGTCTTTGACAGCACAGGCGAGTAAGGTACGACCCATCCATTGTCGACAACGATTCGCTGGCCACGTAGCCATATTTCAACTGTGAATCCACCGTATTGAGGTAGTCGTCGTCGATATAATGGATACTCATCTCCGTCTGTTTTTGTTTGATTAACCTGCGCCCTTGGGTACCTTTTTGTGCATCGGCCATCTTGCATGCAAGGTGAGTTCACGTTATGTGGACCGCAAGGACCATGCACCATATGCGTCTTTACAGTGCACCTCATTAGGGGCTGGGAATTCCGCACTGATTATGTTGTCGATATCGTTGGGGCGTAGTTTTTCCTGCAGCCACAGACGAATGTGTGCATGAGGCAAACCACGTTTTTGCCACTCGACACTATAAAGAAAACAAATATGTGCCGAAAACATTTTCCTTAGTAAGCAGATCGATCATAAGTTTTAGCTTTAATTTAAAAACCCTTGCTATTATGTCGTGCCTGTCGTAGGAAGCTTGCCCTTCGAAGAGCTCTTGAGTTATTTCAGTTCACTTTAGGTTCGTAGTAAACGTAATAAAAAGGTCTGGACGCCCATACTTTTTAACGTAACAAAAGACATCTTGTGTGCGCTCATCCATATAGCATGGCCCGCTTGTGAAGCTCGATGGTAGAATGACCAGACGTCCCAAGTTTTCAGTATCGGTGTCTTGTTGCATGGCATCCTGAAGATCAATATAATTTTCAGTACGTAATTTCCTGGATTTGTGCGAATGAAGACTAAACGTTCATTCTCTATTTTCGCGTACATGTCCACTACATGCTGACTAAATAGTCCGCGAAAATGATGCAAATGAGGAAAACGGTCACGTCTTAATTGTAGCACGTACGAATAAAACTGCATCGCTGAAACTTTTTTGTTGGAATTGGGCGCACCAGTCACGGGATTAACATGGTGAAAGCCAAAATTATAACCATCCTCGCCGCGACAATAAATCAGAGGGTACTAAAGGGCGTCATAAGCTCGATGAGTTTCGCTGATCCGTTGCAAGCATACAATGTCACTCTTGTCGCACTCCTGGTCCACCAGTACAACAACAACTTCATTCGTGGTAGGGGCGTTGTATCGGCCACGATGTTCTGCTATCGGACGGCGATCAGCAATGATTACAAATTTATAATCGTTTTCTTGTCCTTGCGGAATAGAGTTTAGTGCAGCTTTGAAGTGGTTGATGTACGGGTTTATTTGATGCAACATGTTTTGCAGCTCAGCAGTCACACTTGAGTTAAGATTTTGAAAATTGCAATTTCTTATGTTAGCTTGTTCACAATAGTCGGACCCAAAGTATATTTGAAGGAATTTTCGTACATCCCCAGGCAAAAGAGAACCTATCAAATGATATGCTTGGCCTTGAATTTTAAAGGTAAGCATAAATGTACCTTCCACAATTTGCTTTGCACCAAATGAAGTCAACTAGAATGCAGAATTATAAGAACGGACACAATCCAAAAAATGTCTGGAATGTGGATGTATCCCGCTCAAAAGTGCTTTTAAGGCTCTGGAGGTTCTTGAAAAATGTCTAGTCGAATTTTTCCGCTAGAACAACACAGTCCGTTTGACTCCTTGTTCCATTTTAAGGCTTCGCAATGAGTACAGTTTTTGATCATTCCACCAATTCTAGCAAATTCGGCATAATTAATGTTTGAGGTGTAGTTAAATCCACTCCACATCTTATTAGTCCATGGAAGCTGATCATTGAGCGCTCTATTCTCTGCAGACACGGATGAGCACTGTCCTTCATTTAATCGAAATGAGCGCTGTACCTGGTTCTCCGCCAGCCAAGCTTCAAGTTCTTCATTTGTTTCCTGGGAGACTATTTGTCTCATTCTCTTAGCGTCTCTTGAGTCTTTAGAAAGATTTGATCGCTTTCTGGAAGGCATGTTTAGAAGACATATCTTCTTTCTGAGCCGGCCAGGTGGCCGAGAGGGCTAGGGCGTAGGCTTTCTAGTTCTCGAGTCCACTTGGTCGTGGGTACGAATCCCGCTGTGGGCATGTTTGTTTGTCCCGGGCTGCCTACAGATATAACTTGCGAAAAAGGCATAAAATGACCTTAGTAATCGACGCCAAAAATTCTAATAAACCAACCACACCAATCTTCTTTCTGGCGACATCTATTGGCAAGTTTATCTACTGCTGCACGAATTTTCATACTCGCAGCTACATCTGTTGGAAAGTTTAACTACCACAACACTGAGCTCTTCAGGTATTTTTCCGTGGGAATGAGCTATTTTCACGCAGAAATAAGTACCCTAGTTGAAGACTCAGACTGTAAGCTATCACCATACAAAGTTTCATCAAAATCCGTCCAGTAGTTTTTTGTGATGCCCGAACAACCACGGACTCGTTACAGTTTTATTGGAGCATAGCTCCCTTATCAGTCACCATTGTAACGTCATCACGTCAAAACCACTAAACCAATAATAGCCAAATCTCGCATACACTTAGTCTGGTGCCTGAAGGTGGTTTGTATTAAAAAAACGGACATATGTGAAGTCGTTGAAGAGTAATAAACATTCTGGTTCAGCTCCGTGATGAGGGGTGATGAGGTCCCTCATGCCCCTGCTATGTGGTGAAGCCGAACGCGAGTTTCAATTGTCAATGCAGTCAGTAAAGCTATACCATAGCCTAATAATGAGAAGTCTGTCCACTCTCATTTTCAAACGTTGTCTAAGTTCCCTAGCGGCAGATAAACTCAACTGCCAAATCCATTGTTTACTATTGCAATCATATTTCTCCAATTTGTCGTTTATTAAATTGGAGAAATTTTTATGAAGAAATTTAATTTCCAAGTCCTTTACACTAAACGTTTTTCTATTTTTTTCTTTTCGAAAAGAAAAAAAACCAAAACAAAACCCCAAGAAAATAAAACAACCGTGAGCTATATGAATTAAGGTTGTTATAACGGAACTCTTATTCAAAATAGTTTGAAATAAAAAGGATTTTGCCATATTAGAAAATTTGATGAATGGTTTTCATTGGATTCCCTAAATTAGATGAAATAAAGTCTTATTGATCTAAGGAGTTTAAATGATTAATTTTAAATTTAAATGTGGGTATAATAAGGAATAATAAAGAAAATCTATATTGGCATAAGGAAATAAAAAAATTTAAAACTTATTTAGAAGATAAAGATCTAATTATAACAAAAGCAGACAAGGGTAAAATAATGGTCACACAAAAGAAAAAAGATTACATTATTAGCATAGAAAATTTCATAAAAGAAAATAAAATTTTCAAATTAGAAAATAAAGATCAAACAATACAATTCCAAAAAAATGTTATTAAAAAAATAAATGAATTAAAAAAAGAAATTATAATTAATGAATAACAACAAAAACAAATAATTCCAGGAGAAACATCACCAAATTCAATTTATGGAGTAATAAAAATACACAAAGAAGGAAATCCCATAGAATCATAACCTCCACTAAAAAATCACCAACTTACAAACTAGCAAAATTTCTAGATAATTATTTAAAAAAAATTTTTGATTTTAATTACACAATAAAAAACTCAACACTAGCCAAACAAACATTAGAAAAACTAAAATTAGTAAATAAAGACAAAATTTATACTATAGATATAACAGCTATGTATGATAACATCCCAATCATACCAAATCTCAACATCATAAAAAATCAATTAAAAACAAAATTACCTTACACGAAAGTACTAAAAATCATACAATCCATAAATCTATGTTTCACCAACAATCAATTAAAATTCAATGAAAAAATTTATTCACAAATTGAAGGCTTACCCATGGGAAGCCCATTATCACCAATTCTTTCCAACATCTATTTAAATAACATGGAGCACAATTTACTAAACAAATCACAACACAAACAACACATAAAAATATGGATGAGATATGTAGATGACATCCTAGTCATAACGAACAAAGCAATAGAAATATTAATACACCTATTAGAAGAACGATATCCTTTAAAATTTACACACAACAACATGACCAACAACCGTATCACATTTTTAGATATAAACATTATAAAAAATGAAAATAATCTAGATTTTGAGATATATGAAAAACCAACAAAAGGTAACAACATACCACATTACTTATCACAACAACCCACACACCAAAAAATTAACACTATTAAACAATATTTACAAAGAATAAAAAATCTTACATCCACGAAATATATTCCTACAAATTTAAAAAAACTTAAACTGAACCTAATAAAAAACAAATATCCAATAACTTTAATAGACAAAATTTTAATAGATGCGTTTACAAACAATACAACAAAAACTATACCAATTCTACAAGAACAACAAAAAAGATATTCAATACAATACAATAATAAAATTTTCCACAAACAGAAAAAAAATATTAGAACAAATACCAAACATAAAAATCATACCAAAAATAACAAATAACATTACTAAAACATTAATAACCACCACCAACCTAAAAACAACAATCAATCAAAATAATAACACAAATATCAATTTCAAAGAAATATGTCAAAATAATAAAGAAAAATGGAACACTAGAAATATAATTTATCAAATACCATGTAAAAATTGTGAACATATCTACACAGGTCAAACTAAACGACAATTAGAAATAAGATTAAAAGAACATGAAAGAGCACTTCGCCACAAAGACAAAAACAACCATTTAGTAAATCATTGTATTAAAGAAAACCACACACCAGATTGGAATAACACAAAAATCATTGGAAAAGAAGAAAATTATAAAAAAAGATTAATTAAAGAAACAATAAATATCATTACAAATAACAAAAATTTAGCCAAGCCATCAATAGAGATGAACAATACGCAATGGACACTACTTTTAAACAACAATTACCCTAGTATACAATAGCCAACAATCATAACCAACAATCACAACCAACTTAGCTTCATCATCTTTATATCAATTGTTAAATTCTTATTTCAACTGTTTTCACCATTCAAAAATGTTTTATCCTACTGATGATGAGAAATATTCTCGAAAACGTTTATAAATTTTATCCCAAATATTTGGATCACCCTCTTCAAAATTTCATCTGTATTTCAAAACCAACACTTCCTTCAAGATTATCGTTTTCTACTATCAACATTATCTTCACAAGACTTCATCTACATCCTCAATAGACTAAATTTATTTCTACTATCAACAACATCTTCAATTGACTACATCGTTTAAGTTTTCTTCCATCTCACAAGTTTCTTCATCGTTTTTCAAGATTGGTGACTTTAAATTTTAATTATTTTACGATTTTCCGCATTAAAAGGAGACAACTCACATTTAAATTTGAAATAAAGTCTTTTTTAAAAAATTATAGGACCTCTAAAGTTTTTTTTATTCTTGCTGTTATGAATAGAAAATTGCATACATACCTTTTTTTTGCAGTCAGATAAAATGCGATGAAGAAAATCGTAAAAAGCTTTTGATAACGATCTGTCATTAACAAAACTCAATAGCAAAACAATACCTGAATAGATCCAGAAAAGAGAAGGAGATAGCTGAACGCTTGGCGCGCTACTGTCGTTATTATTGTTGTAGGACATCGATCTGGCAACAGCTATAACAATGAAACCGACCCGGACTGAACAGACTTCTCATCATTAGGCTATGGCTATACTCTATCCATCGAAACTAACAATTGAAACTATTCTACTTTGGCAAAAATGTCTAACAATTGAAATAGGAAGCTTAACTGAACACGCCCACTCCAACTTTCGTTGGATAGAGTATAATTGTTGTTGACGAATTCTCAATGCTTGGATTGAACTTGCTGGGCAAAACAGATAATCGATTTCTACAAGCTAACCCAGAAAAACAACATGAAATTCTTGGAGGATATGCATTGCTGCCTTTGGGCGATACACCTGTTGCAAGATGTAATCATTTGCTTCCTGTTGGTGATACACCTAAGTATGTATAAGCAACCGAATCCATCATCTACTTTTGCTGTTCAAGGAAAATTGGTCTACCAACAACTGAAAAAAGTATTTC
This sequence comes from Rhysida immarginata, assembly GCA_023313115.1. Lineage (NCBI taxonomy): Eukaryota > Metazoa > Arthropoda > Chilopoda > Scolopendromorpha > Scolopendridae > Rhysida > Rhysida immarginata. The sequence continues at coordinate 8,407 of JAHWFO010116803.1, forward strand.
ATTTAACAACAATTATGCGTTAAGTAGGTGAATACCAGGCACCTTCTCGTGAACTACTCAATCGTCTCGCACTTGGTGAAGTATGTGAAGCTGACTTTCTTCTGTTAAAATCTAGGTTTGTAATTTACAATCTTAACGAGAAAACCCATTTTTCAAACGCCATTGCATTGATGTCTCGCAATAAGAAAATTTCGGAACACAACAAATCATGCCTTCATAACTTAGGTGTTCCTGTTACATTCATTGCTGCTGAACACAATAACACCACTGCTCGGAAGGCATCATCTGACAAAGAACACGGTCTCCCTTCTTATCTGCAGTTGGCAAAAGGTTGCAAGGTAATGCTCCGTCTAATCCTATGGACGTTAATAGGATTGTGCAACGAAACTATTGGTGAAGTGTTGGACATCGTCAGTACTCCGATCGTCGACAACGCGATACCAAACTGTTAGCCTTTGTGCGTGTTTGTAAAATTTGAAAAATACACCGGACCAACACTTTATGATGGGTAAATTCTTATTTCCCCCGTTCTCGTTAACTTCAAAAATTTAAATGTGGCATACACACGAAAACAAATTCCACTTCATGTTGCATATGCCATATCAATTCACAAATCACAAATCATGTCGCTTCAAAAAGCGTGTATTGATAACGGGAAGTTAGACTTTGCTGCTGGAATGTCATATGTGGCTTTTTAACGGGTCAAGTCATGGTAGGCATATTGATTGTCAAAAAATTTGATTAGAATCGCTAGAAGTCGATAAACACCAACAAACAACTGTAAAACAAACGACGAGAATATCATCGTCTTATGTCGTTGTGTAATTGACTTGGAAAGCATTGATAAACGCCTATTCCGTTTCAAATAAACATCTTCAATCCAATATAGGCGGCGTGGAAGTGGTCTAAGGTGTTGTTAGTTTGCCCTTACCTCATTTACCTGAATTTACACTGATAGTTATATTTTATGTTTCAATAAGTCAATTAAAATGAACATACAACTACATTTCAACTTAATGAAATATTCCAAACGATGTTGATTTTCCAAGTTTCAGGTTCAAATCTCACCAAAACTTTGGAGTTTTATAATTTGCGACATAAATCAATTTATTGTCCCTTATTTCAGCATTATCCCCAAGAAATATGAATAAGATAACTCTTTTTTCTGCCTGTCACCTCTTTTTGAATGCAAAGTGGTCGTTTCAAATTAATGGAATACTGCAAGCGCCGTTTCATAACAATGGAAGAGTTTTATTCCATTTCTATACCTCTTGAAAAGTTCTAAAACGTTGTTGCACGTATTGTGCTGTTCGTTTTCAGTACGTATACACATTGCTTCCTTCAATGGCGAAGAAACGTGATCTTTTACAGAAAGAGAAATAGCATATTGTTGGAATGCATTTGGCTGGGAAAACCCAGGTCCAAATAGTATTTTAGATTGGATTTATTCAAAGTGCTGTTTCAAATATTGTTAAAAACTTTAAAAACTATAAACAAACGCAAAGCTAACGGAAGAAATGTGGCTGAAAACGGAAGAAAACACGGCGAGACAACTAGACACTGAAGAATTTGGCAATAAACAACAGATTCAAAAGTGGTAAAGGGATCTGAGGAAGTTGTGGGACTCAAGAATCCGGTCCTACTACATGGAGAAGATTGAGAGAATTCGGATTTCGGTCGCGTGTGCCAAAAACCAAGCATCATCTAATTGCTGTATATGAATGGGCGAAAGAGCGACGGCATTGGACTTATGATGACTGGAGAAAATTGATTGTTTTCGGATGAATCGAAGTTCTTCATGATGTTTGGTGATCAAAGGCCACGTATTTGGCGCAGAAAGGATGAAAGTACCCATGCATCTTGCCTAAAACGATCAGTGATTTATTCGGCAAATGTAATGGTGTGGGGCGGCATGAGTGCTAATGGTGTTGATAAACTGTTTTATCAACTCAAAGGTGAATTCCGAGTCTTATAAAGCAATCTTGGAGACATTGCTTATTCCAGCAGGAGTCCTATAAAGATGCTTCCTGATGACGATTACATCTTCCAACAGGATTTGGTCCCCGTCCACGCATCCAGATCAACCAAGGAATGGTCGGAAAGCCATCAGATGACTTTGTGTTGAAGTGGCCAGACAACTCGCCTGACCTCAACCCCATTAAAAAACATTGGGCAATAGTAAAGAAGAGCATTGCTGCTGGCCGACCAGGCACTAAAGACGCATATAAAGCATGCTGATGAAAATCTGGGACGCGATTTCTCTAGCGCAGTGTGAGTCACTAATTCAATCAATGTCTAGAAGAGTGAAGGCTCTATATGAAGCCAAAGGTGGTCCAACAGCCTATTAATAAATGCCAAGTGTTTCAGGGGTGGTAAAAGTATAGTTTATTTTCATGTTGGGTGTTCAGTGTAAGTTTACAAACACTTTCAATAAAACTATTTCATTAGTTTGTGAAATGATTTTTGCAGTATTCCATTAATTTGAAACGACCACTTTGCATTCAAAAAGGAGTGACAGGCAGAAAAAGAGAGTTATCCTAATCATATTTATTGGGGATAATGCTGAAATAAGGGGCAATAAATTGATTTATGCCGCAAATTATAAAACTTCAAACATTTGGTAGATTTGAACCTGACACTTGGAAAACCAACATCTTTTGGAACATTCCATTAGATTGAAATGAAGTTGTACTTGCAATTACAAAAGTTGAATATATTAAATTATTAAGTGATTAATCCATGTTATATTAGTTTAAAGCCTGAACTCCGCTCCAACTTGCCAGCAAATGAAATTGATGGCTTCCTAGTTATATGTATAGATAGATAAGTTGTTTGATGCAAAAGACGGAAAGATCAGGTGGAAGACGCAAACGTTAAATGTTCGATTTCGCCATTGTAAATTGTACACTGCAGCATCGAGGCATTATGGTAGTAGTATAAACGTAAATAGCATGCTCGCAAAGGTAACGTAAGTGCAGTGACTTGTTTTAGTCATAGCCTACAACAAGAAAAGATAGTTGTAGGATGTTTTTTAGCACTGCGACCTAGGAAACATTTGTTTTATTCATTTTTGCATTCCATCCACACTCCTTCCTGTTTCATTCTCGTTACTCGTGACGTCAGTCTAACGTTGACCAATCGCAAACGAGCAGGAGAGGCTCTTGGCCAACACCTCCTAAAGAGAAAGCCTCTGCACGGAAACCGTCATACATTGTTCATCATTATAGTAGTGCAAATTCAGGACTTATTATTGGTAGAAATACGAATAACATTGCCCTGCTTAGATGATGTAACAATATATGACGTTTCCGTGCAGAGGTTTTCTCTTTAGAAGGTGTTGTCTTGGCTCTCCTCTATTAGGAAAAAAAATATGCGGATGGCAGGCTTAGTAAAGCACTATATAGAGAAAGTATGGACAATCCATTGTTATAGGCAGCCATTTTGTAGCCGATTTCAAATGATGATTGGTTCTTGTTTTGTATCAAATTCATACTTCACAGGCAAATTTCCCTCTAACTTTTGTCAAAAAGGAAGTATTCAATCTGTAAGTTTGAATTTACTGCAGAATACTTTCAAAACAAGAGGCAATCATCATATGAAAAAGGAATCAAAATGGATTTCTGCAACAATGATTGTCTATACCATGGTCTTTTAATCCTTTGGTCTATGCACTCGCGCAAATTCCTTTGTTGGAGTCTAACAATTGGACTTTTGTATTTACTGAAGAGTCGATTTTTGCCCCCTCTATTGCATGACTTTGGCTACAGCCCAAACTTAACAATGTATTTTAAGCTTAACAAAGAGATTGCCCCAAGATTAAAGGACAAGACTCCCCCCCCCCCCCCCCAAGTGCATCAGATGTGGTGGACAGCACACTTCAAGTTACACGAAATGTCCAAAATACCCCCAGTTCAAACGATTCATTACGTGTTCAGCAACAAATATTGCCATTAGCTGACAGTTTTGTTAGGTTGTACGATCGTTAAAATACATTGTTAAGTTTGGGTTGTAGCCAAATTCAAGCAATAGAGGGGGCAAAAATCGACTCTTCAGTAAATACAGCAGTCCAATTGTTGACTCCAACAATGGAATTCGCGCGAGTGCACAGACCAGAGGATTAAAAGACCATGTCCATACTTTCTTTATACAGTGCTTTAAGCGCCATCTGTTGATGAACTTTGTAACTAATTTTGAAATTGGTGCGAATAAATTCCCTGGTTTCCTAAGCAGAACGCAGCAAACCGTACATTTCTATCGCCTACCGTTTTTCGTTAATTGATTTAAGGTACCACTGAACCATCTTAGTAGTTATTAATTAATCGTTATAATTCATGGCACGAACCAGTTACAAATACTATCTAAATCGGTTCATTGGCACGTTCACAAATGGTACGTCTATTTTCCCGCCTAGCAATTTTCAATGGAGAGATATATTAAGTAATATATCATATTCATGACATGTAGTTATTAATTAATCGTTATCTTTATTCATGACACGGCGTTTCATGTACGTATTATCTGCCATATCTTCTCATTGAAAACTTCATAATACATATAGTGCCTTTAGAACACGTGCCTCTGAACCAATGTCGACAATCTTCGAAGTATATGTATCGACTGGCGAAAACACCACTAAATAACGTTATATTCGCTCCTGGCTCATCGTTACGAATTTTTTCATGTATTAATTATCATATCTTGGCACAGATAATTTCTAAGGGGTGTCATAATGGTTCCATTAGAGCACGTGCATTGTACCAATAGGCGAAAAAATTTTGAAAATCTTTCATACGTTTCGAAAAATTCGAATTACAGATGGACAGACAGACAAACTCTTCCAGTAATAGCATAAAGCACCTTTCGCTTTTTACTATAAAAAGCGTTATTTATAATTATTCATTGAGTTTTAACTCTTTTCTGTTTATATATTCATTAACAATTATTTCGGATCACCTTCTTGAAATCCTTCTTCGACTATAGAGGTCACACTGTTTCCTACGTCACAACCAGGCTGCGAGAGGCCACCATTGGGGTAGAAATCCAAATGTCCAACGGGTTGTACCATTCCGAATCCTAAAAGTAGATTAAAACGGAATAAATTTTAAAAAACTTAAAACTGTGCAACATTGAAATTGATCATCTTTAACCGAAAGATATTGCAGAAGATTCACCTAAGAGTAAGATGGTCTTGCCATCCGTGTGAATAGCGTCCACAAATTTTGCGTCAGTTTCATCTAAGCGTGCGTGTATAGGCATATATTGAAAGTAAGGCTCTGCTGCGTCTAAAGCTATTCCAAGAAGAAAGAGTCAAAAGGAATTAGAGAATTATTTTGCTGTTCTATTCAAGCTCTTGATGATTGAGAAATGGTAAAGAAATGGTTAATTTTCCACTTACCTGAAATGCGTGCAATTTTGCCTTGAAATCTGGCGCCAGCAAAGCCCGCTATATGAGCCCCGAGGCTGTGACCAATGATGTGGATATTTTCTTCGTTAACGCCAAACTCATCCTGCAAAAAATTTTAATTAAAAATAAGCATCGTCGAATGCTTCCCGACTCCACAGTGACTCCTTACGAATAATAAATAATGGTGGTAAGTTTTTAAAATCATCATAACAATTTAATATTAAATATACATTGAAGTAAATTTATTTTATCAATAGGACATCAAATTATTTTTTAATCCTCAACAATCAAATATTAAACATAAGATTTGACCCTCAAATTTCATTTGTTTCGTCAAAAATAATAACTAAAGTTAATAAAACTTTAATATACGCTATATAATATAATAAGTGATAAAACGAGAGTGATTGCCAAGGTGGGCGATGCATTTGGTAATTATCGGATACCAGTGACGAGAGTCCATATTAGGTAGAAAGGAAAAAATATATCCCAGAACTGTAATTTACTTACACCACGTTATTGGGAAGGATCGAAGATAGTCTGACATTCATTTTCCAATAGCGATGCCTTTAGACTTGACGAGATTGATGGAACTTCCCGTCGAAGTACTAAAGAGATCGAAGGATTCTTTATAAATGCCCAGGGAATATGGATCAGACGCAAATAGCACTACATCATCAGCATATGCCAGCGTACGCATGTTGATGGAAGCAGCTGGAAAATCATACCCCCAGATATCTGCGATGTTGATGAAGCACGGGTGGAGGAAGAGATGGAAACTCCTGCAAAGCAAACACCGACTTGGAGCACAACGAATCGTCTACGATGACTTCTGCAGAGAGACAGTCCTCCAACATCGGGGAAACACAAGCTGAATGAGGAGGAGAAGAAACAGTCTCACGAACCACGCGAGGCCGAGAAGGGGGAGGTGGCATTTCCCTTCCAGGAGTCGACTATACTGGGGCCGTCTTCGATTTCCTAAGTGAAATACGAGGCATGGTTGCTCTGCTTGGCTCTGGTGACTTGCCCAGAGAATGATCCTTGCTGGCTGCTGGGACGACATTTCTCGAGGCGATGGCATTGGGGCTGCTGTTAGAGCACTTGACCTCTCCGGGCACTGGTGGAATTTGTGCATGGTCTTGTAGCAATATTCACATTTCCGAAGGAGAGGACAATCTTTCCTAATATGAGAAGTCTTTTTGCAATATCAGCAGCACTGCCTTTCTCCCTTGTAAGACACAGAGGCGTGGTCTCCGCGCATGACAATGGACTCGGGAATGTCTCTATGAAGATCCATGTAGACTACGATGTCACCTGTCATCTGAAGAGGAGAATCTGGGTGCTGAGGGTACGAAATTCTTCGCACCACCCCGTAGTCCGACATGTAGTCTCGGAGATACTTTTCAGCCATCAGTGGCGATGCGCCCCGGACGAGAACTGGAAGATATTGGGTTCAGCAAAACTCAGATGGACGGCGGTTTGCCCAACCTTAATAAAGTCAGCAGCCACTATTCGGTCTGCCACATTCTTTTGCCTGCAGAGCATGATCGACTCAGTCGGAGAAAGCCTCTGCAGGACAGAAATAGCGGGATGACCCAACAGAAGAACAGGAGGAATACCCATTTTCAAGTAGACCTCTTTCATGAACATGCTGACGGAAAAAGGCCCGTCGGCAATCGTGTCCACCATGCGTTCCATGGGGACAATAAAAAAGAGAAAAAAAGAAAGACCCCCCCCCCCCCGGAGTCGGGGGGGGGGGGGGGGAGGGGGCGCTATCATACTCTACACACTCTAGATGGCAGAAACAGCTGTTGGAACTGGAGCCAATGTTATGGCTCCAGAGGAGCACCCTGAGATCGTGAAACAGGCAGGGTGCCCAGGCGCACATGCTGTAGGTGTATGGGCAGCCCTCAAGGGTTGCACCACCTATGTAAACGCCACAAAAGAAGAAAGGTGGGTCATTGATGTCGAGGGGAAAAGTGAAAAGGTATGAGATGTTGTTCGTGTCCCCTTCGATGACCTTACAGAGACCATGTCTCTGGAACGTAGCTGGGCCAAGCTGATGCCATTCAAGATGGTTGGTTTGTTGGTTGGTTTGTTAAAATTTTTGGCGTCGACTACTAGGTCATTTTGCGCCTTTTACACAAGTTATATCTGTACGCAGCCCGGGACAAACACAAACATCCATGCCCACGGCGGGATTCGAACCCACGACCAGGCGAACTCGAGAACTAGAAAGCCTATGCCCTAGCCCTCTCGGCCACCTGGCCAGCCCCATTCAAGATGGAGAAAGGACCTGAGATTGATGGCACCTCTCCTCCAGATGGCTGAGGCTGGCGGATTGACACCATCAGATTGCTTCTGACAGGCCAGCCAAAGCTCTCTGTTCAAAAAGACAATGGAAGTGGCTAGGTCCAGCTTATATGCAGCACCGGTGGAGCAGTCCATCAGAAATCGCACTGACTGGTAGCTAAAGTCAGTCAGAAGATAGTGACGAGAGAGGCGATCCCAAATGGACTGTGCAAACGAGCACTCATAAAAAACATGAGAAATGGTTTCAAGAAACCCGCAAAACTGGCAACCAGCAGATCTGACAACTCCTCAGCGATGTAGACATTGAAGAGAGTAGAACCCATGGTGCAGCAAACGCCATTGAAAATTAAAGACGGCCTTCTCAAAGGCGAGAGACTTGACGGTCTTCAAGATGGCTGACCATGGATACTCAGGGTGCCACAGTACGATATCAGAAGTCGCGCCCTGGTCAGACTGCTGGAAGAACCAAGGTAGACGAAGGTTTCCCTAGTCTTGTGGGTCGAACTGTCCAAGGCCAGACAGGAAAGATGACAAGTCTCGCCAGACTAGATGATAAAAGTCCGGCAAATGTGAGATGTTTGTCACTGGCAGCGTGGACGGAAAAGGTAGCCTGTTCACTTTTAAGAAGAAGCGCAGATGAAAAAAGAAGAAGTTGGCCCAGATAGGGGGAGGAAGGAGGAAGGCACGTATCAAGGCAGCCATTTTGGCCGCGATGAGGTATCGCCGGATGTTTGGCAGGCCCAACTCCCCCCCCATCGAAGGGGATAAACAGCAGCTCCCAACGGATGGGATGACGGACTGCTGTATAACCCCTCACACAGTCAACTATCGTACTACATACCTTCTTTAAAAGAGACGGAGATGGCAAGTCAAGATCGGTAGAATGTGAGTCTGGACGAAGCTCGCCTTGACAAACATCGAGGTGATAAAACGGTGGTTTGCCCAACCTTGATGAAGTCAGCAGCCACTACATGGTCTGCCACATTCTGTTGCCTGCAGAGTATCCTCGACTCAGTCGGAGAAAGCCTCTGCAGGACAGAAACAGCGGGGTGACCCGACGGCAGAACAGGAGGAATACCCGTTTTCGAGTAGACCTCCTTCATGAACATACCTCCTTATTATAATCAGGTGTGTTATGAAGGAAGCATGTGTACGTGAGCAAACTCTTGCAGTATTAAGTCTTGACCAGCAAAAGGCCTTTGATAAAGTAAACAATCATCTTCTTCTTCGGTCCTTTGCTGCGATCATCTTCGCACTGTACTCGACGGCCACATCATGCGTGGCGATTAATGGCTCCATTTCATCTACTTTTGAACTTTCAAACGGGGGTTGTCCGTTATCCCCCCCTCCATTACATCTTTTATTTAGAGCCATTATTACAGCACCCAGATGTTCGAGGATATGAACTGCCAGCTGCGTCCATAAATATCAGGACGCTTGCGTACGCAGACGACGTATTTTTATTCTCTGGGCATCTATAAAGAGACCATTATTACTTTATGCTTCGACGGGGAGTACCATCAACCTCGTCAAGTCTAAGGTTATTGTTATTGGGAAGTGGACGGTGAACTAACTTAAGGCATTCCTAATAACATAGTGTGGCCAAATCATAGTTCTTGGATATAATGTATTATTCTCACCAGATATGGACTTGGTACACTGGCAACAAGTAATGGAGTGCTCGTCTTGAGAAAAGCTTCAGATTTCCAACTTCTTTGTCCATCAAGATGAGGTGTATCAAAACACTTGTAGTTCCGCTATTAACATCAAAAATGGCTATTCACCTTGCCTCTGGCTAAAGATCTTCGGAGGCTACAGGGTAAAATCGTGAACTGTGTATGGGGAACTTCTATTCGACATCATTCATTACGAGCAGTGTTCCTCTTTATTCCCGTTGAGAGAAGGGGAATTGGTTTACCTGACATCAGACGCTATCTTGTTGCAGCCAGATTAGCTGCAATGATTCGGGTATTCCATTTTCCTCCCCCCATGTGGGCGAATTTTATTTTCTCGCATCTTCGGTTTTTCTTTAAGGTGAATAGGCTATCCTGTTGTCAGTTATTATGCATTATAAATAACCTAATATTTACATGACTTTATTCAAAAATATAGTGTTTTTCTTACCGATTCTGCGTCAATTAGACCCAGAAGATAGGACCATTTTCGACTTGCGTAGTTTTTCCAGCAGTCTGACCCAGGAGAGGTTTGTCTCCGACCTGATTATCCATGGGCAGCGGTCATAAAGGTACTAAAATCTCTTGCCTTCGAAAGAATATTATTTAATTATCAATGGCGTCTGTTGCATCATGGATTCTACTCCCTCCAGTTGCTCCATCATTGGGAGGTGGTCGGATCTGCTGGTTGTGTCATATGCGGCGTTGACGAGACCATGCAGCGCATTTTCTTCGAGTGCCCGTTCGCTCAAGCAATTTGGAATCGTTTGAAGCAACATTACGGGCAGGTAAATTTTTCTTGTCAGTCTGTTCGCTTCTTGATGGACGATTCCTCCGGCGAGGCTCTGAAATCAGACCTAGCTACCTCCATCGCATTCTTCGTTAAAGAATTATGGCTATCCAGATGGCATAGGTCAAAGGGTACCTTTCCATCTCCCTCGACCGTTTGGAGAAAAATGGCCAACCAGTTACGATCCTTCCTTCTACTCGAATAGTCACGGCTAGGTCCGTTCACGTTTAAGAAGCGGTTTGCAACATCTAACCCTCTTTGCGTGGTCATCGAAGGAGACCAAGCCTTCCATCTGAAGTTTCCTCTAGACTTCTTATGTCTCGTCGGCTAGTGAACGGGCCTCGAATTTGAGGCGTTTACGTAAGTGCAGCAGTCCGTAAGAGGGCTGCGTGATCCTTATAGCATGTGCGCCTGGGCGCCTGATATTACGTTTCAAGGCGTCCTTTGAGGCAACACCACCAGCCTCAGTTCCAACAGCGAATCATGAAGAAAGGCATTAGGTTCAGATTACGGCAGGAAGGAGCTACTAGTCAGGCAAGCAGCATAGAGGTGTTTTATATTTCTACTAATGAAATTAATGTTTCTTTTACCTTTGTTAATCACCCGTCCTCTAGCCGTGAACCTCACCGTCTCAGGCCTTTCTCACCTCCACCGAAGCCATCTCAGTGTATGCTTGAAAGGGATAGGATTCGCACACGTGTATATCGACGGATTGGCCCTGGCCCTTCTTGTGTGTCTACGAAGGATATACCAAACCAAGTGTGTTTGTGTTATTCATTGAATCCTTCCAGAGTAAACTGTATACCTCCTTTTCTCCACAGATTATATGAAACCCAGGTTGGGGAAGGTTGATACACCTTCTTCGTCTCGCCTCGAAGAGAATAATCATTCTCATTAGGAAAGTTGGCCAATTTGTGCTGATCAAGCGGATACGAACTCGGAATACGGAGCAGACTCTCGCCAGATTAGCCCGACTCATGGAGCTTCAGCGAACGCCGTTGGAAATCCTTGGTCGTCCGCATTTCAACAGGATTTGCAGCCGCTCATAGGACAGAGCTGGACGTTTCTCATGAAAAAGTCAACGGAAAAGCTGAAAGTGGAGTTAGTTATTGCAGTAAGAATCTCACGCCTTATAAACATTGATTTAATTTTTTTATTAAGAATTTTTTGCCATTGAAAGAATTACTAAAATTGCTGTATTTAATAATTCTGGTCATCTTGATTAATTGGCTGTGTATTCATGAACTTTGCTTCTATGTTTGTTTTATATCAGTTGTATCCAAGTCCTTGTTGCTGTTCCCGCCAAGCTGCGCAGTTTGGGTTCCAGTTCTCCTCCCAGCATAAAAGGAGAACATTACGATTTCCTTCGTTGTGAAATTTAGATTACCGATCTAATTTTTTAATTTAAGCTGTTAAAAGAAAGTTTATTATTCAATTTGTAATATCTTTATTTTTATATTATAATAGAAATTTCAAATAGATAACTCATTTAAAATTCTGCTAACGAATTAACTCTGCCGAATTAATTTACCCCTCATTCATAATTCGCATGACAATTACACTATCTATATGTACTTTGGGTTGGTTAGTACAGTCACCTAATTCGCAGGTAGGGACTCTCTTTCCTAATGACATAATATTCATTAAAGAATAACTCAAGAATGTACGATAAGGATTTATTATATGCCATACCTCAGATGATTAAGTTATTGATGAAAATAGGAAAGATAGTCCTTATCTTAAGGACATGTAAATGCTTCCTTGTCAACAATGGCTTATTTGGTTCACAAGTTAGACGTCTGCGCGATCAGCTGTAGCTTCCTGAATCGAGTCAAGACTGGGAATTTTCTTTCCTATTTTAATTAATAAATTAAACATCTGAGGTATGGCATGTAATAAATCCACATCAAAGATTCTTGAGTTATTGTTTAACATCTTAGGATAAAATAAATGGAAACTGGAGAAGATAGTCCAATCATAAGTAAATGATATTATCCGGAAAAAAATGGAAAGAAAAATTTCTACGACCTGGATTCGAACCAGGAACGACGAGCATCACGCTCATTCCCTCTACCAGTTGGGCAATCGTGAACTATAAGGCTGTCACTTGGCGTTCTAAAAGACTACTAGTAGTCAAGATGGAAGCTCAATGATAAGACGGACACCCATCTCGCAGATCGGGAATTCCTACTATCCAAACCATTAGAAAACAATGGTAATTGATGAGTAAACAATTATGAATGCAAATTGGAGTAGTGGTGCTCATAGTACACTTGTGGAAACAATGTAAAACTGACGTGCGGCGGCGACATAAAAAATTTGGGCAGGCTATGGGGGGGGGGGGGTAATGGAACAACAGGATTTATTCAAACTCAGTTGGTGGCAGGGCCACCACGTGCAGCGATTACAGCAGTAACCCTTCGGACAAGAAGGGCCGGCGCTAGGGGGTGGCGAAGAAGGCGACCGCCCAAAGCCTCGCTCATAGCTCTTATAACATTATAATTAATATAGCTAAGCTAAGTTGTGCCTACTCATCCAATCAACACATCAACACAATGTTCGGAGTTATAAGATAATTATAATCAAATGGTCTCTCTGTCTGGTTCTTCAATCTTGGGAACCTCTGGAAGCATGTAAAGGAGACGAAAGGGGATCACATACTGTACATAAAGCCTTTAACCTTTTATTCAGCCTTCAAGGGACTAAATGAAAATTCCATTTCTAAGAAAAAATGTTTGTTTGCTTGTGACACTCACACCTGCTTAACAGTTAATGGGGTCACGCAAGTCGATGAGTCAAGGGAGCCTCTGTCGGAGATGAAGACGCAGAGGGAGGGGGGGGGGTCATTTCTTCGGAATGGAATTCCGATATTTGCCCCCATTTGTAGCAATTTCGGTTCTTAATTTTGGATTTCCAACCGAGTTGAAATTTTCAGATTTTACTTGTCTGCATTTTTTGTGCTTGCTTTGCCTGTGTCCGGTTTCATTTTAATAAATTGTGTTTCGCTCAGTCTCTCTTAAAATAAAGTATTATGCTATTCCATTATTGAGATTGTGGACCTTATTATTCTCATGGACCCAAATTTCATTGTTATCAGTCGCAATCTATCTATTATCTATCTATCTCGCTTTTACTTTCACACTGTTACGATAAGAACTTTCAAATTTTTTTCTGTTTAATTAGCTGCTTGATTAGTCTGAAAATTAATCTTATTTACATATGCAATCTCTTTGAGAGTGTATAGTTCATTCAGCAAATCTTGAAATTGGCAACAATGGAGCCGCGATGAGTTATTTGTGTCAGGGCAATTAACTGCATCGGCTATGACGCGTCCCATTATGACCAGTAAAACCCACTATGACTATGACGTTATCGGCGGGGTATAAAACTTCAATGTCCCCGCAAAATTCAATTTGCCCAAAGTTCCGCATCCTCCTAGCGCCGGCTCTGTACTGGGTAAACTACCTTCAAGTCTTTGGACGACCGTAAGCGGGATATTTCGCCATTTTGCCTGAAGAAGCAACTCCGGCAATGAAGAAGGTTGGGCCTAAAGCCCTATATAAAGAAAGTATGGACAATTTATTCTTGCAGGCAGCCAGTTTGATTCCTATTTCATATGATGAATGCTTCTTGTTTTGCAGCAAATTCAAACTTCAGAGGCACATTCCCCTCTACATTTTGTCAAAAAGGAAGTTTTTCAAGCTGCAAGTTTGAATATACTGCAAATCAAGAAGCAATCATCATATGAAATAGGAATGAAAAATCAATCAAAAAGGCTGCCTGCAACAATGATTGTCCATATTTTCTTTATATAGTGTTTTAGTCGGGCTGGCCTGGCAATACCACCTAGAGAGAAGGCCTGTGGACCGAAACGTCATTGTTACATCAACATAGAAAGTCGTGTTTAAGCACATTTCTACCAGTAATAAGCCCTGAATTATGAATTTGTATAATGATATAACAATGTATGACGTTTCCGTCCACAAGCTTTCTATCTAGGTTGTACTGGGCCTGGTTGTTCCGTCCTCATCATTCCAATTCGTCCCATAGGTTCTCAATGGGATCGAGGTCCGTGCTTTGTACAGGCCAATCCATCCGGGAAACTTTATTTTCCGCATAACATTGAATTAGTTAAGTGCATTTCCTTTTTAGTTTTTAAATCCGACAGACCACGTGATGCTCGTGGAATAGCCTGAACATGAATGAAACCCCTCTTATGAGAATAATTCTAGTCATTTACCCTATCCTCCCTTTTAATATCCTAATATACATTATTAGATAAATTTTATGATTAGTCTTCATCTTGCTGTTGAGAATGAAGGCATAGTCTTCGGAGTTTGCATCTCGGATTTTTTTATGGTAAGAGGTTTTTCCTTTATATAAAAATATAACTGTCATTTATTACCCTTAATTAAATAAAGTGAGAATAACAGCAACTTACCATAAGAAATTTGCCCAGAAGGTAAATCTCGCCTCCAACAATCCACGTGTTGGCCGTTGCCTGCGCGTAAGGGAGACCATTGCCACCTGACCAATCTACGGCAATGACGTTGGAATCTTCGACTTCCAGAAGGGAATTCCCTAATTCCTACGACAGAATAACGTAAGTATTAGATGATGAGATCTATGATGATCTAAAAGCTCATTATTAGGAGCTTTAGCAAAAAGCTACTTCTAAGAATGCACGCTTGGTCTGTACGATTATCCATCCGGCCGTCCGCCGTCTGCACGACAACTTGAAAACGTCTTAACTTTTTCTAATTCTGTTTTCCGAAATCTGATCATCAACCAAAGTGAAGCAGATTGAAGCCATGGAGAGATTAGCTGTCTGGCTGCTTTGTTTTAGACGATTTTGGGCCCGAGGAATAATTAATTCAAAATGATTCCTCAAAGTTGTTCTGCATAGAACTGTACAAACAGACACGAAAAAGGATCAGGAATCATTTTCCACACGCATAAATCAAAAATACCTAACTGAAATGAAAAGACGTAACTGAAAGATGATCGAAACGAAATTGAAATTAAAGAAACTAAATAGAAATTGAAACCATGAGCGAAAAATGCTTCATAAAATATAATAAAATACTTCAAATACAAAGTAAACGAAAAGATAAACTTATCACTCTGTGATCGGCGTGTGAAAGAATTATTAATCAGCTACCCTCATGTTTAGCCATGTGATTTGCATCATCTTCAACCACTTTCGGCCATGACGATTCTGGGCGGCGGAGCCTCCCAATTTGCTTCAAGTATTGCGGCTGCTTTCGGAGTCTGTCTTTAATATACGTCATTGACATTAATAAAATCTTGTAAACATTTCAAGGAGGAGTTTTAGCTGTGAAGCAGAAATACATTTTTACATTTATTAACAAGAAATTAATCTAATGTGACCTTACGTCCCGGATTGTCCGGGACAGTCCCGATTTTTTTGCTATCAGTCCCGAATAAGTCATTCGGGGCGCATTTTTGTCTTCTGCGAAGGAATATATGAAGGAATTTGGCATCTTTTTCAGGCATATTGGAAGTCGATAGGAAATACATGAAGCATATTTTTCCTTTCTTGTCCCGGTTTTCAGTGTTCAGGAAATGGTCACTTTAAATTAATCCCCCCGAGTAGGGTAAGGCTTATAGAGGACCTGCAATTATCCATTTTTAGCCCTTTATCTGCACTTTTTTCCGCGTTTCAAAACTGCGCATGCGCGGCCATCTAGTGGTCTAGTGGCACAATTTAAAACTACTAATAAATGTAAAAGATGGCAAGTCAAAGGGTAATACTAGCTAGTAAATTACTCACATGGTCATATTGTTTTCAAAGTATGCCGAAAATTGATGAGGTCGTAATTTTAGATTAGATTAAGATCAAATCCAACAATTTCAATGGCGAAGTTGCATGAAATTTCTTTTTTAAAAAGAAGGGCTGTTTTATATAGATTTCGATACGCTGAATATGAAAATCGCGATTAAAAATCTCAAAAGTATTAAAAACTATCAAAATTGATTTTAAAAATGCAAATCCACGCCTGCAAACTGAAACGATTTGTGATTGGTTAGTACCGATTTGACATCACACGCCTTTGAAACATTGAAGAGACATGCATATAGGGTGGCCAGGTGTCCGGTTTTTGACCGGATAGTCCGTTTTTGAGTCATCTGTCCGGTTTTCATCCCTCTGTCCGTTTTTTCCCCCATATGTTCGGTTTTTTTCGGTTTAGACAATAATTGCGATCGAAATGAAAGTTCAACGTTAAGAAGTCTCAAATTGGAATTGATTTCATGTCGTCACACTCTAGTCACACGAGGCCAACGAGAGACAGGCCAGGCAACACCTCCTAGAGAGAAAGCCTGCGGACAAAAGGTGTATACATTGTTACATCATCATCAAGCGGCCAAATTTAGGGCTTATTATTGGTAGAAATCACGGTCTATAGATATTCACGGTCATCGAGCTTCAGCCATTTTCCATTGTTTCGAGAAGCTAAGGAAAACAGATCGCCCCATGTGCCACATAGATCGCACTATAGCCGACCGCAACCTGCGATAGAGATTTTTTCATTGAAACTGAATACGAAAGTAAAGTTTCTGTCTGCCGATAGGGTGGCGCTGCAGGCGCAGTTGGGCAGATTGTACATGCAGCGCCACTTTTCAATAGAGTTCCCGCCCTACCGGGAGCTACAAACTTTAGCTTCATTTTGACAATGGAGCTCGATGACCATGAATATCTATAGACCGTGGTAGAAATACAATTAACAATAGCTGCTTGATGATCATGTAATAGCCGCTGTTATTTTCCAGTACTTTGCCCTTTCAAAAGGACAATGTTTTAGACTTTCAGACTTTTATGAAAACCCTTTTGAAGACTTCCAGCCCATTAAAGATGAAGTATGCCGTGTCAGTAATGAAAGGAAACTCAGTTTGTCCGGTTTTGTCCTCTATCTGTCCGGTTTTTTCAATGGGATCACCTGGCCACCCTACATGCATATTTCAGTATGATCATGCATAATGCTTTCAATAAGTTTCTTAAAATCGAATTTAGAGGACGGAATTGCTATGATTGATTCGGGATACAGTAAATTTTTGATTATTTTCTGCAAAATGATTTATGACTCATTGCCGTTTTTTTCAGGAATGACCATAGATCGATAGGCCCGGAAGTAAATTGCCTATCGTTTTTATAAAAAGCACGTTGTTAAATAACCACCTAAAATTAATTTAAATAACTGTAATAATAATAATAATAATAATAATAATAATAATAATAATAATAATAATAATAATAATTAAAACTTGTTATATAAGCATTAAAAATAAAAATCCGGCAATCGCGAACTTAACTTCGGTGGGCGACATTTCTCGTTCATTTCACAAATATTTTCTAAAACGCAATATGTGAAAACCTGTTTCTTATGTCAAATGAAAAAAAAAAGTAATTTTAGAAGTTAATCTCATTTTCTTATTGTCCTAAGTAATAAATGTCAAGCAATAATGTAATGAATCTGCTCCTACGTAATATGTATCTGCTCCTATGTTTGGTTGGTTTGGTTTGTTTGGTATTAACGTCCTTTTCAACTGCCATGGTCATTTCAGGACGGCGTTATAGGGGTCGCAAATTTTGCCTCGCAAGGGTTCTTTAACGTGCAGCCGGTAAACGACTACACGGGACCAACGGCTTTACTTCCCTTCCGAAGGAAGTGCGTGATCTCAGGATTTTCCCCTGAAAAAATCCTCGTCGTCCTCGGCCGGGCTCGAACCCACGTCCCCGGGCATCTGCTCCTATGTAGATCAGCACTGGCACATGCGCGGAAAGGGGATAGCATAATGTTTGTAAGCATACATGTTTATTATTAGTGACAGAGAGCAGCGAAAGAGATAGGCATGATTTCCGGTTTCATGGCGTGCCAAGTCACATCACTCTTTAGCTATGATGAAGCGTTTTTTGGGGGTGTCAACTTTAATAATTTAAAAAAATAACTATGCGCAATTGGAAAAAAAGAATACCCATTCCGGTATATTAGTGATCTAAGCTAACGAAAAATTTTTTTTTTAAGTTTCATGCAACTTCCCCATTGATAATTACATACAAAACATCAAAACACTGTTCTTTAAATATGATAGTGATTCAAGTCGGTATTAACAGCCATCTAAACCCAAATAAAAACCTCCCAAAAAGCTGGATTTTATTTACTCTGTACAATATTAAGTGATAATTCCATTCATGAAGAATACCGTGGATGTGAAGTAAAGGGTTTATTTTTCTTAATTTTATAAACAAAATAATACAATAAAAGTAATAATAATACAATAAAAATAATTCAAATAATAATAATAAAATGTAAAAAATATATAACTGATATACAGGGTGTATCAGGTTCGATGGTCATAAAGTAACTAGCGTTGTTCTCCGCAAAATTCTAAGCATAATTTTCCTTATCCATTTTTCAAAATTCTCAAAAAAAAATGCTTGAAATCGTTATCCAAAGTTTGGCTATTATGACGTAATTCTAAGCCTTCTGACGTAGTTCACCCATGCCGTAATGACATAATTTTTTCGGTAACCAGACAATTCAGAACATGACAAATCAGAAATATGCCAAATCAGAACTGTCACAATTCAGAACTATGACTAATCAGAACCTTGTTTAATAACATTATTTAAGGGGAGCTGAAGAGAGAATAGAAGAATCACCAAAGCATTAAATTATAGCATTTAATAATTTATTTTATTTATTTATTTATCGAATCAAAACATCAACATATTACAGTAAAATCCCGTTACAACGTACCTCACTTTAATGCAACATCAAAAGGAAAGGTTACGTCATCACTTAACCCAATGGGCTAATTAAGCCGAGTTCACATTTCATTGGTTGGTCAGTGTAGCATATATAAACCCGGAAATCTCTGTGACCACTCCCCTACTAGTGACGTTTTGGACATCTCACTGATGAAAGGTTTCTTCAAACCGTAAAATATCTTCATGGTTGATGACCTTTCTTCTTCTGACCACAAGCCTGTGGTGCTGAACTAAGACAATGTTGACATCAATCTCAGAGAAGAATTCAAACATCAGCAAGACTGGAAGCTCTTCAAAAATATTCTCAAGGACTATGACTGTTGTCTCCGCGTTGCAAACGGTTCAGAGGACATCGATCAGCGAGTTGAAGACATCACCAGACGTTCTGACAGTGCCTTAGAAGCTAGTGCCCAACCAACGGAGAATAAACCTCCTCATCGTATCCAACTCACTCCTGGAATCCAACGTCTAATTGCCGGAAGAAGCAGGACCCGTAGGCTATGGCAAACCTTATCGTGAACCTTGGCTCAAATCCAAGTACAACAGGCTGGTGCGAAGACTCCAAGAAGGGATAAAAGAGCTTTGAGACGCTAGGTGGAATGCCAAACTCAAAAGCTTGTCGGCTCGCGACAATTCCATTTGGAGTATGCTCAGAACTTTGCAGAAGAAGAGGAATGATGTGCTTCCTCCACTCCGTACCCCACAAGGTGATTTTGTGCCGACTGATCAAGACAAGGCCCAGATCATCGCAGACTCACTGGAGATGCAGTTTGTTACTCCTATCAACTCAAATCATGTCTCAGCGTGTGGAAGAAGGTATTGTCAACTTTGACGTAGTCCCGCAACATTTAATGAAGATCAACTTAAAGGCCGGAGAGATCGCCACCATCATAAGGAAACTGAAAAAGAAGAAGGCTCCAGAAAGAGACAAGGTGAGCAATAGCGCCCTGTTGAACCTCTCGAAGAACTTTATTGATGGCTCTCACTAATATCATTAGCAATTGCTGGAAATTTTCATACTTCCCTGTGGCTTGGAAGCAATCTATCGCGTTGAGTATCCCCAAGCAGGGGCAAAATCCTGCAATTCCCGCGAGCTACCGACCTATTAGCCTTCTACCATCGACCACTGTCTAGCAAATGACATTTTTCGGGAAGAGTAGTTTGGCTTTCGTGCTGCCCATTTTTGTCAGATGCAGATATGGAGGCTCGTTGAAGACCTAAGCACCCCCCTGAACCTCTCCAGGTACTGTGGGATGGTATTTCTCGATATCATAAAACTTTTGACCAGGTGTGGCATGAGGGCCTTGTCTACAAAATGATTAGGGACGGGTTTCCTGCCGATTTGATTTTGATGGTGAAATCCTTTCTTGACGACAGATCCTATCAAGCCAAAGTTGGAGAAAATCTTTCCACGCCCCGTGTTGTAAAGGCCGGTGTCCCTCAGGGTTCTGTCCTCGGGCCTGTGCTATTTAATTATTTTGTACATGATTTCCCGAAACCCGATAATTGTAATCTGTATTTCTATGCGGATGATACTGCCATTATGACATGGGAACACCAGCCGGCTCACGTTATCACTCGATTGCAGTGCGCCTTGAAGCAGTTCGAAGACTGGTTTAACTGCTGGAAGTTGAACCTTAACGTCGGAAAGTGCAAGGCTTTGTACCTCAATAGGAAGCTCAAGCGTCCCCCAGATTCTCTTGTTCTGTTCAATAAGAAACTGGACTGGGTGGACAACTACAAGTATCTGGGAGTTATCATTGACTCAAGACTCTCGTGGAACCAGCATATGTCCTATGCTCTGAACAAAGCGAAGAGGGCTAATTACAGTATCATAGCTCTCATGGGTCGCAACAGCACCCTCAGCATTGACAACAAGCTACTTCTATACAAGTCGATTATCCAGACCATACTCCTTTATGGCATGCCTGCGTGGGCGACTGTCTGTGAAACCAGATGGACTGAACTACAGTCGTTTCAGAATATTATCCTGAGGTCCATTGCCCAGCTTGGCAGAAGGACGGTGAAAAATCAATCCATCCACTTGGATTTAAACATCCTTACAGGACCTCCTTTTGATTATGATACAGAAGATGAAGACTCACGACAATAAACTTGTGAATGGGATACTGAAGACTCAATGAATATGAACTGGCATACGAAGTATCGTAAACCGAGACACGTTCTTGACGTCAATTTTGAAGATATTAGCAACGTTTCTTTACCGGACTACTGGAAGATGTGATAATCTTCATTCTCGCTGTATTTTTTTTATTTTACCTCGTTTTTTTTTTGTTACTGACAATCGTCAATTTTCTTTTCTTTTTGTATAATTTGGAAGACCGCTTGGGTTGATCAGGCTTCTTGACTACCTCAGTGTAATTCATCTGGAATTTATTCTTGTTCGATGAGCTTTGTGAAAGCGCTGCTTTCGTCCCTTCCTAACAAATGTACACTTCACTGTTCGATTGTCGATTGTCAATTGCATGCTACTCAGTTTGGCAATTAGATTGAAAAGCTTCACTTGACGGACGATTACGGTAAGATCATACCACCATGTGTTTGTTTAGTTTAATTTTTGTTTTAAGTAAATTTATTCTGAGGATATAAGAATCATTATTATTTCATCCGCAGATCTTTTATCATGGAATTTTCAAAGACACAGAAAGCAAATCAAGTTTATGAATATACCAAGTACAGGGTAAACGGGAATGAAGTGATCACCTGGAGATGTAGCGTCTACTTTGCCACCAAATGCAGGGCATTTTTGAGGACACAGGGAGAAAATATCATTGGAGAGGTCCCACAACACTGCCACGATTCTAATCCTCAAAAAGCACAGGTGAATATGCTTAAGACTAGGATGAAACAAGACATGAAGGCTGTTGGTGCAACTCCGAGGACAGTTATGGGAAAAATTTTGTCAGAAGTTAATAGGGATGTTTTGGAACACTTTCCAAAACAGTCTTCACTCACGCGAAATCTTTATAAACATAAAGGAAGTGTTCTTATTCCCAATCCGGCTACGACTAATTTTCCTATCCCCGAGAAGTATGCTGATCTCATACTGTATGATACGGGGTCTGATGACCCAGATAAATACTGGCAATTGGGAATGATGATCTGCTCTCAGAATTAAATAAGGATGTCATTTTTGGAGACGGAACATTTGATAAAGCACCCAGCTGTATACTTGGCATGCTAAAATTAGTAATTCTTATCCTCCATGTATTTGTTTTCTTTTGCAAAAAAATATGGCTATATACAGCAGAATGTTTACCATATTGTAGCAACTGTACCCAATATAACACCCCAAAAGATTCTGCTTGACTTTGAAAAAGCATGTATGTCTGCTGCTCAAGTTGCTTTTCCACAAGCAGATGTGAAAGGGTGCTACTTTCATTTATGCCAGAGCGTTATTAGGAAAATCAACAGTGTTGGCTTAAAGGAAGTGTACGAGTATGATATAAACGTGAAGTTGAAACTGAAGTCCCTACCTGCTCTCTCTTTTGTGCCAATACTTGAAGTAAGAACTGTCTTTGAACAACTAGCTGCCACATTTCCGGATGAGCAACGCTACAATGAGGTTCTCACATATTTCTTCTCTACCTACATCGAAGGAGCTGCAGGAAGATCACCTCTATTCCCAGTAACAATTTGGAATCATTTTGAGGCTGCTGGTGAACGATGTCCTAAGACTACAAATTGTTGTGAAGGTTTTCACAACGCCTTAAATTCACTGTTTCATTGTAGCCATCCAATCATTTGGAACCTATTAAAACGATTAATTTGATGGATTAAAACGAGACATAGCTTGCCAGCTATTATTATTAGCCAATGCCCAGACAGGTCGCTCAGAAGTCACAAAAAAGAAGTACGAGACCCTGATTATTAGAGTAGCAAAAATTGTGTAAGAATATCATGCTGAAGAAGACAAATTGAGATTTTTACGTCGAATGGCCAAATTGCAGTAATTACTTTTTTGTATTTTGTCGTAGTCCATGTTTTCATGATTAAATTCGTTTAATGATTAAATTCAAAGTATTTCACAAGTAAATAAATGAATAAATAAATAAATAAATAAATAAATAAATAAATAAATAAATAAAACTTAATAAATAAATTTACGTTCTGTATCGTCACAGTTCTGAATTGTGACAGTTCTGATTCGTCATTGTTCGTGTTTTATCTATGTTCTCATATGTCATTGTTCTGAATTGTCATGTTTTGATTTGTCATGTTCTGAATTGTCATGAAACCATTTTTTCCTGGCTCCCTCCCTGCTGAAGGCAAGTTCATTCATAAATGGGTAGGAGAAAGTCAATAGGAAGCTGGATGTTTTAGTTCTTATTGCGCCGCCAGAGTGTGCATGGAACAATTTTGCTATTGGCAACATCCGGTAAGGTTAAGTTAACGCGAAAGTGCCGTACAATTGTTGTGTTCCACAATCCTCGGCATGTCTAAGAAGAATAAAGGATTGAAATTTTATTCCTTTACAAAAAATTGAATTATAAGTAAGCAGTGGACCGAAAGTCACCGAAATGGGTAGATTTACAGTTTGGTGCACACTTTTGGCAAACTTTCATGATTTTCATGGAAAGTCATCCAAATGGTTGGATTTACACGTTCGTGCACATTTTTGGCAAACGAATGGGTGGATTTATAGTTTCGTGCACACTTTTGGTAAACGTTCATGATTTTCACCGAAAGTCACACAAATGGGTGGATTTACAGTTTCGTGCACACTTTTGGCAAACGTTCATGATTTCGGTGAAAATCAAAAAATCCAATCTGGAAAGTAAATTTCAAATCACATGAAATATGCCGTCTTCATTTTTCTCCTGAAGATTACACGGTCATGTCTCAGGATAAATAATAGTGTTTTCTTTAAATTTAGTGTTTTATTAATTTATGTTAATCATAAATTTATGTTAATTTATAAGATGTTAATTTAAAAATTTAACATTTTATTAATGAAACACTTAGATAATTAATTACAAATTTTGAAGGATTAAATTAATGAAATAAAACTAAAATAAAATTAAAAAGTTTTAAAACATGATCAAACCTTTAATTATTATACAATTTGTATTTTTTGTAATTTTATTAAATTACATAAAAAATTACCTAAACATTCAGTAACTTAAAATTTATTTTTAAGAAAATCGCAAAATACTGAATCCTGGTAGAAAATCTCCCAAAGAGGCACATCTGATTTTAAATCTGGATAAGACACTCACTAAATCTTATAACATTTGTAGCTGTGATAATAATAGCAGTAGTGATAGTAATTTTACTGCTGATGTTAGTAAAAATTATAAGGTAAACGTTTTCCAACATCACATTTGTAAGTAGTAAAAATTGTTTCCCTATGCAGCGATCTATTTTTGTCACTTGCATATATTCTTAAATATGTACCCCTTATTCAGGTTAATTCAGCACAGAAGTGTAATAGGAAAGAGGGATTTCATTTCAAGAGGGAGTCCATGGCTTATTTAAATTATGGACTATAAGAATATTTAATGCTCTGAAACATATTGATTTCTTTAATATGTTAAAATTAAACTCTGCGTTTCTTCCACCCACGCGTGACTAGTCGGGTGAACCCGTCGGAGAGGAATTCCGGGGTTGTTGTCGACGCCGGGACCGAACGGCAGGTTTCACCTCGTCGTCAGAACGCAACTCATGGCTCTTAAGATGCTCTTTCCTCTTTAGGAAGTGGTGAAAGTAGCAAGGTGCAAAGTCTTTCATTTTTGAACTGCAGTTTTTCATCTTTGAACTGTAGGTGCTGCAACCCCCTCTGATGTGTGGCGATCGTGTGCGGACGGGCGTTATCGTGCTGCAAAAGAGGGTCCAAAGCTGCCATTCAATCCTCGTGTCGACGACTATCCCGGAATTCCTCTCCGACGGGTTCACCCAATTAGTCCACGCGTTGATGTAATGCGTGGAAAGGAATGGGCACTATGTCGAAAAGTGAATAGTGCATTACATAGAGGAGAAATGTGAGTATCAAATACAAAAAGAATTTTGAAAATCGGTTAAAAAATAAAAAAGTTACAGCCATGGAGGCATTACTTTTCAACATGCCCTCGTACATACGTTTGTTCTATTTTCGACAACGACTTCTAAATACGTCGAATATTTGTAGAATTTAACACGATCAAACTTTCGCGTGTTTCTTTCGCGCTCTGAAACAACCGGATGTTACTAATACCAAACCATAACCTTTGCGCGCTCTGGTGACGCAACGGCAAATTCATAATATCCATCGTTCCATAGACGAGCTTACTTGTTAGCTTACTTTGAAAATAAACTAACAGTAGGCTCTACTTTAATGAACTCAAAATGACTCTGTCTCCTACCCTTTTATGAATGAACTTGCCTTCAGCAGGGACAGTAAATGGCAAAGATAGATTACGTCAGAATGCTGAGAATTACATCATAATAGCCAAACTCTGGATAACGATTTCAAGCATTTTTTTGAGAATTTTGAAAAATGGAAAATTATGCTTAGAATTTTGCGGAGAACAACGCTAGGCACTTTATGACCATCGAACCTGATACACCCTGCATATATTATTAGTGATATAATAACAAATTGTATTTCAACAATCAGCGACTATTCATTTGTTGAAAACAATGAAGATTGGATTGTTGCTCGATCTACTTTGGTCATGTGACTTTTCAGTGCCCCGGCCTGTCTTTCTAGTTGGCTTTGAAGATGACTCCGTATGATGATGTAACAATATATGAAGTTTCGCGCTTAGGCTTTGTGTAGAGGCGTGACCACCAAGAGAGGTGGTCACGGTAGAGGTGATGTTGGACAAACTCAAAGACGTATATTAAAGATAGACTCCGAAGCAATTGCTGTTACTTGAAGCAAATTGGGAAGCTCCATGCCCAGAATTGTCATGGCCGAAGGTGAGTGAAGATGGTGCAAAACACATGGCTAAACATGAGAGCAGATGATTAATACGTCTTTGTTCTTAGCACGTGCAACAGACTTGAAGGGGTCCACGAAAAATTCTTAAAAGTTGATACAGCCGAACTAAGATCTTGATGATCATGTTTCTGAAAACAAAATTTGAAAAATTTATTCTGTTTTCAAGTTATCGTGCAAACGGGGATGGTCGAACGGATAAACGTACAGACAAAGCGTGGATTCTTATAAGTAGCTTTTAGCTAAAGCTCTGAATAAATCTTGCAAACATTCCAAGAAGGAGCTATAGCTGCGACAAAGTGATCGTCATGTGCGCGTGTCCAGGTCAAAAATGCTTAAAAAATACACAGAAGGTAACAGCGTAATCATAGAAGGGAAGTAGTGAAACTTCCTTATGCTTTTACATTGACATAGAAGAAATTAATTTTATATTACTGAAGATATAATGCTTATCTGAAACCAATTGTTGTATACATTTCTTATTAGAGTTAAAAGTAGACTAAAAAGATTATTTTACAATTTTTGATGAGATACTTGTAGAAAAAATTGCAACCGAACATTAAAATGTGCAGTCACTCGAAATTGTTTCCGCGGGAGTTTTGTGAAACTGTGGCGCTGCTGCAGATTTGGCTCCAATCGCAGGAATTGTTTTGCAGTTTAGGTCGTTTATGTAATTTGATTTAAACGATATTGTAGAACAAATATTATTTATTTATTCTTTGTTATGTAGTTAAATAAATTGTTAATGAAAGTAAGTATATTTAAAAAATAAATTGAATAAAAAAATCAAATAGATGCATACTCATAGTACTCTCATATCATGATTATGGTACACAAAATGTTTCTTTAAATTTATAATTCATTTATTAGAAAGAAATGAACACAGCATGGTAAGATTCTATAAAAAAATGACTTTTTGGATAGAGTGAAAGTGATAGGGGAAAACGTCTTATATACATGGACTTATAGAGGGGGAGGGGGGAATATAGGAAGAGAAAGCCAAAGACACTGAAAGAAGCTTTAGAAAGCCCCTTGACAAATTAGAGAATAGTTGGAGCGAGAGGGAAGTGGGGGAAAGGTAATGAAAGAATGGTGCCTTTGCGAAGGCTAATGTCATATAGGGTATTGAATTTCATGAGAAAAGAACTCGAATTGCTTTCCTTCTTTTTTGTTATGGAAGTTGTTAAGAAAAATATAAAGACTAACGACCTGTAAGGAGTGGCCACGAAAATTTAAGTGTTTAGCGAATGTATTTTGTTCACCTTGTATTTTGTATTATATCCAGACTAGTTTTTATTTTCTGGCTAGGGTATTGAGCAGAGATGAATTTTATTTGAGTGAAAAGTAAAACAAATAAAAAATTTGTAAAATTGCTCTCTTAATATTTGAACTCTTTCTCTGATTATACATGAACTGTTATTTTTTTTAAGAGTATAATTCTGTTTTAAATTTATTAATAATAAAAGGCAATAAGATTCATTATTTTACGCACGTTGTATTGTATAGTGTATATATTTATAATTCCATAACGTCCATTTTACAATACAGGGGTTTATTAATATATTAAAATATAACCGATTTTCAATCTTTCGGACATCATCAATATATCCAGTTGAAATGTTCAAAATTTAAAAAGAACCCAAATTTAAACATTTCAACTGGATATACTGATGATAGCTAAAATTATATAAACAATATAATTAACTGACCTTGTCGAACT
>JAHWFO010116803.1:53936-69535 GCA_023313115.1 Rhysida immarginata
ACAACTGCCACCAATGTCACGTGAGGGGGAAAACCAATCACAGAGTGTGCCGGGATTTTAATAGCCTACCGGTATGCCGGTAGGCTAGCCACTTCGTTTAAGGAACAAATGAATTCTTTACTCAGTTTAAACTTTGGATCTAGGTACAAAATCTGAGGTAGGAAGTAGTTTGTTAGTAATAGGGAATATCAGCATTCATATATAAAATAGTTTATGAACGAGCACTTGGCATTACTTAACATTTAACATAATTTTCTAAGAGATTCTTTCCTCGCACTGTACGGCATATTACTTAAAAAATAAATATGTTCTGCGCAGTAACACACTTTATCAATGAGATCTCAGCGTTTTTACTGATGTATTTATTAATTTAACGCAGACCCATAAATACTTATCTTTATTTGCACACTCGATGAGCCGTTCACTCACACTTTTGGATCATTCTTTTTCAACGAGGCACTGAAAGTTGATGCTGTATCATTGCTCCTTGCTAGCTGGCGCTAGCCATAAGTAGTTCCGCTGACGATGCTCTTGCTCCGGTGTGTAACTTATCGTTGTACCTTATCGATACCCCTTCGTTGTCACAGCATTCCTGCTGAAGTCCAATGAAGTTCACTTCCGTCAATACCTGGTCACAGAGGTTGCATCCAGTCTCTTAAGCTTTCCGCACCTTGTCCAATTGACTATCGCCTGCCTGCGATATGTTAGGGAACATTAGTTCCGATTATGCACAAATGCGAGTTCTGAATCTAAATGTGAATGTGTATTATCGTTCACAATGTCTATCATGCAAATGTCAGTCATCGTCACTCGTAGGTAACGATCTACTTATTGATAAAACTGCACCGTTCCATGATTGCGGAGTTCGATGCATCAGCACTAGTGATTAGCTGCTTTAGTTCATTCCCGCTGCCATTTCTCTTCTTCCGACTTTCCCTCTCTTTTCGAAGGAAAGAATCTCTGACCAATCAAATTTAAGTAATTCAAAATTTGAGCAGTTACAACCTCCCCCCCCCCCCCCCTCCCGAGATGCCAAAGTTAGATTCTCTCTTCACCGCAGTCTTCCTCTCGATGTTTCTATGGCAACACAATAACGGAACGGCAAGAGGGCGGAAAAAAGGGACAAAAAATATTTATTCTTATTAGGATTATATAGTGCTTCTCCATTAGTTACTTGATCAATGGGAATGGAATTTAAATACACAGATTCAGACTACTTCTTCTGATTTTGTGGTGACTTAC
Organism: Rhysida immarginata; assembly: GCA_023313115.1. NCBI lineage: Eukaryota > Metazoa > Arthropoda > Chilopoda > Scolopendromorpha > Scolopendridae > Rhysida > Rhysida immarginata. The sequence goes on from JAHWFO010116803.1 coordinate 55,179, forward strand.
ATTTAATATCGTCACAACATAAAAAATAAATGCGCCGCCACACTTTTACCTTTTTTTTTTAATTTATGGATTCCTAAATAAAAGGTACCAAAAATTTTTATTTTTAGTGCACTTAATGAAGTAAAATTGTGTGCTTTTAAAAAGTTTTTTTTTTAATATATTTTTTATTTTATACGTTTTATTCTTGGATTTGCATTTTTTTAATGGTAAATTTATTATCTTTTTCTATAATAAAAACAAACAAGTGGTTGTACATACAACTAAAGGCCTAATTTAATGCTGCATAACATCAGACACCAGTAAACTTCTTTAAAATAACGACGAATTTAACATAGTAACTCAATTGGCACTTTCGACCATGGATTCAAAATGGCGGCTCACGCTTTAAGCTTACGGTATAGGTTGTCACCAAGGCTAAGGTCAAAAACCCTCACCGGTGAGAGAATGATGACGTAATTTCTCACTGGGCTAACCGTCTTTTTCTCGGTGAGGACAGTGAGACTACCGGTTAGGCATAGCAGCACTAACTGGAGTTTCTGACCGCGTTAAAATGACGTCACAAATTTCTCACTAGGATTTCTGACCGACCAAGCGCTAACTCTTCTCACCGGTGAGAGTTTTTGACCTTAGCCCAAGATTGTTAAAGAGAAGGTGGCCTCTGTCGGGGTGATCGATGGTCATTGGCTACTGGCGCTTGACGTCAGCTGGAAGGTTTGGAGCAGACGAACGCATAGAAAACTATAGGGAATAGCGCGGTAACCTTTATTTTTCAGCCTATTTCTACTATTTATCACCAAAATAAATGAAGAAAAACGTACCAAAGTTTTATATAAATATTTTATTGGAATAATATGTGTTTAAAGTTCAGAGATTGCAAATAAAAGATCTATTTATATACATTTAGCACTGAAATACAAAAGCAAATACTACAACAGCGAGGCCACCTCGTCAAAGCAATTCTTTAACGATTAACCTGTTACAGTATTCAATCATTTAGCATTAAGTGCTAGTACACCATTAAAACATCTGCCACTGCTTGTATGGTTGTAAAAATATGATAGGAAGAAAATAAACGCCTACATACCCAATCACTTTCTGTTCGAGTCTGACCGAACATTTTCGTTTTGCTCAAATTACAATTGGAGAGTGAAAGCGTATCCCACCTCGTCGTTTTTCCCAACGTGGTTATAGAGTCTTCAAATAAATCTGAAGCCACTGAACAGTTTTAATTACTTGGTACGAGTGAAGGAGGTGAAGATGAAAGGGAAGAATCTTGTATATATTTTATTTTCTAAACTTCTCTCTCAGGTTTCAAATTTTCTCTTTACTTTCAATTTTCTCGTAGTGCAATCTGTCGGATTTTTGCATTTTAACACTCGTATCAAGAGCAGATCTCTCAGGAATTCTCCTGCTTGTTACGAGTGTGCTTTTTTTCATTATAAGAAGGGGTTTGTTCATTTAATGAAATTTTGCTCGTATCTATTGCCATGAGAAGAATAAATGCATGGAAATATAGTAAATCCACTGTATATTACAATATTGGATTAAAAATCATAAATAATTGCGTTTATTATTAGCAAAAGCACATGGAACTCAAGCCATCTCAGCTTTGTTATGTTAAAAGGGGCAGATCGCTTGCTGCCAACCTTCCAGGTGACGTCATAATCCCAGAAGGCAATGCGAGTGCTTTTGAGAGAAATCGGCCGATAGAGGTCACCTTCTTTTTAACAACCTTGGGTTGTCACCACCCTACTCCGCAATTATCCAGGCACCCTAACTTGGGCCGCTTGTACATGCAGCGCCACTTTTCAATAGAGTTCCCGCCCTACCGGGAGCTAGAAACTTTAGCTTCATTTTAACCGAGGCCTTCGAGATTAACAAGACCTAAGCATAAAAAACTTTTCGGGAGTTGGAAAAAATTATTACAACCACCAGAAAAATTGAAAAGGGAAAGAAATGTGGATAAAAGTAATGGAATAAAATAAATAAAAGACTCTTTGACCACAACAAAAAGAGAGACTCTTTGACCACAACTAAGCATGCTGCTCACTGATCTCTATAACAACATGTTGTTATAGAGATCAGTGATGCTGCGCCGTTTCAATGCTAAAATGCGTGCGAGAGCGATTTTCCCATCTGTTGCCAGATGTCCTCTTTTCAATATAAAATCTCTGTAAAACCATATTGAACAACGGAAAAACATCGAAGTTTGCGAGGCTTTTTCAAATTCAGTGAGTCTTCAAATAAAACATAGGTTTCATATATTGCTTCCATTGAGCATAGAGCTCACTAATGTAACTTGTTCGTTTTGATAGTTTCAAAACTTTCCGAGAAATAGACTGTGTTTTCCGTGTTAATGTCGCCCATGATAAAACCACAGAATAAGAAACACAGAAGTGGCACTCCTAGAGTTTTCCATTGTAAGTGATGGTAGTGAGCAGATGCTCATTTGCTGGTGGCGCCCTACAGCGGCTGTGATGTTTCTATGAGTTTGTCTCCTACAATACGAGCAGACGCTCATTTTTCCATTGTGTTTCTATGAGTTTGTCTCCTTTACCTGTCTTCTTTTTTACCTTGTGTCGATTTTTAATTTTTTTTAATTAAGTAAAGCACACGTATGTTCTAAAATGAATAAAAACAAATCACTTAGCAATGCAGAAGAGCTTTTATTTAATGGAAAATATAAAAGAAAATGAATTTACAAAAGCATGCAGGTTCACATAATTTAGCTTACAGTCACCATAGGATAAGCTGAGTTTCATGTAGGATAAGATGTTAAATTTAATAGTAAAAATTCACCTCAACTTGAAATTAAAAATTAAAAAAAAATAATAAATAAATAAATAAAAGATTTTTTGAAAAGTAAACAAAATTATATTAACCTGAATTAACATGGGAGATTCCTAAAGTTATTTTAAATACAATTCCACCGCAATTTTAAATATACATATAGATGTAAAAATTAACATGCAAAAACTTCTTTATACTCTGAATATATAAATATGAAACTGTCCATATAGATTTCAGGTTTGGGTTTCTTTCAAATAGTTCCTACTCAAGTATTGTCAAAAAATTTTTTTATTATTTTTTTTTATTTTCAGTGAGTATTATTTTATTTTCAAATCTCCACATCTTGAATTCTGCACCCTTTTTTACACCTAATAATTAGGGATGCATATTTATTTCAATGGCTCGTGTTAAAGAATTATTAATAAACATGGCTTGTGTTTCTCACTTACCTTTCTTCATTCTTCGAAAATCTAAATAAACATCCAGTATAATTACCTGTTATTATTGCATCTAATGGCTGCACAAAAATGCCCGTTTGATTTGGGACCCATTTTTTACATGAAGAAAAAATTCATTCATCAAAGAAAACAAAACCCGAGGCTAAACTTAGTGCGAGATTCTGATATAATTTTTTTTTCAAGCATCATTCCACAAAAGAGAAAAAACAGCACAAACGAATTGCAAATGAACGAAGGCAACTCTTTAATTTTCATACACACTATAAAGGCTGTTTCACATTGAACATCTCTGCAGCGAGCGACCGACCGATCGACATTTTTTGACGTCACATACATGCGAGCAAGCGACGAAAGTTCAACCGGTTGAACTTTTGTCGCATCGCTTCAATAATATCGCGTGAAAAGAAGCAATCACAGCATTTCATCCAGGATCCGCCATTGTTTTTTTAACCACTGCGCATTTTCCTGCGCAAGGAGGCGAGCGAGCGATACGTTGAGCAATGTGAAAAGGTGCATTGACTAGTCGTGACGATTGAGCGACTCGATGACGGGAGATCGCTCGTTGATGAGAGATCGCTCGCTCGCTCGCTAGCCCCGCGATGGTAATGTGAAACGGCCTTTATACTTTTTAAAAGATAAATACCATCAAAAGATCTTTTGGCCTTTGTATTGTAACTTCGAACGAATTATAATACAAATAAATACGGTAATAGAGAGCAAAAGCTGACTAATTTCGCTTTTATTGCTAGCTTTATCAAAGTGGCAAGAATGGAAAAATAACAATTATGTTCAAAATTTGTATACAAAATGTTACTTTTCATCTTCTTGTTACTTTGATAAAACCGGGAATAAAAGCGAATCAAGTCAACTAAATGCAAAGCTTCTAAAAAGTATATTTATTATTGATGTGTTAGCTTAAAAATTTTTCCCAGTCAGTAAAATTACAATAAGAAATTTTAATTTATGGTCAATGAACACTGTAACATACTGTATTAGTAATTTTAATGCCTTTTTTTAATAAAAATACATAACTTTGCTTTAAAATAATACTTCTTACTAAAAGCCGCTGCTTAATAATATATTTTTTATTATTATTCACTTTGAAATCTCGAAATATTTTTAACGCTGCATGTTTTCCATTGGCATTGTGAAAGATCGTCTGCTCGGCCACATCACAGCCACCAGGTCGGCGCTATACAAAATCACTACCATTGAATCGACAATCGACAATCGAACAGCGCAGGGAAGAAAAAACAAAACGAGTGGTCCGGAAGCTATGCTTCCACTGCCATACTCATCCAGTGTTATAGCCAAAAGAAATACGCTGAAGTAGGAAAGAAGCCAGATGAACCTGTTTAAGTCATCCACAGGATACGGAGGAGTCCTTTCCTAACAGGACGATAAAGTTGATTGTTGATTGACGATAGGACGTGGAAGAGCTAGGTGATCCAGTAGGGTGGGAAGATGGCCTTTTGGATGTCATCGAAGTTAACGTCCAGTATGTGACGAGGCCTGCGATGTCTAAGGAGGCTTCTAAAGGTGAGCGGATGCTCAAGAATACCTGCAACTAGAGGATTGGGATGGTCCTTCATCTTTGAAAGAAGCTTCTTCAGCGACTCTTTGACGTGGTTACCAATGGTAGGTATACCGAAATCTTCAGCAATGGAAGTATTAGTTGCTATCCTCCTGTCGAGTTGGGCAATGGTCCTAAGTGTGACGTTTTGGAATGTTTGTAGGTCCTTCCATCTGGATTTGCAGGTTGTAGCACAGGCAGGCATACCGTACAGAAGAATGGTTCGGATTACCATTTTATATAGCAACAGTTTGCTGTCCACTCCAAGCGAACTGTTTCGTCCCAGAAGGGCAACCAGACTAAACTTCGCCTTCTTGGCCTTGGTGATTGCATAAGAGAGATGGTCGCCCCAATTCAGCTTGGCATCTATCACAACTCCGAGGTATTTATAGTTCTTTACCCACTCGAGCTCCTTGCCAGATAGGAAGATTGACTTCGGGGGTTTTCTAAGTTTTTTGGTAACGAACATGGCTTTGCACTTATCTACGTTCAGGTTTAACCTCCACTTAGCAAACCATTTCTCACACAGATGCACAGCATTTTGTAACCGAGATATGACATGAGTGGGATTTCGGGCACAAGTCATGATGGACACATCGTCAGCAAATAGGTATAATTCGCACTTTGTAAATGCTGGGAAGTCGTGAATGAAGAAGTTGAACAACGCAGGGCCCAGGACAGAGCCTTGGGGAACACCAGCCTTTATGTCACAAGGGTTAGACATGGAGCAGCCAACCTTTACACGAAAAGTCCTGTTTGACAGAAAGGAACTAATCAAAGCGATCAGCTCGTCAGGAAAGCCATAAGTAATCATCTTGTATCTCAGGCCGTTATGCCAGACCTGATCAAAAGCCTTCCGTACATCTAGAAAGATAAGACCACCGTATTTGGCGCAATTTAGGGGAGTGTTTATATCAGCAACAAGCCTCCAAAGCTGTAGTTGGCAAGAGTGACCCGGGCGAAACCCGAATTGCTCCTTGCGAACAAGATTATTGGCCACGCAAAAAGCATTAAACCTCCTTAGAATAACACGTTCAAGGACTTTTGACATCGTAGGTAGTAAGCTTATGGGCCTATAGCTGACAGCGAGGGCAGGATTCAGACCAGGCTTCGGTATCGTAACGATGACGGACTCCTTCCACTTGTCAGGGAAGTATCCATGTCTCCAGCAGTCATTTATGACCCTGGTAATAATCGAGACGGCACTAGGAGGCAAGTTCTTAAGAGCACTGTTTGTGATGGAATCCAAACCTGCTGCTTTCCTGCTCTTAAGATGCTTTATGATGTCTGAGATTTCATTTGTGCTAATAATTTCCTCATGCGTAGGAACACTCTGGGATGGTTCATAGGAGATACACACATCGTTGACAAGTTGAGTATTTGAGCGACTATCGGGGTTTTCTTCACAAGGCGTGGTAAACTGCTTTTCCAGGGAGTCGGCGATCAGTTGAGCTTTATCACGATCACTGGTGACAACATCACCACCTGTAGTAAGCAGTGGTGGCAAGTTGATGGGCCTGTTTCCTTTTAAGGCCCTTACAGTGCCCCAGAGGGAGTTGTCCTGGACCGACAAGGATTTAAGTTTTTCGTTCCACCTCTGACTTCGTAGGGCTTTAACCTCTTCCTGGACCTTCCGAGAAAGCCTGTTATATTTTGTCTTGTAAAAGGGCAGTCGCTTACGCTGCCATAATCTTCTATAGGTATTCCTTTCAAGAATAAGCCGTCTGATGTAGGGAGGAAGGTCAAGATATCCAGGACGCTTTCGATCAGCAGTGGAGGCACTGGAACAACTAGCCTCATGGATAACACTAGTGATAGAACTAATATTTGCGTTTATGTCATCGTTGGCAATAACCTCTTTGTATGGGATGCTTTTTTCGCGAAGAATATCTCTGAAGAGTTTCCAGTCCTGCTTGGAGCGAAGCCCAATCTTCAAATCGATGTCCAAACCCTCAAAGATAAGCATCACTGGTCGATGGTCAGAGGATAAGTCATCTACCGTAAATATATTATAGGGCTTGAAGAATCCTTTAAGAACAACGATGTCAAGCACGTCGCTAACAGGGGAGTGGTCGCAGTAGTAGGTGTCTTCAAGGGGACCAGCAACAAAGGTGTTAATTTCGTTCAATGTATATCCATATAAGATATTGCCATTTTGATTGTGGCATTTAGAGTTCCATGCATGATGCTTAGCATTTAAGTCGCCCGCCATTACAACCGGAATGGGTCCGGACAGCAGATCGTCGAGTTCGCATGCACTAAGCTTGTGCTTAGGCGAGTTATATAGTGAGACGAACTTAACTTCGCCTGCGTTAGCATCACTTATAATAACGGAAACGGCTTCCATACCTATATAGTCGGGAGTGATAGTCTCACGATGATCAATGCCATCTTTGACAATGATAGCTGCTCCACCAAATGCTTGACTGGCGTTGTTACCCAGAGGTCGATCCTTTCGATAAACATGATAACCCGGCAAGTTAAAAGCTTGAGTTGATTTCAGGTGCGTCTCACACACGAAAGCTATGTCAATATTCCAATTAATGATGAAATTGTAGTATTCGATGCGCTTCCGATAGATTCCCCTGGCGTTCCATATATTGCAACGAAGCTTTCCGTGGGTAATTGTTCTGTAGTGGTGTCTGTCCATGGTCAGTTCTTGATTTCGTGGGACGCAACCTGTGGCAGTACGTTGCCACTTTCCTTACAGAGATTAAGAAGGTTACCCAGACTCCTGTAAATGCTACGCAATTGGATTGGATCGACCGCATCTGAATGAGAAGAGCTGGATGCGACTGAAGCATAGGTTCTGCCATCAACTACTTTAGTGCTTTTGATCCTTTTGACTTGGGGATATTTCGGACACTTGGTGTAACTTGAAGTATGCTGACCATCACAACGAATACATTTAGGGGGGGTCTTTGCCCTTTACATTAGCACAGTCCCTTGACTGATGATCACCTGCGCACTTGTTGCACCTAGGCGATTCGGTGCAACCTTGGGAGACGTGCCCAAAGCGCAAACAGTTGTAACACTGTAAGGGCCTTTTGTTGCCTCTAAATAATTCTACAGTAACAGCAAGAGGACCGACACGCTTTAAACTCAAAAAGGACTTATTATGCTCAGTGTTTTGGAGTAAAACCAGCACCAGTGGCATTTCGACGGAACCATTTGCCTTTTTCAACCTGATTGCCTTTTCTGGGTAATAATTTGCCTTCCTTAGGTCATCACAAAAGTCTTCCAGGTCATACGTTGTGTCAACATTTCGGACAACATATTTCAGCAGCTTTTCAGATTTGAGCTGATGATGCTGGATTTTTAGCACATCGTTACTCTTTACTCCAGATACTAGAATTTTGTGCGTGTCCTCATCAAGACACTTAATCTTAATGGTGTCCTTACGACCAGTGTGGCAGATGATTTTATCTAAAGACACATGTTTTGTGATTTCCTGTAGAATTTCCTTGATTGGTTTTCCGTGATGACGAATAATAATCGGAGGAATGTAAATTACTCCCTTTCCATGGGTGACATTGCTTTCGGAATTACCACGCTTAGCTTTATTACCTCGTAGGGCTACAGAGACACCATTTTTTATATCGACAGTGGACTGGATGTTGTCTATCCTAACACCACCTTTGTTTCTTTTATTCTGCGCAATACGCCAGTTACCTCCATCATTTTCAGCAGAATCATTTTCGTGCCTTCTTTTGACGCTAGTTCGTAGTGAGGAGTTTCCTTCGTTGACTTCTTCCAGGCAGGTAGAAACATTCTCATTATCATGTATTGGATCACGATTTACCACTATCATGGGCGAATCAGAAGTAACGGGAGAGCCCATAAACTCCTTGATAATATTGCCAAGGTTAGCAAAGCCATTTGCAGTCTCTAAACTAGCACTCTGAATATCACTTTTTAAACTATCAATTTTACTACCAAGTTCTTTAGACAGCGCTTCCACCCTTGATTCTAACTCAAGATATTTCTTGTTCAGTTCATTACGTAATGACTCAAGTTGTCCGTTAATAATAATGTCAAATGCCAGAAATCTCGGATCCTTACACGCATCTTTGTAGGCCAGGTCACAAGGTAACACTTTACCATCAGCATACTTAACGGTGCCTGATGTCATCATGAAGCAGGTGTGGTGCTGGGTTTTGCCGTCCTTAGAAGGACGCACCTACTCAAAACGACTCAGTTTAAATGACTTAGAAAAGTCCTACCTTTTTAGTCTTCTTGGAAAATCCACCGATGTACTGAAAGTCGTCCAGACTGCAATAGGTATGTCGTCGTCCGTCGAGTGGTAGAATCGTCGTGCAGTAGCAGCAGCAGTAGCAGAATTCACTACCATTGAATCCCACTGATGGATATTTATCGCCAGATCACGCAGTCCATATCCAATCAGCGCACAGTCAGCTCGGTTGCATGGAAAATCAGGAATTAGTCTGAAAACTTAGTCTATAAGAAATATGGGAGACATAAAGGGAGACAGCCTACAAGGAAGGATTAAGGGATTAGCGTCTCTGGATTGCTACTTCCTGATTGTGATTAGCGTCAACAACTTTCAACTTAATATTTTTGTTTTGTTTTGTTAACGCACAAAATTTTCTATTTGTTAAATCTTTCTAATTAACTGTATCCTTTGCGGGAGGAGGGGGTTGACGAACTTCGATCTGATAAATTTCAAACGAACCTAGCATATAATATTTAATTAACTGGTATTTTACAGTACATCATATCGTACATATACAGTACATTAATTCCTTTTTTTCCTCAATTTTTAACTCCAAAAATCAAAAGTCACTCCTCATTTATTCCTGTTACTCGCGGCCGCGGCCATCTTGGGGACGTTACTTTATAGGTTTACCCTTTTTATACTAATTCTTATTGCTGAAAACGAATATCATAACAAAAATTCTGAGTTGGCTACAAATATTTAGAAAATGTCATACCGAAAATCACGCTTTTTGAATGTCATAGCATGCATTATACTTGCCTACAGGTGATGTCTCTTCATCTTACTCTTGTACTGAAGGTCAGGAGCATCTCTACTGACTGCCCAGCAGTAGTCCGCCAACATACTTGCTGACCATTTGCCCTGATACCGCTTCTCCATGGTTGATATTGACTGGGGAAACCGTTCACCGTGCTCATCGCTGACGGCACCACAGTTTTCGGGAAAGAAGTCGAGATGAGAGCTGAGGAAATGTATCTTCACAGACATGTTGCATCCAAGTATATAATATTTATGCAAGTGATAATAATTACTGATTTTTCTATATATGCATTATACTGTATATAAAAGGTTGAATAAGTCATACCACGTAGCAATCGTACCTCAAAAACTACAGCCAAAAAATAAATTTGGTTTTCATATTTGTGTTCAGGACACTTTTTTAGTCCGGATTTGCCTATTTTTAATTAAAGCACATTTTCACTGTTAACCAGTGTAATCGAACAATATAGGCATCCCGTTAAATGAATTTGTAACACTACATTACATTACTTTTATCATTACTGGGTAAATAAATTTTCGACCAGTAAAGCTTTTATATGTTCGAAAAATGAACATATAAAGTACTGTAACTTTATCGTCTTTTTGGGGCTCTCAAAGTGGAATCGCATTATAGTAGAATACTATTTTGCTGTACTAGTAGAATACTTGTTACAGCGAAATAAACCTCGCTGTAACAAAACACGTGTCTTCAGGAGGAGAAAGCTTCCCGAGAGTCAACGCGGCGAGAGCGGAGCGGGAGATTCGATTCTGGACACGAGGAGAGGCGACAGGGGTCGAGACGGTAGAAAAGGAGAGCGAGTTCCGGAGTCGAGGAATTCATGGGAAAATCCCTGGCCGAAGACGACAGGTGTTTGAGCGGAGAAAGGTTAATGCGAGCTGTGGAGGCATTAACGTTCCCGAGCATGAAGACGTTCATTTGAATACTACAGAAGTGTCGTCGGCTGAGTGTCGGGGAAAGCAACCCGTGCGAGCGTCGAAGGTGGGCTCGTCCGCCGGCAAGATGTGCGAGGCGTCGGGCAACGTAGGGAACGTCGCCTGGGTTCCACGAACGAAATTCACGCCCGTCAACCTATTGTGGCTGACTAACTTCGAATTAAAAATGTGGCACGAGAGCCGGGAATACGAAGAAAACGCAACCGTCATTTGCTGTGAACGAGTTCGCCTTCTCGGAGTTCTCTCCCTGGGATTGACGGCGTACGTGCGAGATGGCGTCGGCAGAGTGGTGGCTCATTCATAATTTGTGCCGTGCAGTGTGTTAACCCGGATACATTCTGTAATAAGCAGTGAGTACTGTATTATCTTTATTCTATAAAGAAATTTTATCGTTAAAAAGTTTATATGCGTGCCGACTAAAGTCAGAAAAAGGCCTATCGTTGGAGAGGTCGTTTGGCCGTAAAATTTATTGTGAGTGTCGCCGTTTCTTTGATTTGAATCAGGTGTTTAAACCATAGCACGGTTTAATTTCAAGTGTGTGTGTTCCTGAAATTGTGTCATTATTTTTTTGCTACGAATGATACTGGTGTCTTTAGTTGCGAAGGAGGATTTGATGTATTATGTTTTTTTTGATGCCTTCAGTTATAGGCGATAGCTATTGATAAAATATTGTTTCCTCCTTTTACAGGCATCCCACGAATTTAGTAGCATTCTGTGACTTTGTGACTGACCTATCTATTAAGACTGGATTTCATATATTAAATCTGTGCTTTACTTACGGGACAATTTTTGACGAAATAAACTTTTATTGGTGTCTGAAGCTAAGCGTAAGCTTAGTTCATTATTTATCGAAAGATACTATTTTGATAGTGTTTTTTTTTGTTTTGAACTTGAAGTCAAAATAATGAACTATAACAATACTTTAAGTTTAGTTAAAATGAGGCTATACTAAGGTGATGTATTTTTTAGGAGTTTGATTCTTTGATTTTTTTTGTTTTAAGAAATTTGCCTCAGATAATAGCTTGTTTTTTTTTATGCCAATTTCTTTATTGAAATTTGAGTCACCGCTTGTTTTCAATTAGAGCAAGTTAGGTATAGTTGATTACCATTTTTGTGCACAATTACCGATCTGGGTATTTGAATTGCGTCTTTAATTTTGTTTGTCATTATCGTTTTACATTGCTGTTTTTTTTTTTATTTATTTAATTGCTATTTTATTCTTTGCCTTTAAGAATTTGGTGAATTAAAATCTTTTAGTACGTACTTAAAACGTAGTGTGTTCACTTAGTGTCTCGTTTCTGTATTTAAGCCTAGCAAATTTTCCACTGCGCTATTTGGCACGTGACAATACTAGTAGAAAAATTTCCCGCGATTTTTTTATGTCTGTAGTGTTATTTCGTCCTAAACTATGGTATGATATCGTCGCATGACCTGTCTCGAGTTTTGAGACATCCCTTAATGGATCTAACAAGTAAGACATATTCCCAAAAAATTGTATCGACCTTTAGAACAGACTAGCAATAGTTTCAAAAATTCACTAACATTAGACTAGTTAATGAATAAATTTAAAATCCTTAATACGTTATTCTACTGCAGACAAAGATGATTTTTCCGGCTTTTTTATTGTCATATATTGGAAATGTTAATGTTGGTGATTTTTTTTGAAAGTTTTGATGGTGTTTCTGTTTTAATTTTTTTGAACATTTGATTTACATGTAGTAATGATTTCCTAAAGGTCTAATCAGCTTGAACCAAGATCCTTTCAGTATCTACTAATTTCCACCGTACAATTGAAGATATTAAATGTTATTTGATTATTCTATAATGCTAGCATCAAATTTCAGTATCATTAGGAAAACCTAAAAAAAAAAAAAGAAAGAACGAAAATTAATATACCGACAGTTAAAAAATGTTTGTCCCAAATATGAAATTATTAAGTTCTTTTATTTGCGTCTTTTCCGTCCATCAACAGCATATGTTGCATAATTTGCAAAAAGCAGTTTCAATCAATATCTGGGAGAAATCAGCATCTCAGAAAAATTCATAACACTGTGCCAGATTCCCACACATCTCTGGCTAAACTAAAATGCCCAATGTGTTGGACCCTCTTCAAAACTTTCCATGATTTAGATGTCCATTTAGAAAATCATGACATTTCTGTAAAGGTTGAAGAAAAAACATTTCCATCAATGGAAAATTTTCATCTCTGGAAAATGGAAATCGAAAAAAGTACTCAGTCATCATTCACTGTAACAAGAGGCAAACAATATGTAGGAGTATGCAAATACAGTTTCAGTTGTCACCGCTCAGGAAATTATTCTCCAGATTTTCCAGATGGGAGAAAGAGAGAGCTGAAAGTAAAAAGAACTAACAAAATTGGTAGTACATGACCAGCACGGATGACAGTGTTTGAAAGTAAATCTTCAGTGAATGTAGAATTTGTTTCAACATACGTGGGACATGAAGCTGAAATTGGTCGCTTACGATTAAAAGAAGTGGAAAGAGAAAGCATTGCAGGAAAGGATTATTATTATTTCAAGGAATCAGTGACGATCGTATCCTAAAGGATGTTCGTACTCAGTTCAATTCATTACACAGAATTAGTCTGACTAATAAGCGTGATCTTGGAAATATCCGGAAATCTTACAAAATAAAAATGGGCTTACAGTTTCATAGTGATGATGCAACCAGTGTTGATAAATGGGTTGACAATGAAAAATGCACAAGATAATCCTGTTCTGGCCTACAAGCCCCAAGGTATAATTAGCAAGAAATTGCCTGATCTTGCACAAGATGATTTCTTTCTTTGTTTTATGAGACATGTTCGATTGTCGAGCCTTGCTGTACCTTCTTCACGTTGGCCCGGAGTGTGATACTCATGGTTCCTGATTCGAATGCAGGTTGTGGAATCTTTCCTTCCATTTTTTCTGATATCAATTGTATTCCTCTCGAAGTCCGAAAGCTGCTTTCTTTGAGCCATTCCTACAAGCTTGCAAGCGATCTCTATTGTGTAGTGTTCAGATGAACGATAACAATTAAATTGCATGAGAATGCCTCCTTTTTTGTAAAATTGGTGTGTCCCATGACTTTTAAGAAAAGTCCTGCAAAGTAATGTATTTGAGAAGTAAAGAAAGATTGTGATTCTTTATTTTTGATTTCCTTGTAAGATTCAATTGGTATATTATGTAAAATGGCCAAAAGTCATAATTCCTAAAGTATAATAAAGATTTAATACTGCTGAAAAAGTTTTCTTTGTGTCAGTTGTAAAGAATGATCATAATCATCATTCAGGGAACGCGATCGTCATTTCCGGGAACGTCGGAAAAAGGGAAAATAAATCAACATTAGTTTATTTATCTTAAATTGTTTGTACATAAAGAAATATATACATTATCACCCCTTAGCATCATAATCTGAATGAATATACAGGCTCATAATACAAAAAATAAATTAAAGGTTCGTTTGTGAATTCACACCTAACACGATATCACGATAAATACTCGTAAAAATCCATATTTCAAAGTTTAAATATTTTGATCAAAAATATTATCTAATTGAGAACTGCGTTTTGCTCTACTTTTTTAAA
>JAHWFO010116803.1:74535-140338 GCA_023313115.1 Rhysida immarginata
TAAACATTGTTGCTAAGAAAAATTAACAATCGCTAACAATTGAAATCAGAAATTTAACTGGACATGCCCAGTTTTTCTTTCATTGGATAGAGTATAGAAGCGAACCCACCCGTTTGTATAATCGGGAAATAACTTATTGTTAGAAAACCCATTGTTAGATAACCCACTGTTAGATTTTTTTTCTTTGTTGTGACAACGTCCACCATCGCTGATTTTATATAAATGATATCATCATATATATAAAATCGTAGCCGACGAAAAAGACAGGCCGGGACACTAAACAATCACATGACCAAAGTAGATCTAGCAACAATCCAATCTTCATTGTTTCCAACTTGGATTTCAACAATGAGTGTTTTTTTGTTTGTTGGAAACAATGAAGAATTGATTGTTGCTCGATCTATATTGGTCATGTGAGTTTTTAGTGCCCCGGCCTGTCTTTCTAGTTGGCTTTGTATAAAATCAGCGACGCTGGACTATGTCACAACAAAGAAAAAATCTAACAATGGGTTATTTCCCGATTATACAATCGGTTGGGTTCGCTCGTGACCACCGAGAGAGAAGGCCTCCGCATTGAAATTTAATACATTGTTACATCATCATAGATAGTGCTAAATCAGGGCTTATTATTGGTTGAAATACGAATAACAATGCACTATCTATGATAATGTAACAATGTATTACGTTTCATCGCAGAGGCCTTCTCTCTCGGTGGTCACAGTTCGCTTCTAGTATATGATAACATTAACCGTAAACAATGGTTTTGTAATCTGCCGGTTATATAGAAAATTACCTTTATAAATGATATGCACCACATGTTTGTATCGTGTACCTTTCTCAATTTTTATATATAGTGTGGAAAAAAGTTTGAGACCATCTTTCACGATTTTATTTTGAATAAAATGAATTTTATAATTATAACTTGAAATTATTACTAGCCGTGTAAAGAGAAGGGAGAGAGACGATAAATTGAATTATTGACATCATTAAATTTAATGAACTTGATTGCGATAATCTACAAACAAGTGGAAAAATTTTCATTCATTTAATAAAGAAACATAATTGTATGATAAATATCTAGTGTCCATTAACGTCGAAGACACTCTAGTCCGGATCGGGATGCAGGCCTCAAATAAAAATTGTCGGAACTGCCAATGGCGTCGGGTTCCTGGGGTATTCGTCACCGCTATTGCAGAAGGCGGCGACACTTGAGGGTTTATTTGAGTGTTGCCCAGTACCTGGGTCGGAGACGCTAAAGCCGAGCACGGCTCGCAGCTATAGAGATCTCTGCTGCGCTCGCGCTCGCGAAGCGATCCTCGTCCGAATGCAAAAAGTCTGGGGCGCTCGGTGGGCTCGATGCGTCGTTTGTAGACGTCGAGCTGTTGAAATTTGTCATGGCTAGCGTGCTGGAGTTCTCGTCCTTCCCTGCTGAAGGGCGAGCCTGGATCGGCACGTTGTTCCGCAGGTCGGTCGGGCCTATGGCAACTGTGACATTGGAGGCAGATGAGAGGTCGGCGGCGTCGTCGGGACTCGTTGGTGCGTCGGAGCGTACGCTGTCGTTATCTCTCCAAAAGTTTGCCTGGGCGGGTACGGGTCCGTTGTCCAGCAATAGGGACTCACTATGTCCCGTCGGTTCCTCTGTCGGAGTCGAAATTCTATCGGAATGCCGTTTCGCTAAGCGTGACGGCGAAGGGCGTGGCTGATGGCGGGTTCGTCGGCCTTGCGCGGGCGTCCTTCGGCAGCGTGCATATTTACGGCTAGAATTTACAAAAGTTCTAAATTGTCTAAAAATCTTATGTGGATAATGCAGATGATTAACTTAAGAATAAAATAAAACTCTTTTTCCACAACGAAACAGGAATTGAACAAACATAAAAAGAAAAAGACAGAAAATACAACCCGAGTCTGTAAGCGCTTTTCGAAAGCTTTGTTTTCATCATTCAGCAGCCAAGGAGCACCTCAAGAGAACTTTAGAGAACTGACTTGGAATCGACAATCGACAATCGAACAGCGCAGGGAAGAAAACAAAACGAGCGGTCCGGAAGCCATGCTTCCACGGCCATACTCATCCAGTAATATAGCCAAAAGAAATACGCTGAACTAGGAAAGAAGCCAGATGAACCTGGTTAAGTCATCCACAGGATACGGAGGAGTCCTTTCCTAACAGGACGATAAAGTTGATTGTTGATTGACGAGATGACGAGGAAGAGCTAGGTGATCCAGTAGGGTGGGAAGATGGCTTTTTGGATGTCATCGAAGTTGACGTCCAGTATGTGACGAGGCCTGCGATGTCTAAGGAGGCTTCTAAAGGTGAGCGGATGCTCAAGAATACCTGCAACCAGAGGATTGGGATGGTCCTTCATCTTCGGAAGAAGCTTCTTCAGCGACTCTTTGACGTGGTTTCCAATGGTAGGTATACCGAAATCTTCAGCAATGGAAGTATTAGTTGCTATTCTCCTGTCGAGTTGGGCTATAGTCCTCAGGGTGACGTTTTGGAATGTTTGTAGGTCCTTCCATCTGGACCTGCAGGTTGTAGCCCAGGCAGGCATACAGTACAGAAGAATGGTTCGGATTACCATTTTATATAGCAACAGTTTGCTGTCCAATCCAAGCGAACTGTTTCGTCCCAGAAGGGCAACCAGACTAAACTTCGCCTTCTTGGCCTTGTTGATAGCATAAGAGAGATGGTCGCCCCAATTCAGCTTGGCATCTATCACAACTCCGAGGTATTTATAGTTCTTTACCCACTCGAGCTCCTTGCCAGATAGGAAGATTGACTTCGGGGGTTTTCTAAGTTTTTTGGTAACGAACATGGCTTTGCATTTATCTACGTTCAGGCTTAATCTCCACTTAGCAAACCATTTCTCACACAGATGCACAGCATTTTGTAATCGAGATATGACATGAGTGGGATTTCGGGCACAAGTCATGATGGACACATCGTCAGCAAATAGGTAAAATTCGCACTTTGTAAATGCTGGGAAGTCGTGAATGAAGAAGTTGAACAAAGCAGGGCCCAGGACAGAGCCTTGGGGAACACCAGCTTTGATGTCACAAGGGTTAGACATGGAGCAGCCAACCTTGACACGAAAAGTCCTCTTTGACAGAAAGGAACTAATCAAAGCGATCAGCTCGTCAGGAAAGCCATAAGTAATCATCTTGTATTTCAGGCCGTTATGCCAGACCTGATCAAAAGCCTTCCGTACATCTAGAAAGATAAGACCACCGTATTTGGCGCAATTAAGGGGAATGTTTAGATCAGCAACAAGCCTCCAAAGCTGTAGTTGGCAAGAGTGACCCGGGCGAAACCCGAATTGCTCCTCGCGAACAAGATTATTGGCCACGCAGAAAGCATTAAACCTCCTTAGAATAACACGTTCAAGAACTTTTGACATCGTAGGTAGTAAGCTTATGGGCCTATAGCTGACAGCGAGGGCAGGGTTCAGACCAGGCTTCGGTATCGTAACGATGACGGACTCCTTCCACTTGTCAGGGAAGTATCCATGTCTCCAGCAGTCATTTATGACCCTGGTAATAATCGAGACGGCACTAGGAGGCAAGTTCTTAAGGGCACTGTTTGTGATAGAATCCAAACCTGCTGCTTTCCTGCTTTTAAGATGCTTTATGATGTCGGAGATTTCATTTGTGCTAATAATTTCCTCATGCGTAGGAACACTCTGGGATGGTTCATAGGAGATACACACATCGTTGACAAGTTGAGTATTTGAGGAACTATCGGGGTTTTCTTCACAAGGTGTGGTAAACTGCTTTTCCATGGAGTCGGCGATCAGTTGAGCTTTATCACGATCACTGGTGACAACATCACCACCTGTAGTAAGCAGTAGTGGCAAGTTGATGGGTCTGTTTCCTTTTAAGGCCCTTACAGTACCCCAGAGCGAGTTGTCCTGGACTGACAAGGATTTAAGTTTTTCGTTCCACCTCTGACTTCGTAGAGCTTTAACCTCTTCCTGGACCTTCCGAGAAAGCCTGTTATACTTTGTCTTGTAAAAGGGTAGTCGCTTACGCTGCCATAATCTTCTATAGATATTCCTTTCAAGAATAAGCCGTCTGATGTAGGGAGGAAGGTCGAGATGTTCAGGACGCTTTCGATCAGCAGTGGAGGCACTGGAACAACTATCCTCATGGATAACACTAGTGATAGAACTAATATTTGTGTTGATGTCATCGTTGGCAATAATCTCTTTGTATGGGATGCTTTTTTCGCGAAGAATATCTCTGAAGAGTTTCCAGTCCTGCTTGGAGTGAAGCCCAATCTTCATATCGATGTCCAAACCCTCAAAGATAAGCACCACTGGTCGATGGTCAGAGGATAAATCATCTACTGTAAATATATTATAGGGCTTGAAGAACCCTTTAAGAACAACGATGTCCAGCACGTCACTAACAGGTGAGTGGTCGCAGTAGTAGGTGTCTTCAAGGGGACCAGCAACAAAGGTGTTAATTTCGTTCAATGTATATCCATATAAGATATTGCCATTTTGATTGGGGCATTTAGAGTTCCATGCATGATGCTTAGCATTTAAGTCGCCCGCCATTACAACCGGAATGGGTCCGGACAGCAGATCGTCAAGTTCGCATGGACTAAGCTTGTGCTTAGGCGAGTTATATAATGAGACGAACTTAATTTCGCCTGCGTTTGCATCACTTATAATAACGGAAACGACTTCCATAACTGTATAGTCTGGAGTGGTAGTCTCGCGATGATCAATGCCGTCCTTGACAATGATTGCTGCTCCACCAAACGCATGACTAGCATTATTACCCAGGGGCCTATCCTTGCGATAGACATGATAGCCGGGCAATTTGAACGCTTGAGATGATTTCAGGTGTGTCTCGCACACGAAAGCGATGTCGACTTTCCAGTTTATAAGGAAATTGTATAACTCAATGCGTTTGCGAGCAATCCCCCTTGCATTCCATATATTACAGCGAAGTTTCCCTTGATTAATGGTCCTATATGGGTGTCTATCCATGATTATTAATTAGATTTTGAGATGCAACCTGTGGCACTACTTTTCCACTTTCCTTGTAGAGGTTTAGCCAATTTCCAAGAGTCCTATAAATACTGCGCAGTTGATTCGGATCAACCATACCTATGTCTTCAGCTGATTTGGAATAGAACATGCTGAGTATTTATAACGGACAGAAGCTAATCAAGACAAAAAGATCCAACTGAAATTTATTGATTGGGTAAGTGCGTCGCCCATTTGATCAATGGTGATTCGCTAATAGGGCCCCTATCTAAGTTGAGTAATAATTTTTTATCTGTTTTTTTCGGTCGCTAAGTTTAAAACCAAAGTCACTTGCCTGAGAAAAAGGCTGAGAACACAGTCTTTTCAACCCTTGACCGGAGATTGAATTCTTTCTGAATTTTGTCAGTTCGAAACTCCCACGCTTGAGACACCTACGTTCTTCGTTCTTTCGAAGCAACTCCCGTATCTTCCTCGTTCGTTTCCTTTCCTCTGGCTCGTGGGAAAAACCTTATTCACGGAAACATGACGAAAGTCTTTTCTCTGTTTCTCTTCTAGGCTTTCCTTTCCTTTTCTCCAATTGCCGTTTTGGTTCCATTCCTGTGCTCTTTTCCTCGTCCTTTCTGTCTGGTTCCGAAACTCTCTCTCTCTCGTTTTTTTTCTCCCTCTCTTGCGCATCTACCTCCTCCACCAATCCGCGGCTTGGTTCCCTCCTTCTCTCTCATGCGCATCTTCTATTTTCCTCTCGGGGTGGCAGAGGACTCGATTTCTTCTTTATCGCATATTTTTTTCTCTTGCTTCTTCTTCTCCCTCGATCTTGTTCTAGAGTTAGATCGACTTTTTGTCTTTTATTTTTTTTCTCAATTCGACGATCTGACAACATCTCAATTCAGAAAATAAGCAAATTAAATTGAAAAATTTTTAAACCGTAAAGAAACCTCTTGTCCATAAAATTATTTATAGAGCTTATTCATGAGGTATACAATATGGCGACAGCAGCTTCAGCTCCGACTTTGATTGGCGGCAGCAGCTTCAGCTCCGCCGGTGATTGGCAGTTGAAGCTGCTGCCAGCATGTTGTATACCAGCTTTCACACTATGATTGGTTGCTGCGGAACGACGTCACTCTCATGAATAAGCTCTATTGCTTCGTTTTTTGTAGGGGTAGGGGTTAGACCCCATGTGTTATTTAGAAAGTTGTAAAATGTGGGTTTAGCAAAAAACTTAGTGGAAGATATGCCCCCTGCCCCCTTTATCGAGTTGGTAAAGTGAAAGGTATGGCTAGCCGATGTGGACAAAAACCATACTTATTAGAAAACAGTAGGGCCTACATTTGGAAAATTAATGAGAATGAATGAGTCACTACCCTGAAAAGCTAATAAACTCGTCCGGGCTTTTCCCCCCCAGGAAAAACATTATGAAATTTGAAAACTGTACATGGGATATGGGAAATGAGTTTTTCTGTGTTTGTCTACATTAGCTAGCCATACCTTTCACTTTACCCACTCTATGAAGGGCAGGGGATGAGATTTTTTCACCGGGTTTTTTGCTAAACCCACATTTTACATGATGCTCTACAACTTTTTAAATAACACATGGGGTCTAACCCCTATCTCTACAAAATTAAAATTTTCAAAATTTACCCCTTCACCCCCAGGAGCGCGAAATGTTTTTATTCTGAATTAGGGGACATTAAAACCAAATAATCGATATTCATCCCCCCCCCCCAATCTGTTCCCGTTGAGTCGTTATTTGGACCTAAAGACGGGACACCAATTATGAAACATCCTGTATTACATGCCATATTTTAGCTTTGACAGTTCCGATAAACCATAATGGATCCAGGAAACCAGGTGTCTTTGAACCAATTTCGACTATCATTAATTTTACGTTATATTCATTCATGGCACATCATTCCAAGTTGTTTTATATATTACATGTCATATTTTAGCTTTGACAGTTCCGATAAACCATAATGGATCCACGAAACCAGGTGTCTTTGAACCAATTTTGACTATCATTAATATTACGTTATATCCATTCCAAGTCGTTTGCTATATGACATGCCATATTTTAGCATTGAAAGTTCCAATGAACTATATTTGGTCACTAAACCAGCTGCCTTGGCACCAATTTCGACTATCATTAATTTTACGTTATATTCATTCATGGCACATCATTCCAAGTTGTTTTATATATTACATGTCATATTTTAGCATTGACAGTTCCAATCAAACATAATTGTTCCACGAAGCCAGGTGCCTTTGAACCAATTTCGACTATCATTAATTTTACGTTATATTCATTTATGGCACATCATTCCAATTCGTTTTATATATTAAATGCCATATTTTAGCATTGAAAGTTCTTATATACAATAATGGTTACACTAAACCAGGTTCCTTGGAACCAATTTCGACTAGCATTCATTTTACATTATGTTCATTCATGGCACATCATTCCAAGTCGTTTGATATATTACATGTCATATTTTAGCATTGACAGTTCCAATCAAACATCATGGTTCTATGAAACCAGGTGCCTTTGAACCAATTTCGAGTATCATTAATTTTACGTTATTTTCATTTACGGCACATCATTCCAATTCGTTTTATATATTACATGCCATATTTTAGCATTGAAAGTATCGAATGGACGGTAATGGTTCCATTAAACCACAGACCATTGAACCAATTTCGACTATCATTAATTTTAGGATATATTCATTCATTACACATCATTCCAAGTTTTTTGATATATTACTTGCCAAATCTGATCTTTGAAAGTTTCCCCTGAACCATACTGGTTGCATGAAACCACATACCATTGAACCAAGTTCGACTATCATTAATTTTACGTTAATATTCAATCATGACATGCTATTTCAAGCTGTTTGATATAATACAAGCCATATGTTAGCATTGAAAGTTTCCAGTGGACCATGATGGTACCAGTAAACCACATACCCTTGAACCAGTTCTGACTGATATTGACCATCAAGGAAGACGATCACGTGTCTTCACTTAATTCACAAGTCTTTTCTCTGCTTTAGCTATGGAATGCGAAAGGGAGAACAGCATTTGGCAATGCACAGGCCATTTATACATGGAAATGTATTGTGTAAAACGTGGTCCCCTATATTATTTTTGACCTTTTGAACCGGAAGTAGTTCGCCGATTTTTTCCACCAACGAACCCAGTCTTCCGATTTCCCTAAGTTGTCGAATGGCGAAAACGGAAGTCGAAAATTCGGAAGCGTTTGAAAGCTAGAGCACCAACACAGACAGACAGACGGACGGACGCACATTGTGAAAACATAAGTATCTATCGGTCCTAATAAAATTGACGATTGTCGCGGGGGGGAAGGGGTTATCACATCTTCCAATAAGTCGGGAAGGAGACGTCAAGAATATGCCGCGGTTTTCTATATTTCGTATGCCACTTCATTTACATCGAGTTTTCCAGTATTCCAGCCACCAGGTCGTTGTCATTGGTCTTCATCGTCAGGAGATCTTAGATAAACTTTGCTATGTGAGTCATGTTTAAATCCGAGTGGATGTATTTATTTTTTACGGTCCTTTTTCAAGTTGGGTTAATGATCCTGAGGGTAACATTCTGGAATGAGTGGAGCTCACACCATTTGTTTTTACATAGAGTCGCCCACGTAGGCATACCATAGAGGAGGATGGTCTGAATCATTGTCTTGTACAGTAGTAACTTATTGTCAATGCTGAGGGTGCTGTTTCGACCCAGGAGAGCTATAAGACTGTAGTTAGCCCTCTTAGCTTTGTTCAAAGCGTGAGTCACGCGACGATTCGAGGAGAGTCTTGAGTCGATGATAACGCTAAGGTACTTGTATTTGTCAACACATTCGAGTTTCTTATTGAATAGAACAAGGAAATCCAGGGGACGCTTAAGCTTTTTGTTGAAGTATACAGCTTTGCATTTTCCGACGTTAAGGTTCAGTTTCCAGCAATTAAGCCAATCTTCAAACTACTTGAAGGCGTTTTGCAGTCGAGTGATAACGTGAGATGACTGGTGCGCCCCATACCATGACGGCTGTATCATCAGCATAGAAATATAAACATTTTTCAGGTTTTGGGAAATCGTGCATAAAACAATTAAAGAACCTGAAGAGAGACCCAGTGCCCAAGAGATAGAACGAATTCACAACGTTACCAAGAATTACCTCCCCACGAAGATTACATGACAGCGAATAATATCAAGGAAAACTATCAGACAACTAGGCAAGAGTCGTAGAAGCGGATAATACCGAGCCACGGTAATAATTTACACAGTGAATGTGTGCGGAAGACCCAGGAAATCATTGACAGCAACGGTTTCGTGAAACTAAAGAAGGACTCGACACCAGGTTATCTAAGAGAGATAAGGTCAGCTATAGTTATAAGAAGAATTTCGGCCCTAACTCATTCAAGGAATGGTGGAACCGGATGTCCTGCAACAAACCATACTCTCCACGCATACGCGCTCTCATAAAGGTACGCAAACCAAACCATCCTATCGGCCCAGTTGTGAATTGTACCGGGTCCACCTTTTACTACCTAGCCAGGAAAATCGCTAACACCATCAAAGAATTGTGTCCTCTAGAAAACAGATATGTAGTGAAAAAGTCTCTATTATTGTGAGGGTATGATGTAGTGCATACAATTATTTCCATTTTCCATGGAAACTATGCATTTCCGGACATATATTGATATGAAATTTTATATGACTTTTCTTGTGAGGAACCACTCCCTGAAGTTTGTTACTATAGTTTTAGTTCACCCTGTAGATTAGTTTTCGAAATGTTTTTCTTGCAACCAACATACAAGGTGACCGAAAAGTTCGGTGAATGGCCCGGAAAAACAAACAGGGACAGAAATTTCAGGGATGATACATTACTGTCCTTCAAAGTAAGCCCCCAAGGCCACAATATACTTTTGACGTCGTTCGTACAACTGTTGCATGGCGTGTGAGAAATCCACTTTCGGTAATGTTTGAAGTTCCCTCGTCATAACCGTTTGAATATCCGGAACGTCGAGAAGTCTGCGTTCTTTCTGAAGGGTAGGAAGGCAAGCAGTGTCGTCAGAACGCGTCAGTCAGTAATCGTCAATAAAGATATATGATAATAAAGTCTGTGCAATAAAAGAAAAAACTGGCATGGTGCCAGAATGTGCTATTAGTTAATCAGAAGCCTAGCTGAGCACTCATTCAGGCTAACAGCAGATTCTGATTTTATGTATAATGCGCATCTTTCGTGCGCAGGTCCTGTTTCATCAGAAATAACCAGATGGACCTGCGGGCGATGACGTTATGGTTTCAATAAAAGTGAAAATGAAAATTGGAAATAAACCGTTAGGTTCGTTAGCATGAGTCTGACATATTTTTACATGCAGTCAAGTGGGCATTCAACAGTAAAGTGGTTTTTGACCTTGAAACGTTGAGTTGGCAATGAAAGCATCGCAGTTATATCAGAAAACGTCTTCTACAGTGTTTTAATAAAAAAAATCTGCAGTTTTTACTAATATATCAGGGCTAAGTTTTGTGCTAGCCAACGAAGAATGAACAACCTCTCTTCTTTGCTGAGTGACGTACATTCGTAACGAGTCAATGTATTTTAAGCGGATCCCCAGAATTCATATGAATTAATTATTAGATTGTGATTTAATAAAATTGTTTTCATTTCATAATGAATAATGTTTCATGATGAAATAGGGAATGCCTTTCTTTTTTTATATGTGTACTTTTCTTTTAATTTTACTTTACTACGTGTTTTCTTGTTTGTTAATGCTTAATTAAATGTTTGAACTGTTTAATCAGTATTCAGTTTCAATGAAAATCTCTATCGCAGGTTGTGGTCGGGAATAGTGCGATCTATGCGGCACCTGGCGCGATCTGTTTTCCTTAGCTTCTCGAAACAATGGAAAATGGCCGAAGCTCGGTGACCATGAATATCGATAGACCGTGATGTAAAGCTTTGGATGTTTAGCTACTAAGTTGATGTAGCTGTCATCTGGCGGCATCATCATGCGAGGAATCAGATTTGAACGCTCGCTGCCACACTATTCTTCTAGCCACTATACATATTAATAACATCGTGGCGTATTTAAAAAAAACTAATTCCAACTCTAAATGTGTGAAAAAAACGAAAATAATGAGCGCGATTTGAAATCGGGGGCATCCATCTTGGGTGAGGCCGTGTAGTAGTTGGAGTCAAAGATAGAAAAACAATGTAATCGGAATAACAAGATAAACAAAAAAAACAATGTAATTTTCATTGTTTCCATCTTGGATTTTAACAATCAGTATTTTTTCATTTGTTGAAAACAATGAAAGCTGGATTGTTGGTCAGGTGACTTTTTCGCGTCAGGGCTTTCTAACTATGGACAGGTGGCTTTTCCACGCCTGGGCCTGTCTTTTTCGTTGGCCTCCTTTGACTCAAATTACGTTACTGCCGGAAAAACCGAGGCCAGGGCACTCAAAAATCACATGAATTACTTCGGGGTCCGGGTAACAATCCATCCTTCATTGTTTCCAACAAACGAAAAAATACTTATTGTTAAAATCCAAGATGGAGACAATGAAGGATGAATTGTTGGCCGGACCCCGATGATCATGTGACTTTTGAGTGCCCTAGCCTGTCTCTCGTTGGCCTCGAAGAAAAACGTAGCCGACGAGAAAGATAGGCCTGGGCACTCAAAAGTCACCTGACCACAGTAGTTTGAGCAACAATCCAAACTTCATTGTTTCCAACAAACGAAAAACACTGATTGTTAAACTCCAAGACTGAGACAATGAAAGTTGGATTGTTGCTCAGACCACTATGATCAGGTGACTTTTCAGTACCCAGGCCTGTCTTTCTCGTCGGCTATGCGGAAAAAAATGGGGAGTGCAAAAGCGCCGATTTTCACTTTTCAAAGCAGTTCTTATATTGAAATTATGGACCAAATTTAAAAATTTCAACGGGAATGTGTTATATTTATATCAAAGAATGATATTCTGTAAAAAAAAAAATGTAATCGAATTTTTGCGTAGAGTTGTCCTTTAAATGAGAATAGAGGGCCAACAAGCCTCCCCCAATGGCTAGGCATTATCGGTCCTATCAAATAGTACCTATAAGTAAATAAAATAGTCTACAGGGTGTCTAAAACGTTTAGGGTCAAAATTGTACAGATGGTAGAAGGCTGGAAATTGATATTTTGAGATAAGTAACCAATGCCGGAAATACATGCTTCAGGCAGCAAAGGAAGTTAGTTGGGGAAACCACAAATACACATGGTTTGGTCCACCCTAGAGGATTCGCTATATTTTTCGCTCCGTCCTCTGTACAGGGCCTATGTGTGTAGAAAATTTCAATCCTCTAGGTCAATCCTTTCAAAAGTTATGGCGTGTGACATACATGTTACATAGAGGTGACCTGCTGTTGTAGGAGATTGATGCCGCGTTGTCAAACCATGATGCCGCGTTGTCGCGCAGTGTGCCGTTCCGCAGTTGTGGTCGGATTGGATCTGCCACCACGTTGGCGCCAAATTCTTACACGGCGGGCCATAAGTCCCTTACAAACCTTTGTACAATAATTCGTGTTTGTGGAAGTTGACAGGCAACCACTATGTGGTGACATTTTAGGCCTAGGAGGAAGTCGTATGGCGCAAGTGACCGGGATGGCGGCCATCTTGAAAGTCCCCATCTTGGAAAGTTTTCAGAAAGTCGAAGTGCTTATCATATTTAAACTTGATTTACAGTCAGTTGATTTACCGACTGTTTACAATTCATAAAGTCCAGTACAACCTTATAATACGTGCATCCCGTAATCAACAACACAAAGGGAAAAAAAATAAATAAAAAATCGACAGGCGGCACGAAATTTTGAACTAGTAATACGTGCGAGGAAAGTTTTTGTAAGTTGCTTCAGTTTTCAGTGCAAACTAAAATAGTTTTGGGTCAAAGTTTGATGGCACTAGCTGGCAATATTATGTTACTGTTTTGTTTCCAGTTCATGTCGTGTTGTCATTGATGGAACATTACTTGTAGAGATGCATTTATTGATGTGGTGTCCGGAAAGCCGAACGGATGTAGAGAAAAAGTTTCCCAACAGGCTTCATCCGTGGAAGACCCTTTTCGCCGTGGATAGGAACTTACGAGAGACAGGGTCGTTCAAGCCAGGGTGCTCGCACACAAGACTTCCAGGAGATGGTGTTGGATCAAAAAACAGCCATCAACTCGCTCATGAATTATGCGTGATTGTTGTTTCCTATGAAAACGGAAGCAGCTTATAAAAACGTTCCTTTCAAGATTTTTTGTTGTATGAAATACGGATTTCCGACATTTGAGATTGGTTCCCTATCTCAAAATACTCGGTTTACATTTCTCTACCATTTGTAGAATTTTGACCTAAAAATTTTAGACACTCTATACTTTATAAAAGTATTATAAAATTATAAAAAAATTAATTTATTTATTTGTATTCTTCTTCTTTTGCTTTTACTGTATACATTGAGTGAGCATATTATTTTGACCACCCTGTCAGTATCTCGTTGGGCCACCTTTTGCCTTTAATACTGCGGTGATTCTTCGTGGCATTGATTCCACGAGATGTTGAAAGGTGGTGGGAGGAATCTGACATCATGCCTGATGGATAGCACTGTCTAGTTGTGCTAGATTGGACGGTGGTGGATCCAGCCGTCTGATGGTTCGTTCGACTTCGTCCACAAGTGCTCAATTGGAGTGAGATCTGGGGATTGTGGGGGCCATCGAAATAAGGTAAAGTCCCCCTCATGTTCCTGGAACCACTCCTGCACAATACGAGCTCTGTGGCATGGCGCATTGTCTTGCTGGAAGTACTCATCTCCATTGGGATACGCCATCAACATGACAGGGTGGACTTGATCGGCGACGATTCGGAGGTATGCTGTGCCATCCAGACACTGTTCAACACGTATTAACGGACCCAACGCATGCCAGGAAAACATTCCCCAGACCATAACACTGCCCACTCATGCATGCGGGGTCCATGCTTTCGTGCTGTTTCCGCCAGATTTTCACGCGGCCGTCTGCATGATGTACCTGGAATCGTGACTCGTCAGACCACATGATTTGTTTCCACTGCTCGATAGTCCAGTCCTTGTGCTCCTGAGTGATTTGGAGTCGTTTCCGCTTGTTGGCTGCAGACAGCAAAGGTGTGCGCACAGGTCTTTGGTTTCCTTATACCATGCGATGCCGTGTGCGGCGGACAGTGTATTCAGAGACCGTTTGGGAAGACCCCTGATTAAGGTCAGCAGTGATTTGATGCACAGTTGCCCTTCTGTTATCCTTTACCAGTAGTGACAGTCTCCGTTCTGGCCGTTCATCAACTCTCCGCGGGCGGTCACAACGCGAACTTTCAGACCCCGTCTTCCGGCTAACCGTCCAGTCTTTAAGTACTTTAACGACGGCTGCTCTTGAACACCCCACGAATGCTGCTGTTTCGCTGATACTCACTCCATAGCTCCGAGCACCTACAATCATCCCGCGTTCGAAGGCTGTTAAATCGCGTCGTTTACCCATAGTTGAAAAATGGAACACGTCTACTGTTGTCGACGACACTCAGCTTCCCTTTTTATATTGGTCCGGCCCGCTAGCAACATTGTAGCGACGTCCGTGCGCGCATTTGCATAAACATGTCAGGTGGTCATAATAATATGCTCACTCAGTGTATTTGATATCGTTTATCGGTTCGAATTTGGCGCTGGTCTTCTATTGACCGATATGTATTGTATATATTTCCTGATCATTGACTGCATAATAAATAACTTTGTGGAAAAAAGGTGTCCTTTCTGTTGAAGACTTCTCAGTTGTAAGGTTTTGGTTTATTTTCCCTTATAAGGATTTGCACAGGACGTTTAATTAGCCTCCCATATCACTTACCTTATCTTTACATCTCATTAAATTTCATTCATTTTATAATTTAAGTCAAAATTGCAAATGTATTTAACAATTAATTTATACTTTGTTTATTTTGTTACAAATAAATTATTTGCTTAAACTCATCATCCTGCATTCGACTCAAATACACATACAACGCTTCTAGACAAACTGAAAACAAGTTAGGGACATACTTTCGGGAATAAATAATAAGGAAACTCGACCATTACTGGCTAGAAAGAGATTTCAGTCTAACGAAGAGGTGATCAACACTATAAACACAGTCAGTGATAAAAAATTAGCACCACTATAATTTTCACTTAAATCATTTTAATAAAAGAAAATCAAAATACTTTTAGGAATGCAGACACTTTATGCTATTAGTAATAACTTCAGTATTAAGAAATGAAATATTGTATAATTTACATCTTAAAAAAAGCAATTCTGTTATGCAACATTTTTTTTAAGTAACAAAAAATTAGCACTAGTGTCATGTGTATTATTGTGTATTTTAAGAGAGTACGCAGTGGAAAGTATATAATACAGACAGAGGACGTAAAATTTATAAATATGATAAAGTTTAATAAAGATAACTTAAATAAGCACAACCTATCAACTGATAAGACAAAAATGTAATATTAACTTATGTTCAAAAGGCATAAACTAAACAAGATACATCTGATTTAGTACAAACAATCGTGTCTAAAAGAATTTTACGTAACTACAACAAATAACATTTTTAAACCTGAATAAAATCAGGACAAAATAACTATATGTGCTAATATTCAGATCAACCAGTCATGAACAATATTATTCTATTAAAAATAATAATAATAATAATAATTGTAGCAACAACGGGGGAAATAACCCACTGGATAGACCTGAGGGTACAGCCCCTAGTTGCCCCCCAACCAGGCAAAAGCCCAAAACGGGGTTAATGAAAATACACATAAAATAAAGTAATAAACGAGATAAAAACTAATAAAAGAAATAAATTAAAAAAAAAGAAAAATAAGAAAGAAAAAAAAAGATAAGATAACTACCAACAAAAAAGAATAAAACACTAAGAAAATAAATGCATGTGCAGACTATCAGCAGAGGATAAATCTATGTCGTTAAAATGATCAACGTAATTTTGGATTAATTTATTAACAGGGTTGAGCTTAGAAATATGCGATTTCCATTTGATAGCGGGGTTGATGACAAATCCCCTACGAGTCATTCTAATAGAATGAAAATTGAAGTCTGGAAATAAAGACAACACAGTAATCCTGTGGAAAAATACGCTAAGCAAAATATTGAATAAAGATATACTAACAATACGCTTTATGTTAAACTCAACCAAATTATAAAAGGACGGATTAAAATTAGTTAAAAATCTAGCTAAAAAGGAATTCAGACTGGAACACTTGCGTTGAATTCTGCCGAGAATTTGAAAATTGCCTCCAAACCAGATCCACGCACAATATGTAATTTTTGGAATTATAAACGCCTTAAATAAAATGTAAAAAGTCCGAGCGTCTGAAAAGAAGTGCGCAGATCTCTTAATCAATCCTAGACGACGGGAAATATCAAGGTATATTGAATTCATGTGCATACCAAAGGAAAAATTGTCGCACAGGATAACGCCCAGATGTCTTATATGATGCGTCCTAGCAATCAAACTGTTATTAACACAGTAATCATGTATGAAAGGCGCAGTGGCACGGCTAAAAGAAACTACAAACGATTTTTGAGCATTTAAAACCAAACCATTATCACTGGCCCACTTAGAGACTTGAGACAATGCGAGCTGAAGTTCCATACAATCATTCCACCCTTCAACAGCATGGAATAATTTCACGTCGTCAGCATACATCAGAATTCTTGCATGCTGAGACGCAATCTTAGTCGGTAAATCGGCCACAAAGATATTGAATAGCAAAGGGCCAAGGGGGGACCCCTGTGGAACTCCACTCTTGATAGCATACGCCGAACCAGGTTGTTTGAGGTAGCGAAGATTGAAACTTCTGTTTCTCAACATCGAGCAGAACCACTCAAGAGCAACAATGGACATACCAATGAATTTTAACTTCTCGATCAAGAGAGAAACATTAACCTTATCAAAGGCTTTCGAAAAGTCGAGAAACAGTGCATCTACCTGTGTCCTACTATCCAAATTACAAGTTACATAATGGGTAAATGAGGCAAGATTCGACTGAGTGCTTCTCATAGCTCGAAAACCGTGCTGTTCATCTGGCAAATAAGGCTCGACATAAAGCATTAACTGGTCTGCAACCAGCGACTCCAGAAGCTTTGCTGGAAAAGGGATGATAGGTATAGGTCTATAGGCCTTTACACCAGGCGACTCAGACTTTTTAGGGATAGGATTAATAATTACCCTTTTCCAGGCAGTCGGATAATGGCCAGCAGTCAACGACGTATTGAACAGATGCTAAAAGGGAATAGTAGTATGCATCCTTTAAAGATGTAGTCCGGTATATTTAAAGACGTGCAGGCCTTAGAGGCTGACAATTTTCTAGCACGATCCATCACTTGTTGCTCCGAGACAGCTTGCAGCCTAAAAGTGGAATTAACTCGCTGCCAACAAGCGGTAAGATTGCCTGCATCTGCGACAAGAGTGCCATCATTGTCCATAGAAGGAGCGAATGAGGCAGCTAAGTTGGACAGTTCATCATCATCTAGGTGTGCAGACTTATGCTTACTCAAATTTAGGAGCTTTCTGGAGGTGTCCCAAAACATTCGTGGGTTTGAACGGACGAGTGATTCCAACGATCGAAAGTAGGCCTGCTTGTCCTCACTCCATTGCTTTTTAAACGATTTTCTAGCTTCAGCATACGCAGCGTAGTCTTGAGGGTCCTTAGAAATTTTAAAACTTTTGTGCATGCGTTGTTTAACGTGCCAAGCTTCTCTAGCACGCTCCGAAATCCAGCAAGGAAATGCGGAAGCACGAGCTGAACGACTGAAATAGCGTCTATCGCCAATAGTCGGGCTCAGCCTATAAAAGGTGTTATGTATGGCAACCCGAATAACATCGGTAATCCCCTCCCATATTCTATCAACATCATTAGAAGCTAATATTCCACTCCAGTCACTATTCAATATCCTAAAAAACAGCGATTTGAAATCGCCCCTGCGAAAATTGTAATCTGACTCCTGCGGGCGTTCATGGTTAACGAAGAATTCCTGAAGATAAAGAAGAAGGGGAGGATGATAGTCGTCTGGAGCAACCAGAGCCTCTTCGGTACACTGTACAGTCAGTTCAGTATTCGAATAGACTTTATCAAGGTTGCCGCCGAACTTATTGCGAACACGGTTTAGGTCAACCAAGTCTAGCTCGCGCAGCCAACTACCGACAATTAATTTCCTCTGCTTACACAGATGAGACTGAGGATTTGCCTCACAACCATCAGAGAAATTGAAATCACCGACGATAACGCATTTAGAACGTAGACAGAGAAAATAATAAGACATATCGTCGAGAAAGATCTCCAAGTCCTGATTACACACTAGAGGGGGAATATAAACATTACAAATGATAAACGATTCCAGTCGGCCGGAGAGCTGCCTAGAAAAATCTCAACCGCAATAACGTCGATCTCTTTAATGCTAGTAGACAGCGAACATTGATTCACTCTCAAAGTAGAAGGTGCCGCGATCAACACACCACCACCTCGACGCTTAGAAGATCGATCACTTCTGAAAACCTTGAATTCGTCTCCAAAAAGAGCAAAGTCTGAAAAAGATTCATTCAGCCAGGTCTCGGTGAGGCAGTAAATCAGATCCGGCTTCTCGTTAACAAAATCAAAAATCTGGTGTGTTTTCGTGCACAATCCACGCACGTTTGATAAAATATTCCTTTAACCATGGAGTAAGTTACCAGTCCCCTCCCGACTGTTATTTGCGTTGTATTCACTAGAATGAATTCTCCTGACGAAACGATTTGGTTATCATATAATTTCCCAATAAACAGGGATAAAAATACACCCTCAGGCCAGATAGTAGGATTAAATAATAAATCAAAATCATGTTGACTTATATAAAGAACAAAGTAAGAATACGTATAAAACTTCGATTTAATCTTGACGCATTTGTTGATAACTAAAGATGGAAAAATTCCGACAACAAAATCGCTGATATCCTTGCTGAAATATTTGGCTGCAGTCTAGAAACAAATAACCTTTTATCTTTATTATTGACGCTATACGCTTTAATCAGACCATCTCTGCTCACTCTAGACCCGATCAGAATAGGCTTAAATCGACCACGCTTACCATCGTTTAGTCGCTGGGCTCGGCCGAAACAGAAGGCTTCCAACAAAAGAATCTATCTTCTTACTAATTTCAGAATCAGCTGCTATATGCTGCACATCCATATACTTAGAGCTCGAACTTATCCCACGCCCACTATCATGAAGATCTAACGCGCCGATAATTTTGTCAATTTTCCGATTGAGTTCTCGATTTTCCTCTTGTATTTTAGACGCGAGCTCAGTAAATTCCTTTACAGAACTAATGAGTCCACGTATAGCATCTAGAATTTGAGCAAAATTGCACTTATCTGGTGACACAGATGCACACGATGACATAAAGCTTTGTTCATGCACGTTCTCAGTTGCTTCCTCACTATTGCTGTTATCTACGACGCAATTCGGGCAACGCCATGTAAATTTATGTAAATATATAAATAATTATAATCAACACATAAATTCACGTTTGAATATAAACACTTGCATACCATTAATTCGAAATGCTGAAACAAGGGTTATTAGCCAATACCACTTCAACACTGGTTTCTTGGTACACCGCAATTCCACAAAGCTAAGTCCTACCGACTTGTCTTAGTTCAAATGTCCTATCCCTTAATTTAGGATAATGGCTTTAAACTACATGAACAATCACAACATTGCACAGCATAAATACGAGAGTCCTAATGTTCGGAATCACACTATGTATAGAAGTATACACTAAAATTGTTTAATGTCCAGTTCGGATAAAGTCATTAAAATGATTCGAATTGATAACCATAATAAGATCAAAGTATTCGTTATATGACATAAGTACAGTCATGGACAAAAAAAAATGCTCTCTCACTCGATGCTGCTATATTTTAAATGAGCGTTTACTACTTTTGCCACTAGCACTGCGTTTACATGTACACTTTCGATCCGGATCAAAAGACAAGTTTCAAGTCAATCCTGCAAAAAGTGGCATGTAAACAGGCTTCAACACCCCGATCCGGATCGAGTTCAATCCCGTCGAAAGAGGTGGTTTGAAACCAGGGAAGCATGCCTCAGGAAAGAGGTCAACCCAATAATAATATCCGGATCGAGTTTAAATTTGCTGTTTGGTTGAAAGAAAAAATATAGAAAATTTTAGCTAAAATAAGTTCTTGGTTGATTTATACCTCAACACAATAAATATCTATGAATAAATAAATGAATAAATTTTAAAATACATTGTATGTTAAAATTTTTTTTTTTGTAAACTTTTTTATCAAAATGTCATTTTTCCTAATTAAAAATTTTCAAATTGTCAATCAAATTGGAGTTTTATATATATATTTTTATCAAAATTTAATTTAATAGTTTTTTTATCAAATTAAATATTATATTTATATCAAAAATTTCATATATTGTAATTTTATAATTTTTATTATTTAATACAATTAAATAAACAATTAAATTGAAGTTTTTGATGTAAATCTAAAAATTAATTTGATAAAATCTATTAAAATTATGTTTTGATAAAAATAAGTATAAAAAACTTAAACATGCAAATGCATTTTAAAAGTTATTAAGGATTATTATATTGAGGTAAATAAATCAAAAACTTGACATATAAATAACATTATAGTTAACATTAGAAATAACCTCAACCTTATTATTTATATATAGAAAATTTTAATTGAAAACAAAATTTAAAGAAAAAATCAATAATTACAAATGTATTGATTGTCAATTAAATTTCCAGGCGATAATGATGAGAAAATTTTAAAAAATTGCATTTCAGCCATATTTTAGAGGAAGCGTAATTCAAGTGATAAGGCCGACTGAGCCAACAATGGCGGATTCTGTAGCAGATGACAAAGTCTGGCGTACTTTCCTAATCTAGAGCTTTACCCACAGGGCATCTTATCGGACTCGATCCGGATCGAATTAGATGCATGTAAACGCGAGGCAATTTTGGATTAACTCAAGTCGATCCGGATCGAAACGTGCATGTAAACGTAGTGTCTGATATAGTTTAGTTCAGTCAGAAAATTATCTAAATTTTTAACCAACAAAACCAACCATCCTATTTTCTTCCGTACTGACTATTTTTCTAAATAATCGAGGTAAAATGTTCGAAATTACAAATTTATGTTTTGTTGTTTGATTCTTTTTATTTTATTTTATTTTATTTAATGAATCATTTAATGGATTCTTGCTTTTATTTATTTATTTATTTTAGCTGGTAATGGTTTTATTAATTTTTGTCAAATTTGAAAATTAATGTTACATAATTTGCATGCTAAAGAAAAATAAGTCTTTTTTTTTTTACAATTCTAAAAGTTTTATTTATGGAATTTCTACATTTTAAAGTTAACAATAACAAAGCAATAAATATTGTTCACAATCATTATCCAAAAATCAATAAAGAAGAAATATTAAATCAAAATTTTATCATTAGATTGTAGTGTGGTGCACTTGTAATCAAAATACAGCAGAAAAACTGACATGCTAATCGAGATCTGACCCCTAGTGGCAAAAGTAGTAAACGCTCACTTAAAAATACAGCAGCACAGAGTGAGGGAGCGGTTTTTTTGTCCATGACTGTACATACCAATATAACACCTTAATAGCTTAATATCACTCCCTCATCCCACTTTGGCACTAAAATCCGTGAGATGACTTAGCAGACTTTAGTTGAACACTAAATATAGGATAAACCACCCTTGCACCGCATTCAATGGCGCAAAACTTCTTATATCAATTTAACGGGTAGACTGCCATCGCCACCCGCTATTCGCGAAAAACATGAAATTCAAGATGGCTTACGGAGAAAGGAAATGTGTGACCCGATCGCGTTGAAGAAATCATATACGATGGAGAGAAATAGTTTTACTATCAATATTTTCGTAAGTGGATGTTGCTAGAAGAAGGGGAATAAGATCTGAAAGCCAAGTTGTGGTTCCACTGCAAAATCGGACTTGCAAATACACATTACTGCATTTAGTTTGCAAACTAGCAATATTATATACATTGCAAACTGCATTATATACACTCTTATGTTATTTACAAATAGTTTTTATAGAATACTGTATATATTTTGGTTATACCCATCAGAGTATGCCTACTTCGACGCCACATTCGCTAATCATCACCACCGTTTGTCTAAGTCGCAGGAAAAAACAAGTAATGATTCCACGTTCACAGATAAATGAAAAAAATATCAATACTACAGGAATCGCACCCGGCCCAATAAATTCACAGAACCTGATGTTAATAACTGCACTACTGCTGTTAATTTGTATACATTTCTTCCCATTTGGCTTATGTATTTTACAATAGAGCTTATTCACGAGGGTGACGTCTCACCCTAGCAACCAATCAGAACTCCTTAGCAACAAAGCCTTCCTCCATCTTGAGAGGCTGGTATCCAACATGCGTTGCAATCGAAGCATGGAAACAACAATCGAATTATCATCGTATGCAGAACAATTACCAAATGATGACAAAAATTTATACAGGGAAAAATTAAAATACTCTGGGTTAACTGTTGATCCATTTTTGATTGCAAAAAAAGATTTTATTGAAGATTTACAGCGTTGGCCTAAAGTTAAATTGTGTGACATGTATTATTATTTGATTTGTACACCAAGCAAAATTACACAGCAACAAGTAAAAGTAAGTATTAATATTTTTGTCCTTAAACGCAAATACTATAAACATTTTTTTGATTTGTTGATGCTTTCAAATACAATTTAAATCATCAAAATTATTTATTTAAAACTTTATATTTTTGAAGTGAAAATAAAATAAAAATTAAAACATTTATGAATATTTCCATTTACAAAAACATTTACAGTATATAATTTTTTAATCCAAGATATTTAATGTAAATTATGAGCAATTTAAACGTAATTTTAATTTTTTATGTTTTAGGCTTGGAAAAGCTTACATGGAGCCCAAGATTTTTTAAATTGTGGCTTCATTCAAAGCTTAACATTTTACTTATTCCAATCACCTGATCACAGGTTTTTGGTAATGGGTAAAGTTAAACATTCTCAAAGGGCAAGGGAAGAACCATTACAACCCTTGTTTACTTGCAAGGAAAATGGAGAGATTTTAACTTCCCATTGTACATGCATGGCCGGGTATGAAAGTGTTGCATGGTTTTTCTTGTATCATGAATTAAAATATTTTTTTAAAAATGATTTGTTTTAGATTAGGAGAAATGTGTTCGCATGTGGCTTCTGTTATGTTGGCTATTGTCAAAAATTATGAAACGCAACAAGCATGCAGTAGGAAAAAGCCTGGCGAGGTTAATAAAAATAATTTATATTTATAATAAACTGCTGTAAATATAAAGTTAAATTATTATTATTTTTTTAATTTCAGCAAAAAGCTACTTATGCCAAACTTAAAGAAATTAAATTTAGCCAAACTGCTAAAACAATTGGAAAATGCAAAAAAAAAAAATCAACTGACATTAATGAAACCACAGAAGAAGAATGGCAACAATTTTTATGCCTTCTTTTACTTAGTTTGTAATCAAACTTATCCCTAGTTTTGGCTAATATTTCTGGTATTCTGAAAAAGTGTTTGTTGTCACGATTTCCTCTATTACTATATCCAATAACACTACAAAAGCACACCATTATTCTAGAAAAACAAACAACAGATGCCCGCCAACGAAGAACGAAAGTATCAGCAGCCTTCCAATATGGCGGACTGTCAATCATAGGCGGAGCTCCGCCCTCGTGAATAAGCTCTATATAAACGTAAAATGTTTTTTTTTCTCTGAAATGAAAGGCCATTGAGTCAAATCCTTTTACACAGAAGATATACTAATGTTGTAGATTGACCTCCTAAAATTTCCATTAAATCCGTGCGGTCCCCTTGTTAGTTCGTTTCATCACTACACGCTAAAGCGTTTCCCCATGCTGCTACCTTGATAGAGTAATTTCATTGAACGCCACTAGAGTACACATCGATCGCTGTTTTTCGCGAATAGCTTTAATGCTTCAAGAGCTGACGAATAGCTGAAATGGGCTTATTATTTAACATAACACACAATGGTCAATTCACAATTAATTCTTCCGCACTCTTCAATGCTAAGAATCACCGGCACACTTGTAACTCATGTATTGTGATAAACTCTATTATTTATCAATGTACAACCCATGTAGCGGTCGAGATAGACATCAATGCCAAAAGGCCACAGCCCTTGCACCCTCGACTGGACCCGTAGCTCGCTGTAACCGAGCTCCGGGAAACAATGCTTTATCAAGCATAAATTACGGCCTACGTGAAATTGTGCATTCACCAGTACGGATGCTTTGCATTCCAATGTCCAGGCCGACAAATGAGGAGTATTCACAGAACTGCCGGAACTTAGCTCGCTCGAGCTCGAGCTCACGTCTTGCCACGCTGGCGGCTTCGTAATGGCGGGGACTCGTGCGTTCGACGCCGCTGTCGCCTCGCTCTCCGCCGTTGAAGACTGGGACGCTGGCCGTATCGGAAGCCTTTCTTC
This sequence comes from Rhysida immarginata, assembly GCA_023313115.1. Classification (NCBI taxonomy): domain Eukaryota; kingdom Metazoa; phylum Arthropoda; class Chilopoda; order Scolopendromorpha; family Scolopendridae; genus Rhysida; species Rhysida immarginata. Next base: position 99,161 of record JAHWFO010116803.1, read on the forward strand.
GTTGGCTTTTCTCTCTCTCCTTATGGCTAGAAGAGTCCTCCCAGGCTCAGCTGACTTTCCCGTCTTCCGAGCTCCTTGCTTAGATCCAGTTCCGCTCACTCCATTACTACAGCTAAGGTCAAAAACCCTCACCGGTGAGAGAATGATGACCTAATTTCTCACTGGGCTAACCGTCTTTTTCTCGGTGAGGACGGTGAGACTAACCGGTTAGACATAGCAGCACTAACTGGCGTTTCTGACCGCGTTAAAATGATGTCACAGTTTTCTCACTGGGATTTCTGACCGACCAAGCGCTAACTCTTCTCACCGGTGAGAGTTTTTGACCTTAGCCCAAGAGAGAGAGAAGATCCGGAAGGCATTTCATAGGCTAAGGTCAAAAACTCTCACCGGTGAGACGAGTTAGCGTTTGGTCGGTCGGAAATCCCGGTGAGAAAACTGTGACGTCATTTTAACGCGGTCAGAAACGCCAGTTAGTGCTGCTATGCCTAACCGATTAGGCTAACCGTCCTCACCGAGAAAAGGACGGTTAGCCCAGTGAGAAATTACGTCATCATTCTCTCACCGGTGAGGGTTTTTGACCACAGCCTTGGTCTCGATCAATCTCCCGCGGCTCTCGCTGATTGGCTCTACCTGCGTGTTTCCGCTGTTGACGTCCTCGATTTCGATATCCACCTTCCGTTTTCGTTCGATGGAAGATACGAGTTCGGTAATGGTGGATGACGTCACCGGAATTCATAATATCATTCGAATTCCGTGACAACTAGTTAGTAAAAAGTTAATTTGAACAAGTATGTGCTCATTTAAACCAGTGGGGAGGTAAGAATTTTTTTTATTTAGAAACATTCATTAACTTGTGAGAATTGTAGTATTTCAAGTAAATAACAATTCAAGTAACATGGGACGTGGTTCTATATATCAGAGTACGAAAGAGGTCAGATTAATATCATAACACAAGAAAACATCTCGATTCGTGAGATTGGGCGTCGATTGAAGAGAAGTCCAAAGATTGTTTCCAACTATTAGAGAAATGCTGAAGAATATGCAACTCACATAGGTTCTGGACGACCTCGCGCACTTGACCTCGTCGCATCCTCAGAGCTGCATCTAATTCTGGTCAAACAGCACGACAAATTCGAGATGCTCTTCAGATCAACATGAATCTACAAAATGTAACGTGTAATCCAAGGATGTCCGCATCTTTTACGGGTTCGCATCAAGAGGAAGCCACCGTTAACCAAGCACCATTAAGAACACACATTTCTATTTGCTAGAGAGCACCATGAGCTGGACTTCAGAATGGAGGAATGTCACCTTTACCGATGAAAAGAAGTTCAACCTTGACGAGCTGGATGGCTTCTCATATATTTTCATGGTTTGCGAAAGGAAACACAATTCCTGTCAAGAAGGCAACTAGGTGGTGGATCTGTAATGATCTGAGGAACGATTGGTTTCCAGAAAAAATGTGATGTTAAGCTTCTTACTGGAAGAATCAATTCAGCAGGTTATCTGTCAATGCTACAATGCATAGTCCCTGATTTTGGACTAATCATGGTATAACCAAACCGAGAAACTGTGGATAATCGTAATACCAAAGGAAAATAAACAATCTCTTGTCCACAACAATTTATTAATCCGTATGCGGATTTCGGCTACCTTATAGGCATCAATCAGCGGAATACGGAGTACATGAGTCAAAAGGCGGAATTTGTACATACAGTAGGGCGACCAATCAGAAAATTACAATAACATTATTTATACGTTAACAAAAAATAGTAAAAATTTCTCTTTTAACAAATAACTGTACAGTATAAATTCCGCCTTTTGACTCATGTACTCTGTATTCCGCTGATTGATGATTACAAGTAGCCGAAATGCGCATACGGGTTAATAAATTGTTGTGGACAAGAGGTTGTTTATTTTTCTTTGGTACAATCATCGTAGGCCATTAATGGATACTTTAATAAGAGAATGCGCCAATTCACAAAGCACAAGTCGTAACACGGTGGTTTGAAGAACAGAACATTACTTTAATGAAATGATCAACTATGTCTTCTGATTTAAATCCCATTGAGAACGTTTGGGGATTATTGTCACGAGGTATATAAAATAATTGACAGTACAAAAAATGTTCATGACTTGAGATGCGCGATTAATAATGGTTGGGAAACTTAGACCAACCTATAATCAGAGAATTAATCACAAAGATGCCAGATAGAATCTTTAAGGTAATTCACTAAATATTGGGGCTCTTTAGAGAACTCTATATCACTGGTGCTAATTTTTTGTCCGACAGAAAAGTGTCTTTAAGAGAATTTTTTTTTAGTTCTCAAATATTTATTAAATAAAGTTGAAATTATTACTAAGGATACAAAGTGTCTGTATTCCTAAAATGACTGAAATGTCGTTTCATTAAAATTATTTCAGTAAAAATGACAGTGGTGCTAATATTTTGTCACTGACAGTAGTTATTTTAGGGATCTCAAAGAAAAATCACTGCTGGATCCGTGATTCTTGCCTGGGATAATTCAAATAGATTAGCTAAAGTTTGTTTTACTACGTGTAATTTGAAAAAAATATCAGCATTTCCCCCTCAAAGATACATTTTGTTAAGTGTAACTGAAATTGCGTATGTTTGTCTGACAATCTACGCTAAATTTAACTAAAATTTAAATTCAACTCTTTATTTGAACTCTTATTACCACATCATTTATATAAAATCAGCGACGGTGGACGTTATCACAACAAAGAAAAAATCTAACAATGGGTTATTTCCCGATTATACAAACGGGTGGGTTCGCTTCTAGTTGATATGATCGTGTGATCTTTGACAATTATAAGAGTTATGTTGAATTATTGATTAATAAAGAGATAAATTTATCAAGCTGAGGTCGGTTATAAATCTTGACCTTCACTCATTCGGAATCAACAGAGAAGCCAAATCTTAGTTAAACATAGAATTAACCTTTCGGTTAATTAAACATAAGAGGGAATACGATAAAGTAATCGAAAATTTCATGCGTGCTTTATTATCTATTGGTTAAGTAATAAAGTAGATAATTTATTCTTATTTTAAACTTGACATTAAATCAATAATTTATTATCTAAGATAATCCATAGAATCATTCAGAACGCATAACCGTCCCTCGTAAGAGACAGTGGTTGAAATTCAGATAGCCAAGCAAAATTTTTCTTAAAAAAATATTACATTCAATATCAATTCTACGAAAAAGTTGACGGAATTTAAAGAATTAAAATGCAAAAATATATTTTCAGAGAGGTAAACAATGCATAGGTAAATTTATTTAAACCATTTACAATTTCATATCACTTAGCCTAAATGATAATATTTAATTTATGTTGCAATATTATGCTTTATTTTACAAATTCGATTTTAAATGAACTACATGTCAAAATGGAATTTAAATACATAATAATCGACCGTTTTAAGATGCTAAAATCTATACCGTCATTAGGTCTTAGATGTACGGTACCTTATACATAAAATACTCGTATCTATCATAGTTTACAATCAAAAACAGTTTATAACGGTTTGAGACTTTTTAACTTTTTTTTTTTTTATATATATATATTTGGATTTCTCCCTTACGTGTGCCTTTTGGTTTTTTTCTCAATAAACAATAACGAAGACTAAAAGCTATCCTATTTTTTTCTCTCTCGATTACGTCCACTTACTTGTGGCCCTCGGGTGGGTGGCATTGAGGGTGGGCAACCCTTTAGTCTCACCGGTCAGCCAAAGGAGAAAGGCGCAAACGAGCGACGGCAGCAGCGACATTGTTCGATCTTCTCGGATAACCACTTCTTAGTCGCATCAGCTGGGATAACTACTTAAATAACGCTCTCTTATCTCTCACTAATATTATCTCATAAGGACAAATATTACACAATTTAAAAAAAACTATTTTAAAATAATTTCCGAAATAATAAGGGTAAACACTGCGAAGTTTTATTTTCATTTAAAATTCTAAAAATACTATATTAACATAAGGGAGAGGAATATCGATTTAATTCTTGTAAAAGAAAATAATTATGAAAAATTTTTTAAATAAAAACTGTATACTTATAACGCGAGAAAACAGGACCCAGAAGAAGCAGGTGTATTAAAGGTTACTTATCCAAGTGAATAGCAATTCTAATATTGTACGAGGGTGAGTCAAATGAAAACCGCAAAATTTCGCCCCACAGTGATGTAATTCTGCAGATCCGTTAAAAATGAGTTGTAGATATATCAGTAGGTGGCAGGAAAGTAGAGACAAGCAAACAGCAGCAGTTTAAGATGGCCGCCCTGGAAATATTGATGATACATGATTAGTTTTTTTTTTACAAAGTTTCGAGTTTGGGGACCCACAAAAATTTTAGCCATAATACAAGGTCTTTATAATTAAAGTTCCATTTTGACACGGGCCATAAAAAAAAAAAACTACTGGACCAAGAGCTATAATACTTGGTAATATTATACAAGAGGGCATGGGAAGTTCATACCCACCAAAACAAATTAGTTCAAAAGGTCACCACCAGCATAGAATGGCGCTCTATGCAATATTCGTATACGAAATTAAGACACGAAGACACAGGTTATATCTTAAAAATAACCAAAAGTAAAACTGAATACTGATTAATTGCCTAGTTTCCAAAAATTATAATAAAATCAGATTGATACCAGAATTCCCGGATTACTGAAAATTCTGGGCAGGGTGGCGTAGAGCAACGTATTGTAACGATTAATTAGATAGAAGGAGGTAAGGAATAGGTTCGGACATTCCCTTGCTCGGACATCTTCAGTTAACAGAGGTTGCTTTTCTGGGAGTGTTAACGACTGCAATGAAGAGAAACACAAATTCCATCATTAGTAGGTGTAGGACGTAATAATGATATGAAAAACAGTCAACTAACAACTTATCTATAAACTGGGATTTACGGCCATGGTCCTATTTTATCATCGTCTCTCTGCAGTGCATAACCTACTAATCAAAACGAATAAAACACAATATTTAAATAATGATTTTTCACAACTGCGAAGATTCTGACGAAAATAACCGTGGCTTCTTTTTTAAATTCCTTCTTCAATGTTGGTTATAATCACAATTCAACAATAAAATATTGATCCATTTTTATGTTTTAATCTTGGAAACAGTAATATAGTTTACCGCTCACGGCGTCAGAGAACTGCAAAAAAAAAATAGAAATAATAATCAAACATCAATGATAAATTAGATTCTGGCCAGTATCATAACAACAAAATTATTAATAGTTCATGTAGTTCTAATAGTTCATGTTCTACGAAATAGTTCATGTTCTTCTAATTTCACATCAAACGTTCCTGGATTAGGGTCCGCTATCATTTAATGAGGCGCAATCTCTTAAGTAAGTAATATTCTTTTATCTTCTTTTCCCTTTTGTTGCATTAATATGTTAAACACTCAACACAGTTTTCGGTAATTATCTCTTTTTATCTCATTTGTTTATGCAAGTGTAGTCCTTTTTTTTTCTTCTTTAGGAGAATATCAGGTAAGTATATTTTTGAAAATTAAAGTTCGTTTGGTTTAGACACGTGGAATTGCGCAAGTAAGTTTAGGGAAGGAGAAATCTAAAACTATACTGATAATAACTATGGAAAGGGTAGGGGTTTATCCAAAACAGTTTTTAAGAATCTAGCGGTTTTGGAGGTGTTAGTTAGAGGAACAAATTTACGGCACCGACTTTCCTTCATTTGTAATCTCCGTGATCCATTTTTTGCGTTCGACTGCGTCTAGTCATCAACGGACTTCTATCTTACGTCGCATCAAGTGTTTCTCATATCCGAAGAATATGACTGGGAACTTCTGTAGACCCGTTCCAAACATGTTGTGCATCACTCTGACTGCCAACGATTCTAAGTAAAAAGAACAAATCAAATCATCAACAGGAGTCTCTTATGGTCTTTATGGCCCATATACCATGCTTAGTACTGGACAGGTCGCTTCAATATCTTTTATTTTCATTCCGAGGCGTAGCATATCTTCGTTCCATTGCTTATCAAATATTTACTAGACGTTTCGGCAATTCTTCCGATGTCGCCATCTCCTTCAATATTAAAGAGGGGGAACTTCATATCTATTCATGATGAGCGTGTCGCTTTTCTGACTATTTGCCATTTTCGCTCTGTTCCGAACTCTTGACTCTCATGGCGGATTTCGTCTTCGTTTTGTAACCGACTCGCTTCTTCTCTGCCTTTTGTAAAAGTAATAATATTATTTTTCTTATTTTTTTTATTATGAGAACAGAAAAACCTTGTTAACGCGGCGATTGTCGCTCGCATTTTCTCCATTGTTGTGTCACCATTGTTTACCCGCTCTTCAGAAAAATAAACTAGGGCGGACTGCGACTCGCGAATCGCTTTCTTGACCAATAATTTAGAGCGAACCGTTATTGATTGTTAAGAAAATGACTAACTAAATTCTTTAAATTGATAATAATTTTTATTGTTGAAACAATTTCATTTTAAAGTGCGTAATTTGGCAAGTTCTTCACGCCTAACCTTCCACGATGCATGGTTGTTGATATTAATCAACCGCGGCTTTGCAAATGCCGGTTCGATCAATAAACCGTTGATGGTCTTCACTCGTGAAAATGCCACGTACGATAAGCCAAGTCCAAATTCTGAATCACCAATGTCTATGACTGCTTTATCAACAGTGGTTCCTTGTGCTTTGTGTCTGGTGATTGCATAGGCTAACTTAAGCGGAAATTGCTTACGCGTACAAGATACTCCTCCTTTTTTGAAGCCAACGGCGATCGGTAAAATGGGAACTGCTACATTGGTTAATGTTGGTCCAGTATAGGTTGCGAATTTGACGAGAATGCACATCGGCAGTTCATTCAAGTGGTTGCGAGTTTCAGTTGGCGAGTAGACAATGTCGACAACCACACCAAAAAGATATTGTGATTACGCTGTCATTACAGCACTTAGAATTACAATATATGATTGCATATACCTCAAAATGTAGATTCAATATTCAAGAATGCAATGAAATCGAAAAAATATCGTTAAAAGTTCTAAGAACTTCGAAATTTGGCCTTAAAAATCGAATGTGCAGAGCAAAATTTGCGAAGGGCTTCGCCGTATTTTGTATGTCAAAAATTCTATTTGCACGCGCAATGTTTGTTTACGTTTTTCTCAATGCATTCCTATGGGAACAATTGAAGGGTGATTATTCCTCGATGGTAGGTCGGATTTGAAAATTTTTTTTTTCATGACCATCACCATGGTCATGCGCATGCACGTGCAAATTTTCATTGTTGTGACTATTACGTGTCAAAAGTTTTATGCGGTCATCGAATTACACTTGTCGACTGTTAACAGAGCTTCGCTTACGCTTCGCTCTAAAAAAACAGGTGATAAAAGTTCTAAGAACTCGATAAAATGGTCTCAAAAATCGATGGTGCAGAAAAAAATTTGCGAAGGGCTTCGCCATATTTTCTATGTTGAAAAATCTATTAGCGCGTGCAATTGTTTGTTTACATTTTTTTCAATGCATTTCAATGGGAACAGCTAAATGGTGATTATTCCTCGATGGCTGAACCGATTTTTAAAATTTTTATTTAGTGACCATCAGGATGGTCATGTCCAGCTGTGTGCAAAATTTCATTTGTCTATGTTCTCTGGTTCAAAAGTTTTATGCGCACAAAGAATTTTGATTTTCGCCTGATAACAGAGCTTCGCTAACGCTTCGCTCTAACTATCATCATGGCTTTATTCTTGGATGAGGGGCGATAGGCAAATAACGCCACTTTAAATAATTTTATCTTTCTTATATCGTCAGTTAGTGATTCGAGATACGTAGGAGGAGGGAGACCCATAACGTCCAATCGTTTGGAATGCTATAGTACACATGTGTGTCGTGTTTTATAAAATGAAGTTTCTTGGAATTTTAATTACAATTTTGCAGTTTTCATTTGATTCACCCTCCTACATTGTGAAAATACATGGTCTCTGATGACAGCTTCATTCAGATGAGCAGCGACGAGGATTTCATGAAAATCTTGATTGAAATATCCATGTAGTAAAGCGAAAAATCCGCAAAACTTAACCTGAATTAAAATTATCAAAATCGAGGAAATATAAATAAGGAAAAGGAGGATTTCTGCAGAACGTTTGTATAGTATATGGTTCATACTTGAGGGGGCGTTTTTTTAAAAAATTTTTTTAATATAATTTTTTGTTTGGACCTTAGGTGCAAATGAAATCCCATGCATTTACTACGCTTATTCGGAAATTTTCCGAAAGGCAGCTTTGGGTAATAGCCTACCGAAATCCGCGTGAATAATAGGGGTAAGAATTCCTGAAGTGGGCTCCTGAAAAACAAACATGTCGTGAAATTTAAAACTTTTATTATATTTTTGTAGTACCTAATGGAGTATTAAAATTCCCGAAATGTTTTTGAAAAATTTGCATTTGTTAAAAAATTATAAACAAATACATTTTGAGTATTTTTTGTTTAAAAAGTCGTATCTCAAGCTAATTTTATCAAAAAGACGTATATATTTTATAACAAGACATAAAAGAATGAGAAAAAAATTTAATTCAACAATATCGCTGTTCGGCACACGGAAGCACCTGGTAAACAAGCACCAACAATCTTTCCAAAGCGTGGTGACATTTTGTAAGGCTAATTTCCGTGTCACTTTTCTGGCAATATTGTTGACTATGTTTTACGGAATCCATTCTGTATAGCGAACTCTTCTATGGTTTGGAGTTCTTTCTTCCTGTTTTCTGCGTTCAAGGGAATAGCTAATTCCCTGTGCACCAGATGTCTCAAGAATGCTGGTTTGTGGTGATGGCAATGATTGGAGTCATGTTTGATGTAGTTAGCCACGAAATTTTTCTTCCTGGGGATGCTATAGTTGAGATCCTGGCCTTCCCACGTCAACTTAACGTCCAAGAATGGAGGCTACCATTGGCCTTCATCTCCTTGGTAAAATTGATGTTTGGGCATAATTTGTTAAGTTTGGGCATAAACTGTTCAATGTTCTCTTTTTCTTGGTTAAAAATACCAAACACGTCATCGACGTATCTAAGCCAAATACTTGGAATATATCTAATTCTGACATAGCCTGGTTTTCTAATTTTCTAATGTAGATGTTAGCTACAAAAAGACTGATGCTGCTCCCCATAGAGGTACCATCAGTGATTTTGTATCATTTGTTGTTAAATAGAAAAATATTGTTGAACAAGATGAGTTTAAGAACTCTGATGACGTCACCCACAACTCTCAACGGCCACTCATTATCAAACATAGTATCTTCTAGAACTTCCAGAGCTCTTATAATCGGAATGCTCGGGTATAGTGATTCGATATCGAATGAAACTAACACGTCATCACTTGTTACCCGAGCATTACTTAACTTTTGCCATAATTCGACTGAGTTCTTAACTGAAAAATCTTGTCCATATAGGTCTAATTTTTAAAAGGTAATTTCTTAAAATGAACTTAGCTAAGAGATCAGTAGGAGAATTGATGTTATTGACAACGTCATCATAAATTGCTCTAATTCGTTAGAATGATTAACAAAGGAGAACTTCGGTGTGTCATCTGGAACGCCAGAGGAATTCCTCGAAAGCGTGTGGAGTTTCACAACTTTCTGCCAAATCTAGAGTTCGATGTAGCCTTCCTTTGTGAAACTCATCTCAAGCCAAGCCACGACTTCAAGCTACCTGGATATTGTGTCTACCGGAAAGATAGAATTTCTGCAAATACGACGAGGAATACTTCTGGTGGAGCTGCGATCATCATTCGGAAAGGTATTTACCATCAAGAAGTAATCATTAATTCCTAAACGGGCATGGAAGCGGCCTCCATTATTGTGAACGATGTCTCTCTTGGAAATGTGAAATTGGTGGTAATCTACAAATCGCCAAGGCTTACCTTCCTCTACAATGAACTTGATGAGCTTCTCGCTGGAGAGTCCCAGTGATCCTAGCTGGTGACCTGAATGCCAAACATCCAAGCTGGAATTCGAAAACGCTCAATCAAAATGGCGTCATTCTCTATAAATATCCGCAAACCCAAGATGATGTTATCGCTGCTGGACCTGTGGAGGACACCTACTACTGCGACCACTCCCCAGCTAGTGACGTTTTGGACATTCCGCTAATGAAGGGTTTCTTCAAACCGTACAATATCTTCACGATTGATGACCTTTATTCTGACCACAGGCCTGTGACATTGAACTTCGACAATGTCGACATGAATTTCAGAGAAGAGCTCAAACATCAAGACTGGAAGCTCTTCAAAGAAATTCTCAAGGACGATGGCTGCCGTCCCGACGTTGCATACTGTACGGAGGACATCGATCAACGTGTTGAAGACATCACCAGATGTATTAACAGTGCCATAGAAGCTAGTAACTCTCCATCAGACAATAAACCTCCTCATCGAATCCAAGTCACTCCTGGAATCCAAAGCCTAATTGCTGAAAGACACATGGCCCGTAGGCTACGACAACGCTATCGTGAACCTTTGCTCAAAACCAAACAGGCTAGTGCAAAGAGCCGAAGAAGAGATAAAAGAGCTTCGCGACGCTAGATGGAATGACAAACTCAAAAGTTGTCGGCTCGCGACAATTCTATTTGGAGTATGATCAGAGCTTTACAGAAGAAGAAGGATGATATGCTTCCTCCACTCCGTAGACCACAAGGTGACTATGTGCAAACTGATCAGGGCAAGGCCCAAGTTATTGCAGATTTACTAGAAATGCAGTTTGTTATTGCAGATTCACTAGAAATGCAGTTTGTTACTCCTATCGCTGGCACTGTTAATCATGTCTCAGCGTGTGGAAGATGGTCTTGTCAACTTTGATGAAGTCCCGCAACATTTAACGAAGAACAACATCGAGGCCGGAGAGATCGCCATCATCATAAGTAAAACTGAAAAAAAGAAGGCTTCAGGAAGAGACAAAGTGAGCAAAAACGTCTATATGAATCTCCCGAAGAACTTTATTGACGACCTCACCAATATCATTAGCGACTGCTGGAAATTTTCTTACTACCCTGCGTCTTGGAAACAACCTATTGTGTTAAGTATCCCCAAGCAGGAGCAAAATCCACCAATTCCTGCGAGTTATCGACTTATTAGCCTGGTTCCCTCGATGTCTAAAGTTTTGGAGAAAACGATCTTCGTCAAATTCCAAGACCACTATCTCTCCAATGATCTACTTCGGAAATATCAGTTTGGCTTTCGTGCCGCCCACTCTTGTCAGATGCAGATATGGAGGCTCGTTGAAGACCTGAGCACCCCCCTGAACCTTTCCAGGTACTGCGGGGAGATATTTCTCGATGTCAGTAAAGCTTTTGATCATGTGTGGCATGGGGGCCTTGTCTACAAGAAGATTAGAGACGGATTTCCTCGCGATTTGATTTTGATGGTGAAATCCTTTCTCACCGACAAGTACGATCAAGCTAAAGTTGGCGAAAATCTATCCACGCCACGTATTGTAAAGGGCGGTGTCCCTCAAGGTTCTATCCTCGAGTCCGTACTATTTAATTATTTTGTGCATGATTTCCCGTATCCCGAAAATTGTAATCTATACTTCTATGCTGATGATATTGCCATTATGACATGGACACACAAGTCGGCTCACGTTATCACTCGTCTTCAGCACGTCTTGTTCGAAGACTGGTTTAACTGAACCTTAACATCGGAAAGTGCAAGGCTATGTACTTCAACAAAAAGTTCAAGCGTTCCCCAGATTCTCTTGTTCTATTCATTAAGAAACTGGACTGGGTAGACAACTACAAATATCTTGGCGTTATCATCGACTCAAGACTCTCGTGGAATCGTCACGTGCCCTACGCTCTCAACAAAGCGAAGAGGGCTAAGTACAGTCTCATAGCTCTCCTGGGTCGCAACAGCACCCTCAGCATCGACAACAGGTTCTGTACAAGTCGATTATTCGGATGATACTCCTCTATGGCAAGCCTGCGTGGGCGACTATCTGTAGAAGCAGATGGAGCGAGCTACAGTTGTTCCAGAATGACCATTGCCCAGCTTAGCAGAAGGACTGTCAAAAACCAAACCATACACTCAGATTTGAACATGGCCCATATCGGAAAGTTTATACAAGACCTCCTTTTGATTATGGTGCAGAAGATGAAGATTCACGACAATGACCTAGCGAATGGAATACTGAAGAACTCAATGGATATGAAGTGGCATATGAAGTATCGAAAACCGAGGCACATTCTTGAAGTCAACTTTGAAGAAATCATCAACGTTTCTTTCCCGGACTACTGGAAGATGTGATAATCTTCTTTCTCGTTGTTTTTTTTTTATTTCGTTTGTATTTTCTTTCTGACAATCGTCAATCTTATTTTCTTTTTTGTATAATATGTAAGACCGCTTGGTTTGGTCAGGCTTCTTGACTACCTCAGTGTATTTCATTTGTAATTTATTCTGGTTCGATGAGCTTTGTGAAAGCGCTGCTTCCATTCCATAGAGTTCTGAACAAATATACACTTCACTGTTCGATTGTCGATTGTCTTTACTGCATCAGAACAGATCTACTTTGTTCTGATCAATTTCTTTTGTATGCGCTGAAGAAGGCAGCGTGGCTGCCGAAATGCGCATACGTCTTAATAACCTTTTAATGTGGATTAGTGGTTTCCTATCTTTCCTGTTGAGGAGAAGAATGCTTGAGGGAGGAGGGAGATCTACGCACAGTGAACGACATGCAGATCTTGTAAATTTGAAGGAAATGTATCTTTTCTTTACTTGCAAATCTTCGGCGCCATTCATAAAATTTGTTCTATCCCATATTAGCTGCTCGAACCTAAGATAGAAGTGTATAAAACGTTGCATTTGTCCACTATGCGATGCGAATCCGCCATGTTGCTTCTTTCGTTGAGAAAAAAAGCTGCGTCACTTCCTTTGTATTGAATGGAAGGCGTACAAGCTTGCACTGTACGTAGTCACTCCGTATTATTTAATACGAAAACTTGAAAACGAATAAATTTTTTCAAACTTTGTTTGCACCACACCATAAATATAGGACAGAGCACGAACAAGTTCGAAGGTGAGATAGCTAGAATAAGCACAATAGCACGTGCTCTCTAATGGTACTATTATGTTACCCTCCTTAAAATTTTCCACTGACAAGATATGGAATGTATTATATCAAACAACTCGTAGCGACATATAAACGAATATATGAGTATCGAGTTTAGTGGTAGTACATGTTTCAATGCTGCCATAATATACTACTGGAAACTTTCAATACTAAGTAAGATATGGCGAATAATATATCAAACAACTCATAACGATGTGCCATGAATGGATATAACTAATAATTAATGATGGCCGAAATTGGTTTATAGGTACATGTTCTAATGGAACCATATGGCACCTTTGGAACTTTCAAAGCTAAGATATAGCATGTAATATATCAAACAACTCGTAACGACGTGCCATGAATGAATCTGGTGAGTAATTAATGATAGTGGGAATTAGTTTAGTAGTACGTGTTCTAATGGTATCATATGGTACCGTTGGAACTTTCAATGCTAAGATATGGCATGTAATATATCAACCAACTCCTTACGAATGGTTAGACGTTTTGTTATCCATAGCTTATTGTCGTCAAGAGTATACTGCTGTTAGGCCTAACATTATCCATAACTAATTATAGTTAGACATATAGCTAGCAGCTAATTGCTCGCTTCCACAGTAGATGGTAACGTAGAAGCGCTTTAGTAATAGAATACGAAGAAATAATTGACCCTTACATATAAGACTTCAGTAACTGACGCTCACTTAATTTAACATTATATAGGAATGCCTACAAATTAAAGAACTTTTATTTAAAAATATAAATAATAATTCACATTTAGTTCTTCAAGTTTATTCGTTTAAATTCTTTTTACGTTAGTTTATTTAAATAGTAATTTACCATTCAGTTTTCAAATTTATATATTTTCTCTAAAGTGTTTAAATATAGCTTAATTTTAAGTATCTATGTTTGATATCTCGATGCTATTACACGAAAATGTGCTCTTTTTTCCGCTTTGACGGTAAAATCATTCTTGTTTTTCATATTGTTTCTTTGGCCACCTAATACTAAGATGCTTGCTTTCTTATAAGATTTATTTATTTTTATTTATTTATTTATTTATTTATTTATTTTATTTTATTTATTGTAATCCAATATGTCCATCTAGAGCCTGTTTGGCCTGAGGCCGGCGAGTTGGGTCCCTGAATGGACCTGGCTTAACGACTGCTGTAAGATGATAATCAAGTTGATTTTAAACTTTATTGTTGTGCTTTCCTTTTATTTAAGTTTTCACCTTTTAATTCACGTGTGACAATTGCAAATTTTGTTTTTCTTAAATAAATTGTTTTCTTTTAACCAACAGAGCATACCCATTTATTCCACACAATGTTAATCAAATTTTATTTTTCCCTTCTCTCTCTCTGCCTTCATACAAGTAGCCTTCTCAATAAACACTTAGATGCCAAACGTCAGGGGATTGCACCTAATAACGTGTGGGGCCTCCTCTAACCCAGCGAAGTGCCACAGTGCGACGTGGCATTGATTCCACAAGTCGGTGCAAGACATCTGAAGACATTGTCAACCATTCCGACCGGAGAGCTTCCCACAATTGGCCATTACGGAGCCACCACCGGCTTGCACAGTGCATGCTTGACAACTTGGGTCCACGGCCATCATGGAGTCTGCGCCACACTCGAGCTCTACCATCAGCTCGTATCAGCTGTAATCGAGACTCATCAGACCAGGTCAGTTGTGAAGTGTTTAGTCGATGTGTTCATGGGCCCAGGAGAGACGTTGCTGACGATGTCTTGTTGTTAGCAAGGGCACCCTCGTGTGTCTTCTGCTTCTATATTCCATGGACACAGATTTCGTTACACAGTTTGCATCGATCACCCTGGTTAAAATCTGATGTCATCTGGCATAGTGTCAGTTGCCTGTTAGCGGTGACCATCCTACTAGACGCCATTGGTCCCGTTCATTGAGAAGGTGTGATCGACCACTGCGTTATCCATGGTGGGAGGTAATGATGTCAAGTTGGTACTCTCGGTGGACCGTGGGATGTTGAATTCTTGAGCTACCTCCGACATTGAATGACCCATACGATGTGCTCCACATACCAGGCCACGTTCGAACTCTGATAGCTCTCGTCGTGTAGCCATTGTCACACTGAACGCCTCACGGCTTACTCATGACTAAACCTACTGATACTGATTTGCATACGAGATGCGTTCAAGTTATAAGGTCTCCAAATTTTTTTCTCTGCAGTGAGAGTAAGTAGAAAGATCCGGATGCTTTTAAATTTTTGGAGGAAATACTTCGTCTTTACTAAATATAGATGGCAGCACTATACCGTGAACGGTGCGAACGATGTTTCATATACTTAAATTGCGAAGTTTAGTTTACAAGATCAACGTGTAATAATTCGTTTTCTGCACTTGCGGGATAAAACACCCATCGAAATTCATCGCCAATTGAGTGAGATATGCGATGAAGGCGTTATGAATGCTAAAAATGTGCGTTTATGGGTGCGAAAGTTTAAAGAAGGTCGAGAATCATGTGATAATGAACGGAAACAGCCTCGACCACGAACCAGGGGTGCGTTGTTCGACATGGAAGCGCGCTCTCGATGACGTCATTTTGGCCTTCAACGTCATCGAAAAGCGCGCCGCGCTGTTAGTGTCGTTGTTGGACAGTGGAGGAGCGCGAACGAGGGAGTGAGAAGAGCGCGCTCAGAAAAGCGATTTCATCGGGCGCTCTAACAGAAGCGCGCGACACGAGCGCCTGAGCTTCCTGAATTTCACACGCAGTTCATACGAAATCAAGATGGCACATTTCTACAGCTATGCATTTTCGAAAGCCATATAAAATTCATCAGGAACATGTCACATGTGATAATTATGCAGTTAATTTCAACGGAGTATCAGTTCTCTTTGTCGAGGCATTATTTTTTGACTCTTGTCTGCATTTGTACAGCGGATTCTTACAGCGGTGTCCGCCTCAAGCCCCGGAGTCGTGGCGAGGGTTACGGCCTGTTTCACCGGCGTTTCGCCGAGTCACTTTAACCGCCTGTCTATCGTAAATTTAGCTATTTTTTTTTAATTTAATAAAAACTTTAATAAACGCTTCATTAAACAATAGGACTCCAAAATGCGTTCTTGTAATTTTTCAAACATAAACTCAAATATATATATATATATAAACAATTAAACAAATTAAATGAGTATTATGAAGTATTATCAGATTTTATTTCTTCATTTAATTTAACTTAATTTTAGCTTCATAACGTTAAATATGAAGCTAAAATGATTATTTATTTTAAAATCTTTTATACTAAATCGTCTAAATTTAAGCTTCTGGTTTTTTTATTTATTTATTTTTTAATTAATTCATTTATTTTCAAACACAAGAATGAAGGAAGGGGTACATCAAACAAAGCTTAGCTTTAACAAAGGAGACCCCTGACACATAAACAAATTCAACAAAATGAAACAGAAAAGACAAAAAAAAAAGTGAAAACGCAAACAAACTGAAAAAACTATTTGTTAAAAATTAATATACCATATTAAAATTTTGATATTATCTATTTTTTAGATAATAATTTAAAATGCATATAATTATCTACCCTTTTAAAATCTACTGGAAGTTTATCCCAAATGGAAATCATGCGATTTGTAATCCTAAATTTACCAATATTTTTCTTTGATTTTACTATTCTTAAATTATTTTTAAATCTTATATTATAATTATGAAAATCTAAATTTTTATCAAACATACAACCTCTAAAATATATATTCTTTATACATTTAAGTACTTAAAGCTAAAACATTGAAGTTGTTTTAAAGTTAAAATAGTATTATTCTCAAAATATGAATCTGTAATCGAAGTATAAAATGATAATTTATATAAAACTCTCATAAATCGATTTAAAAGTTTCATTAAAATATATAGAAAAGAGGTTGAGGCATCTCCCCAGCAAATATAATTTCATTTCTATATGAACTAGGAGGATTTATAAAAGCATAATATAAACTTAAACAAGCCTTAAAAGTTTTAACTGATTTCTCTTTCTTCTAATTATGCCTATAGTTGGTGCAATCTTCTTTATTATTTCAGTTATATATAACCCCCATTTCAAATTTTCAGTAAACCAAATTCCTAAGATTTTCAATTTAGAACTTTGCACAACAGATTTCTTTTTGTTTTTTTTTATTTTAAATTGACATTCATTTTTTTAAAATTAGAACAGTTGTTGATATGTATATGAAAAAAAATAAAATAAAAAAGGACCCTTAACTGATATAGCACAATTTTAAAATGCATTTTAATAACAACGAAATATATTTATTATTCATTAAAAATTCATAAAATTAATAAAATTCATAAATTGATCAATGCAATATAAAGAATTATTATCATTAATAATCATGCTTGTTACGGATTCCTAAGAAAGCGGACAATGAACAATTAAAAAATAAAATACTAAACATTATGTTCCTTTTATTTTGACATTTTTTTTATTTTTTCCCGCCCGTTGGCAGTTGGGTACGCTGCCGCTGTTTCTCCCATTCTATTTCCTGTGTCGTTTCCATGATTGAAGAAGAGAGAAGCACGTGGGAAAAGTAAAGAGAAGAATACAAAAACCACGCGGTTTTGACGTTTCTGCGCACACTCAGTCTCCCTACTACTCGATAAGTCTCGATGAGACATGCAATGACTAATCGCTAAGCGCTTGCGGTTCGCCTCCCCCTCCAACTCTGTACAAGCATTGGCTTAAAAGGCAGTTGTTCGACTCCAAGGACAAGCGCGCTCGGATAAGCGTCGCGCTCTCGCTCCCTCGAGCGCGACTCACTAGCGCGCTTTCCCTCAATGTCGAACAACGCACCCCAGCCAGATGGAAGCCATGATTGCTCGTGTGGAACAAGTTGTTACGGAATACCGTCGCTAAGGTGTGCGTGATATTGTCTCTGAACTTGGCATTTCCGTGGGGTCTGTGAAGTCCATTTTGCATGATGAGCTTAAAACGCGGAAAGTCTCTTCAAGGTGGATCCCACAACAGAATGCTGACCGACGAACACAAGTCTGCGCGGGTGGCAATTTCTCAGCAGATGTTGACACGTGATGCAGCAATAAATGGTGCTTTCTTTTCATCAGAGCAGATCTCGCAACTTCTCACACAATCTCAAAAAGATCCCGGCGTGCTGTGACGCCATCCAGAGGCGAAATGGAGCGATTAGCAATTGAATCAGTGCGAATTTTGGTTTGATTAAGGCATTATTAGGTATTTTCGTGGAACTCATGAGAGCTATTTCGAAATAAAATTGTTGCTCGATACTGCCTACACCCTGATGAAGTGAATATAGAGTAATTAAACTTTATATTTTACTGTTCAAATGGTTTGCAACTGTGCAATAGCGTGTTGCCAGAATGAAGGAGAGGTGGAAGGCATTTCGTTCTTCTCTTTTCCCAAGGACCCTAAGCATTTAATTTATTTTATTACGCATCTAATTTTTTATAGTTTCTTTTAAATTCGACTATTCGAGAATTCTCTTGTCTATGAAAGCTTACTCGGTCAATTTTCATTTATTCTGATCGATTCAGACTTATTGATATAAACAGGAATACGTGAGACTCTTCATATATTCATGATATAACTTCATTTACTGTAAAATCAAAGTTCCAATAATATAGCAATTTTATCGTTTTATTTTAATTTTCAGAAATTACATTTCATGCAATTAATTAATATTCAATTAATATCCGACCATTATTGTGTAAAATTGAATTCATACTTTTTGTTTGCAATATTCCGTCGTGATTGTATCGTTTTCACTTCAGTCTCTTCCACGCCGATTGCCTCTGGCTGACGTCATCAGCTTTGCTTGAAGTCGACCAATAGGAGGGAACCTTCCTAAACGCGCAACCTTATTATTCTAATAACCTTGCAGAAATCCTATCTAGTGTCTCACTCTCTCTTATGAGCTCTTGGCAATACGGACTGGACGAGCTAAACGGACGGGCTATACACAACTAAATGCTAAGGCAAGTGACTTTTCTTTCTATAATAAGGAGAGAACTTTTTACAATGCGAGAATCGGCCTTAGTAATAATAATAAACGTGCCGCTCGAAGAAACGGACTGCGTCACGTGCCCATACTCTCTCCATTAATGATTGTGGACCCAGAATCGACTGCCAGCGCAAAGGATAAGATTTTGGAGTTTCCTCGCAAGAAGCCCGAACTGGGATCAGCAAAAGGAAGCTAGGCGGACTTGGATTCGGACGAACGTGGTCAAGGAGAAATTGGTCCTCAGCCGGCGAGCTCCGACGACGCTAACGAAAGAGACGGGAATTTTGCCGACGCCACGGAGGTCTCGACTGCCGAGCAGCGCATAGACGGCGAGCAGGAAAAATTCCACGGGTCGCTTCGTAGCAGAATTGAGGAGAAGGAGGGTCACCTGCCCCTACTAAACAATTTGGAAAGACAGACGTCGGAGGCCGACGTGAACCACATCCCGAGTGCCCCAGCCATCCCGACAGCGGAGGAAGACCGCTTTGCGAGCGCGCGCCAGGCCGAGATCTCGTGCTGCGAGCCGCGCTCGGCTTTAGCGTTTCACCGACGGGGTACTTTGCTTAGTTATAATTATGTGCTAATAGACTAGTTCGTAACTTAGTTAATAATTAAGTGGACATATGTTATTTTCTCTTCTATGCCATGGGAACTGTGCTTTAATGAACGGAACTTTTTTTAGTCTGGCTGATGAAATTTATATAGCAGTTAAGCTTATATTGAATTCCTTTTATCATTCATAGAGCTGGTCAGCATTCCTCGAAACCCAAACGGGTCGCCGCTTACAGAGAATGCGGTGCCTATTCCCCCAGGATTGATTCGCCAGGAAGCATTCCAGGAATTCCACATCGAGGCCAGGATTCCATTGTCGCATTTCCATTCCCAGGCGTTAATCCAGACATTCAGATTATTTACCCGAAATTGGAATAACAGATATTGACTTTGCATATTCAATTGTATTGGACATTCAATTATTAAGTACAATTAAACTTAGTAATTTTTTTTCTCATCACAAAATGTATCACCCTCCTCCTTTCTCTATCCACGACCGTAATACATTACTACTCAAGGAATTTAATTAATTAGTCTAAATAAAGTCGTGATAGTATCCAAGTAAAATTTATAAGGGTCGTACAAATGAAAACGAAAATTTGTGTGGGGTAAAAAAAGACAAGACGACGTGTAGGATCGTAAGTTTTTACTTTCAACAATTGCGAAACCCCACGTGCAAATTGGACAATAGGTTGCAAGTGTTGCATCACGTGTGAAAGAACGATAGCTCGCGCTTCGAAGTTCTGCGAGTGATCGCTTCGTCCAAACAAAATTGAGTCAACGAAACAGGAACAGAGAGCAGTAACTCGTTTTTTGACATGAGAGGGAGTTTCAGTTTCTGAAATTCATCGTCGTATGCAGAACATCTTTGGAAATGACTACCTAACGTTCATTCGTGTTTGGGCATGCAGCAAGAGGTTTTTGGAAGGTACGGTCATCATTGCAAGATGATCAACGTACAAGACAAGCAAACCTCGCCATCACGGATGATTCCAAAGCCAAAATTGAGGCTGTCTTAAAGGAAAACAGAGGAGTGACAATGTTGTGGTTGCTAAAACTGGCCTTACTTGTGGAACTGTTCACTCCATTATCAGGAATCATCTGCACTTCATAAAAATCTGTGCACAATGGTTCCCGCATCATTTGACATCAGCACAACTTGGAGTTCGAATGACCCTGTCCTGCAACATTTGACTCGCTATGAACAGGAAGGAGAGAGTTTTCTCGACAGAATCGTTACAGGGGATGAAACTTGGTGCTTTCATTTCCAGCCCGAAAGAAAACGTCAAAGTCGTCAATGAAAGCACTATGAGTCACCACCCCCGAAAAAATCAAAAGCAATCGTAAACAGCACGGGGAAGGTGATGTTGACCGTGGTTTTTGATCGCAAAGGCCCGATTTTAGTGGACTTTCTTGAAAACGGGACCACAGTTAACGCAGCACGATATGGGGAAACATTGAAGGCACTGTGCAGGGCCATCAATGCAAGCGTCCTGGACTTCTTACAGAAGGACTGCTTCTTCTCCACGACAACGCGCGTCCTCACCTCGAAAGCAACGGTAGACCTCATCAAAAAGTTCAACTGGGAAGCAGTGCAGCATCAACCTTACAGCGCTGACTTATCCCCATGTAACTTTGACGTATTTGGGGACCTCAATGTATTTTGAAAGGCCACAAGTAACATTTGAAAGGCCGCAAGTTTCAGTCGGACGATGAAGTGAAGGAAGAGGTTTTGGAATGGTTCCACACGCAACTGAAAGACTTCTTCCAAAAAAGAATTACACGCCTTGTTACACAGTGGGATAAATGCCTTAACGCATTTGGAGAGTATTTTTAAATTCCTTGTATACAATTTGGATAAAATACATAATTTTCGTTTTCATTTGTACGACCATTATAAAAGCAAGAGAATATTATTGGGAAGGAAGTGGAGTCTGGAAGTAATTCCTTGTTTTTTATTAAGTTTTTGGTTATTAGGACTATCAGTTTATTAGGGTTATTAGTGAACAGTAACAATTACAATAATGTTACTGTGAGAAACCACATGCCGATCATCATAGATGCACGATTCTCACAGGAAATAGCCTTTTGCCCCTGATAGTTTTGTTACATCCCACCACAACCTGCCTCACATATTAGGCGCCAATGTAACCCCTTCACCTCTTATTGTTTTATTTCATCTCAAAACGACCTGCTTTGAACGCATGTTGGGAGCCAATGTGACCTTTACCCTTATGACCTTGTCACCTCCCCTCCTTCCTTTACCTTCGACCAGCAAGATTTCGTAAAATTAAATTGACAACAGATTCATTTATGGCTAGCTCAACTCTTAATCATTTACATTACCAATCAAAGGCAAAAGGTTGGGTTAATGAAATAAAATGGCAGTATGTGTCTTATTTATACAATAAGGTAGGCAAATTTGAGAATTAAAGCAAGTAAAAATTTTATTCCAAGTTAAACTTGATCAAAGAGATACTAAAAAGATAAATAAGCTTAACCTATAGAAATGAAAAACATTAAAAAAACATTATAATTCTTATTTCCAAATAACCTCTCAATATTCTCATTATTAACGTACCGATAATTTACCTCTATAACCATATTTCTATTTGGCTGGGCTTCATAATATATCAACCTTATGTTCTACCTCTGTAGACATATTTCTAAAATTGGCCTTTCTCCCGGGTCTTAGTCGATATGTCCCCCATTCTATTTTCAACAGGACCTTCATTTCTATTTATCTTCCTATTCATATATCAAACTTTTTTTTCAGGGCATATTATCAATATTTCTCCCTATATTAAGACTCCTCAATCTTTCATCTATTTCACAACTTCTATTAACATTGCCATATCTACAATATATCCCAATATTATTTAATACTTATTTTATTTACCCTCCTCTTTAAGTAATTCCTCTCTCACAAAAAAAATTCTCTTTAATTATCTCTATGATCAATTATCTACTATTTCACTAACTTGTATGTCACAGATTTCCACCAAATTGAAATATGTTACTCAATTGAAGCTACAATAGATGCTTCCAAAATAAGAGAGTGCGGATTTTTGTTTCTTTCAAAATAAACAACGAAAACGAAAAAAATTGAGCACACATATTCATACAAGGACTCCATTGTTAAAGCGATGTATTAATGCGCTTAACGGAACTTCTTTCTTCCACTACTCACAGCAATAAGCACGAATCCACTTCAGATGAAATAGACAGCAGCAGACGGCAATTGAATGGCTTCTCAAATTTCTAAACAAACTTAATTTTTTAAAATAGACTATTACAATCATCTAATTACCTTCCAGTAAAAAATGTCTAGAGTAATTAATAACCATTTCCTTAATTTATTATTTCATTTTATTAAATAATTCGGTAATCAAATTTGGCTTCATGTGTAACATCGAGTAATACGTTGCGTTGGTGAGGGGGTAGGTATTGCGGTGCTTTATAATTTTAAATAAAAATAGCATTCATGGATGCCTACCTCATCTTATAAATTATTTCGAAATGAATAATTGTACAGCAAAATTAAGGTTTTATGCTCAATAACAGTGCTCTAACTGCAATTCTTTATCGATTGCCGCTAACAAGTTTGCTTCCCCTCTTTCCGCCATGTTTTTTGAACTCTGCGCACTTCCGGGGCGCTTCACTGCCGCGTAACGCTATCGCTGCCGCAAAAAAAAGGCTATCTGGGGTTCCCTTGTAAGTCAAAAGAAATCCCCATTACTCTATTAGTCCTGTTTGTTCTATTACTTCCTTTAAAACTCCTAAATAAAACAATTCATCTGAATATCAATAAACAGATTTAAGATCTCTTTAAAATTAACTTCAAGTATGTATCCTATACTTCTCTATATTAAATTTCTCCTTAATTATCTTACTAACGCCATATTACTTAAAATTTCCTTTCAAAGTTTCCATTAAATTTCCTAGTTTCTCTATAATTGCCTTTATCTCAAAATCACCAAATTCTCCTCAATCATATATTCCAATAAATTCTCTTATTTCTTCAAAATTACTCGTAATAATAATAATAATAATAATAATAATAATAATAATAATTATAATTATAAACTGCAGATTGTCTCCGAACACAGGTAATAATTTTTCGATTGAAAAATGAAAGGAAAAATTCTGCGACCGTGACAACTTGGTTGTCTTTAAGACAACTTGTGACAGCTTTGCTGTCCGGGTGTCTGCGATAGCCCAATTGGTAGAGGCGTCGGCCATGATAGTCGAGGTTCCTGGTTCGAATCCAGGTCGCAGAATTTTTCCTTCCATTTTTCAATCGAAAATTTATTACTCGTAATTATTTTAACTGCTGGCATCCACTGAGTTAAAGCTATAATTTCTTCTAGGCTAGCAGCAAATGTATCCAGAATCAATCCCAAGTAATTCGGAATCAAATTTGCAAAACCAGAAATTATGGGTGCAATATTCAAATTCCCATTATTCTTATTAACCAGTGGTTCATTATTAGGAGCTTTGGCATAAAAGCTACTTAGAAGCATGCGTCCTTGGTCTGTATGTTTATCCGTCCGCCGTTTGCACGATAACTTGAAAACGGACTAACTTTTTCAAATTCTGTTTTCAGAAATATGACCATCACAGTCTTAGCTCGGCCGTATCAACTTTCAGGATTTTTTGTGAACCCTTCAAGTCGAATTCACGTGCTAAAACAGCGAGTGTAAAGAATACTAAATAATGGCATGTCATATAACAATCGATTTATCAAGAATGAATACATTGTTACTTTCTGTTCATATTTTAAGCATTACTGAGATCGGCGCGCGCACGTGTAATCGCTTTGTCGACGCACGATTGCTCAAGTGCTTACACTATATGATCACAAATATCCGGACACATGTACGTTTGCGCTCTAGCCACGATTTTATGGAAATCAATAGGGCGTTGCACATCCCTTTGCCCGAATCACAGCTTCCACCCTTCGGGGAAGACTTTCCACCAAATGTTGGTAGGTACTTTCCGGAATGTTCCTCCATTCTTCCCGAAGAGCGAGAATCAGTTCAGGTACAGAAGTTGGCCGATGTGATCTGGCCAGCAAGCGTCTATCCAATTCATCCCACAGACTCTCTATAGGATTGAGGTC
Source organism: Rhysida immarginata (assembly GCA_023313115.1). Lineage (NCBI taxonomy): Eukaryota > Metazoa > Arthropoda > Chilopoda > Scolopendromorpha > Scolopendridae > Rhysida > Rhysida immarginata. The sequence continues at coordinate 123,941 of JAHWFO010116803.1, forward strand.
GGGACTTTGTGCTGGCCAACCCATTTCTTCGACCCCTGAGTCCGCAAACCACTGCTGTACACGCCTCGCTTTGTGGCACGGAGCATTGTCGTGTTGGTAGAGAAATGGCCCGTTTCCGAAAAATTGCCACAACGTTGGAAGTGCACAGTTGTCCAAAACATTCAGATAACGGTCGGAGTTCATGATTCCTTGCACAGGAACGAGCTGGCCCAGTCCGTACCATGAAAATGAGCCCCACACCATGACTCCTCCTCCTCCGAACTTGACTGTGGGCTCTGTGCACTCAGGTAAGAAGCGTTCTCCAGGTATGCGCCAAACTCAAACTCGTCCATCGGATTGCCAGAGTGTGTAGCGAGATTCGTCTGTCCACATTACACGTTTCCATTGGTCCATTGCCCAGTTTCTGTGGGCTTTGCACCACTCCAGACGTCGCTTGGCGTTGACCCTGCTGATGTGGGGCTTGTGGGCAGCAGCACGGCCATGGAATCCCATCGTGTGCAGTTCCCGACGAATAGTCATGGTACTGGCATCATTTGCAGAGGCGTTTCGAAACTCTGTGGCAATTTTTTCCGCCGAGGACTTCCGGTTGCTGCGGGTGACACGACGAAGCACTCGACGGTCTCTGTCCGTTAGTTTCTTGGGTCTACCGGTTCGTTGTTGAACTGTTGTTGATCCCCGGGTCTTCCATTTCATAATGACATCGCCTACTGTTGACTTGGGTATCTGAAGAAGGCTGGAAATGTCACGCACGGACTTGCCGCATAGGTGACATCCAACGATGGTTCCACGTTGGAACTCACTGAGCTCTGCCGAACGACCCATTCTTGCCAATGTCCAAGCAGAGTTGTGTCTGAAGGTGTGGGAAGCTATTTAAATGATGTGCAAGTCATTATCATGTGACATTGGGCCAATCGATGATCTGTGAGGGGTGTCCGGATATTTTTGATCATATAGTGTATAATCTATACAGGGTGTTTCAAAATTATGTACAATAAATTTAGTGACATATTCTTCAGGTCAAAAGAAGACGAAAATGTTCTATTGCACTTTGTCTGGAAACGATTTGTTTGCGAGTAATCCAATATTATACAGTAGGGAAGCACGGTAGCTAGCGGACGATATTTTAGCAGTTCCAGCGTTTCGACCCAACACTAGGTTGAGTGGTTTGTTCCATTTAAACCTACTTTAGGGTTGTTCCATTAGTTGGGTACGGTTGTTTCCATTACTGTAGTTTCACTACTGTACATCCACTAGGAATATCAATTTCAGAACGTTTGCGTGCTTTGACATACGCATTACGATTTACGTAAAAAAAAGTCATGTACACGTATTCCAGTGCAGAATACACTGACATGCACCTAATGTATGGTCTTGCGGACGGAAATGCTGTGGAAGCAAGAAGACTCTACCAAGAACGCTTTCCGAATAGACGTTTGCCAAATAACCGAACATTTGTATCTGTCGACAGACATTTGAGGGAGCGTGGTTCCTTTGGCCGTCAAATAGGACTAGGGCGGCCTGTAGCGCATTCTCCGGATGAGGAGGATGTGATAATTGACATCATATTTGTTGAACCACAGACAAGCACCCGTGGTATTTCTTCCATGGTACACATTCCGCACTCATCTGTTTGGCGCATTCTTCACCGTCAGCTTTTGCATCCATACCACCTGCAACTGGTTCAGGCACTGAAGCCAACGGACTATCCACACCGACAACGATTTTGCCAATGGATACAACGTCATCATGCTGCAGACCCTAGTTGTCTCAGCCAGATACTTTTCACGGACGAAGCAACCTTCACCCGGACAGGAATCGTAAATTCTTACAACCAGCACCATTGGGCAGATGCTAACCCGCATGTTACCAGAGCTCGAGCGCATCAAGAGCGTTTCTCCGTGAACATCTGGTATGGAATTGTCGGAAATAACTTAATTGGCCCTTATGTGTTGCCGCCACGATTGACTGGGCGAACGTATCTTTTGTTTCTGCAGAATGCATTGCCAGAATTACTGGAAGATGTTCCTCTTTTGATAAGATCTAACATGTGGTTCATGCATGATGGCGCTCCAGCACATTTCAGCCATGTTGTGCGAGCATACCTTAATGCTGTATACACGAATCGGTGGATAGGTCGAGGTGGACCGGTAGCCTGGCCTGCAAGATCACCCGACCTTAATCCCTTGGACTTTTTTCTGTGGGGTCATGTGAAAACGATCGTCTACAACACAGAAGTTCCTAACATTATGGATCTGCGACAACGAATTGAAAATGCATGCCATACCGTTCGTAATGCTGGCGACGAACTCTTCCATGACATCAGACGGTCGCTCATGCAACGTGCCGAAGCGTGCGTGCGAGCTGGTGGCGGGCACTTTGAACAATATCTGTAATTTGGAGCCACGGGTTTGGTTGGCTGTATCGCGTAAATAAATCGTTTCCAGACAAAGTGCTATAGAACATTTTCGTCTTCTTTTGACCTGAAGAATATGTCACTAAATTTATTGTACATAATTTTGAAACACCCTGTATTATTAAGTGGCGGAAGAATAAAGATACTTATTGGTTTTATAATGTCAGTGCGTCCCCTTCATAATTTCTACATTTTTTGAGGTAGAAGGTTGAAATTCGGAAAGTAGTTCCTTATGGGCATGTCTATCTGCATTATTTAATTTGGTTTTGATTGGTACACTGGGGTCGGAATTACGGGGGTGGGATTCAGAGAGGGCAACATGCCTATGTGCTATTTAGGTACGTAAAGGCGTGAAATTCCGTATCAAGATCCCTCTAAGCAAGATCTACACTACTATGACGTTTAGGCCCAGTTGTTCCATTGGGGCCGGATTTGCGGCGGTGGCAGTAACTTGGTCTTTAGTAACTATGGCAACATATGGCATGTGATATATCATACGTTCGGAAATGATGAGAAAGGAAAGAAGATACGAGGTTTTTTAATATTTTCTACATATTAAGTTCGAGATAAATCAATTTTTTGATTAAAAAACTTGGGGAGAGGTATAAAGTGTAGATAAAGGGGTAAAGTTAGATGACTGCAGGATCTGCTACTTCCCTTACCCTCCTCGTGGGGAGGGGGAAATTAATTTCTTTTTAATAAATGTATAAATGTATTTCTGCTTCACTGCTTAAGCTCCTCCTTGGAATGTTTACAAGATTTTATTCTTATCTATAATAGCTTCTCCTTCCATCTTTCTTATTTATTAACTCTATAATCTAGTCTTAGGTGACTTCAGAAGGAAAAAAAAGTTCTCTAACTTTAATATCGTTTCTCAATGGTCGTTTCACCTCTCTCACTCACCTTTTTATACACAAAATCCTGCCTTATACGTTGGGCGCCAATGTAACCTTCTGCCCGTGATAGTTTTGTGATATCACACCACAACCTGCCTCACAGGTTGGGCGACAATGTAACCTTTCACTCTGATTGTTTTATATCATCTCAACACGATCTGCTTTGCATGTTGGGAGTCAGTGTGACCTTTACCCTTATGACCTTGTCACCTCCCCTCCTTCCTTTACATCTCGACCAGCAAGATTTCGTAAAATTAAATTGACAACAGATTCATTTATGGCTAACTCTTAATCATTTACATCACCAATCAGAGGCAAAAGGTTGGATTAATGAAATAAAATTGCAGTATGTGTCTTATTTATTCAATAAGGTAGGCAAATTTGAGAATTAAAACAAGTAAAAATTTTAAACTTGACTAAAGAGATACAAAAAAGATAAATAAAACTTAACCTACAGAAAGAAAAGGATGGATCTTATCATAAAAGAAGAAAGTTAATTTTATATAACCCCAATTACTTATGTTTAAGATTCCAATGGGAATTATCAATTCAAAACTTATATATCATTAAATATCTTAGTCCTTTCCACCACACTGAGAACAGTTTAAGGTAGCATCCCCCTCGAAAAATCAAAATTTTGACGAAAAATTGAAAAAAATTTTTTCTTCGTTTTTAGCATTTTCAGGTTTTTGTGAATCCATTCTGAAATTTTTATGGCTGAACGTTAATTAGAAATTAAGATATTAATTAATTTATTTGCGTCAGTATTTCTGTTTAAGAGCTCATTATCTATGCATAAAATTAAAATTGTTATAACTTGAGTTCTAATTATCCGTTTTAAAAAAATTTAAACTGTGCTAGGTCAAGAAAACTTTTCAAAAGGGAGCTCTATAACTTTATTTCAAAGTTTCAAAATCAATGAAACAAGTAATTTTATTGGCTGTTGATAGCATTGCATGTTATAGCTATGCGTGGTATCAGCCAATCAGAAAGCAGTTTACAAAACGTGCGTGAACACGCAATATGGCTGCCTCCATTAGCGTCTTTCTCCTGTAATTCAGTCATCTTTGTTACCTTGTAATCAATTTCAGTTCCAAAGATCACCTTTAGTCTATTAATCATTAACTATAAAATAATTAATAATGCCAGGTAGAAGAAGCGATCGGCCAAAGAAGAGACGATTTCATGGAAATCGCTTCACGAATAATAAATTTTACGAAGAAGGTACTGCCAGGGAAGAGGAAGAACGGGAAGTGCAGGTCGTAACAGTTCCAATGCTATTCAAGTGAAATCGAAACAGCGCCACTGGTCTCCAACGGCCAGGCCGCTAAGGAAGGGAACTTCCGCTGTTGATTAACCCTCCCTCCGGCCTTCATGGTGCTGCTCCACAGGCTTCTCCTATCCCCCTCCCCACCCGTGCTGTTCTTTTGACCACCCTCTCATAAATACTATTTTATTCCGTTCATTTAACGTTGGGCGTACGTATCTCTTCATGTTCCTAATGTGTTCTTGTTCTGTTCTGAGTTGTAACGTGTCAACGCAGCACAATCTGGCACCGCCTGTCTTGACTTGTCGGAGAAAAAAATAAAATCGGGCACTTAATTGCTGGATTCGCTGATGACATTCGTTGAATAGAAGAACAACTGCCATGAATGCGCCGCGCAGAAACGGCTCTTTGAAGAAAACCAATCACCTTGTAGTAAATTAGATACAAATACAATTTTATCAAAGAAGGCTAGATTAGAGAGAGTAGAAAATAACTGCTCCAATCTTGGAATTTTATGTTCACCTAATAATTTATTTAGTATGCACTCACTTATTTAAAACTGTATTTTTCATCTAAGGCTCAGTTTCGATTAAAGTCGAAGCGGCCTGGCCGCTTGGATCGCTAATTACATCCGATTTCACTAAATCCCCCGAGCTTCGCTTCCCATTGTAATTCTTCCCTGGTACTGCCGATACAGACGAAAACGCTACTGAAAAAATTACTTCTTTCAGGAAGCTAAGCGCATCAGGTATTCACAACAGGTTTTGCAAGAGTGAGTTGAATTCTGAAACTAATATCAGTGGATACAGATTTATTGACTGTGAACTGTTTTTTGACATTTATTAATCAATTTCCCTGTCCTCAGTGGATGTGATATCAGTGAAAATCGAAGATAAGGACTATGTAGCTGGTGGTTTTTAAAAATTGATGAAAACAAAAATAAATTGATAATTCAACTTTAAACCTAATTTTCTCAGCTTTCTTATTTTCACATTATCACCATCAGGTTTGGTATAATATCTTTTTAAAGAATTAACATATCATGAAATTTTTTTTTTCAGTTTTTTCATACATAATCAAGGAGCATAATGAACTAGAATCATTGATATGTGAAAATTAATACTTTTTTGGTTTGAGTTTGAAATATGTATTAAGCAAGATAACGTGACTAAAAATGGTAGAGATATATTCATTTTCCCCCCCACCTGAATGGATAAAGCTAATTCAATAATTCTAGTTCAGAATGTAATACACATTAAATAAAAACCGGAAAAAAATTTCAATAGGACTAATAACTTCATCATAAAGTTGACAAGAAATTTATGCTAAATGGGGCTTTTTTTAACACAAAAATGCTGTTTTTTTTAATACAAAAAAATTAAAAACTAATGTTTTTGTTAATTTAACTTAAAATTTAGGTTCATAGAAATCATATAGTAAAAGGGTGATGATCATTTTCTCTCAAGTTTTCAATTTTGCCTTTTCGAGTGGGATGCTACCCTTAACTAATTAAAGCACCTCTTTGTAATAGTTCACCAAAACTTTTATCACTAAATAATTTGGCTCTATCATTCAACGAATGTGCACAATAAACAATTCCAAAAAAAATTAGCTTTTCTTACATTTCTATGCTGCACCACTATATCCACAAATCATGATTTCACTGAGCATCACTTCCAAATTGTGAATCGCACAAAAATTAAAACAGGCCATAATACTTTTACTTTTCACTTTTTACTATTTGTATTAATCACCACACACTTTCGAAGCACAAAATATACACCTTCACAGAAACCGGATCAATTGATGAGTAAGTCCAGTGGCTGGCTTAAACTGTCCCCATCAGGTTCGACAGATGACTCTTTGTATACAGTTGTCTTCACAATCTCTTCTAATAGATGATACGCTTCCGATATAGTTGATCACTCCTGACACGCTATCTTCAAGGCTTCCCAGATTTCGGATGAATATGGGCATCACAACAATAACAATTTATATTTCTAAAAATTTCCATCTCTTCGCTTATGGAACTTTCAGATGATGATACTCAATGACATCTACCTAGCCTAGGTTGACCAGGTCAACAACAACACCCGACGCCCCCCTCCCCCCCTCGGTAGTCCTTCTACTCCCCATACAAATGTTCTAATGGGACTACTCATTAATACTGCTCTGATGAGACCGCACAATCTACTTTAGAAGGAGAAGCCATTGGATGGATTCAGCTGACTGTGGAGATTTCACCGCCCCCCCCCAAATCCCCCCCAACCCCCCCCCCCTCCCTCTAAAGTACCAGCATCCATCATAAAACTACCACTCGAGAGCGGAGAGCGCGTAGCCTTCCCCTCTCACCTGCTCCGTGGTAGTCTCATGACCTCATCGATTTGCTCTCCCATTAAATACACTTCCGACCTCTCTCTTACTTCACCTCTTACACTTGCCCAAAGTCTATTTATTATAGTTTCTCCATTATTATTATATCTAAACAAAACTCATCTTAGAAACTACCTATCTATCAATCAAATGCTACTAACTGTCACACAATTCATAGAAGAAATCATACATAATTCAACAAAAATTCAAGAAGTAGCTTCATCCTGTTAGAACACCTCCCCTCCATTTAACTAACACTCATCGCTAACATCTTTATAGTTCCTAATTTGTTCAAAGTCGCTCATTTCAATTACAACAGTTTTCTCAAAATTGTATCCCTAATAACAATTCTCATCCTTATTACCGCTGTTTAAAAGACCATGACTTTTCCTTAACCAACATTATCAATCCAACACGTGAAAACGTTACACAACTGCTATTCCCGTTTCGATTTGAATTCGCAATGACCATGAACAAAGTTCTAGTGCTGTCACTTACGCTAGGCCTCGTTGGCATTGATTTTGAAAGTCCATGATTTTCACAAGCTTTAGTTTGCTAGCTCCAGAAAGAGAACGTCTAAAAATTTAATCTTACAAACTCTACAACTTAAAATTGTTGTTTATTATAAAGTCTTAGAGGAATGAAATCGCCGTGTTTCAAAGATACCGTCATGTGTTATTTTAATGAAGGACACTTGTAAATGAAATGGAAATAAAAAAAAGTTGAATTTATAAACGCGAGAGCACAACATAAATAAAAATTTAACAGAACAGAAAAAAAAACGGTTCAGGGAAATCGCGATTAAGACGTTTAACTTTATTTTTAAACGTAAATGTTTTCTTTATTTAAGCAATGTTGATAGATATTAATTGATATTAAATGGAGCTTGTGTTTTTATTTAATTAATTAATTCTTGACACATTAAAAAAACGAAAATATTTAAAAATTCCAATAAAGTTTATTTCTTATATACAAATATTACAAAAAGGTGAAAATGTTATTTACATAATGTAAGTAAATGTTGGGGAAAAAGGGATTTAATAGGTTTTTACACAGTTGTCGCTTGTATAGAAGGTGTATGTGTTCTTGGGCAAAAGAACGCCTGGATTCTTCATGCAAGTCGCAGTCGTGTCAGCAACACGTTTCCTATGCAAAAAAGAAATTTCGAAATTAGATAACTTAAAAACAGATCTTACTTTCCTTTTGAACACATGGTCAAATAAAATTACACACAACTTAATGAATGCTTACGTTTCTGGCAAGATATCAAGGGGCTCGATTTCAATGCTCTTGACGTAGAGCTTCCCATTGTGGAACAAACCACCGAGTATCCCAGACTTTTCTTTCCAACTGAAATCGACTCTTTTGACAACTCCTAGTTCTTGCGAGTGACTCACGAGGAACGAGTAGCGTCTGCCTCGCCTCAGTTTCATGGCCCTGAAATGTTAATATTCAAGCTCAGAAATGGCCGAAAACACGTAATCGATATACGTGACATTAAATAGAAACTCCCTGATTATATCAGTTAATACGTATTTTGAACATACAAGTAATTATATTAACATAATTAGCAATAGTTTACAATTAACTTACTTCGGGTTGAGTGTAGCTGAATATTTGACGGCATTATCGCCGTACAAGGTCGCCTTCAAAATTCCCTCTTCCTCCTTCTGTTGGCTCGTTTCTTCCATCACCACCGTCACCACATAGTGATATACTAAAACAGAGGAAAAGGAAAAGGCATAAGAAACCTAGCTTTTATTTTACAAATCTATGTTGTAATCGCAAAACTTGTATTTCTTTATTTTCATATTTCTATAATTTACTGCAATTCGTTATCATTTCCTCATTCTTCTCAATAGAGCTTAACATTTCATGGGCAAGCGTAAAACAGAATATAAAATAAATATTTCACTCACCACAGAAGGCTTTCTTATCGGCGGTAGTCAGGTAGAGTTTCCTGTTGACGACGCCTGTAGGATCTGGGTGATCGTAGGAATGGTAGCCCATTTTGGCGCACTTGGTGCCGTCCTTGCCGCAGGACATGCAGCGACTCTTCTGGTAGTATTCGTAGTCGTGACATTCATGACCCACGAAAGGACACTTAGATCGGACAGATTCCGTGAAGATGTCGATTGAGCGTTGATGATTGCACGCCACAAATTGCCTCACTCCTGAATTTTGAATTAAAGGAAGATCTTCATATTAGGAAAACACAAACGCCAAAAATTCCAAGAGAACAATTTGTTTGGACAGCTCAATAAAGTTGATTGGTTGATAAGTTTAGGGGTCATCCATAAATTACGCAACTTAAAATTGGCTGATTTTTTAACACCCCGTCGCCTTTGTAACGCAAACGCAACCGTAAGGCACGTTCGGACCGCCCCCTCGAAAATTACATAACGCTGCGCTCAACTCCTCCTCAATGATTTTCAAAACCGCATAATGTCCCAATTTATTTTATTAGAAATTGTACCAGAGAAAAATTTAAGTTACAGAGGCAAATTGAAGTTACATTGTGTTTTATGAATAAGGCGTGGTTTCCACAAGCATAAAAACAACGGCAGAAACCACAGAGCAGAAAACTTTTTGACATCACTTCCTGCTTTTGTCTTTCTGTCCGACAGAAAACTTTATTATGTAGGCTATGACTCAACCCAACTCGAAAAAGCAGGAGCTTTCAGTTGTGCAGAAAGACGAAAGCGGGAAATGACGTCAAAAAATTTTCTGCTTTGTGGTTTCTGTCGTTGTTTTTACGCATGTTGAAACTACGCCTAAGAGTATCAATTATATAATGGGTGACAAGATAGAAATAGTACTTTTTATACATGACCAAGTGAGTTATAACTATTTATCTTTCCATGACGAATGGGGAAACAACAATAATGCAAAAGACCTCAAAGCACTGGTATCAAATACCACATGATACCAGACATCGTGTAAGAGGTGTAAATTGGCCTGTAATGACAAAAATTGAGGAAGATGTGAATTGCGCAGCGTGGAGGGAATAAACTCAATAATCTGTCTGCAAATCCTGCAATGTGTCTAAACGAATATAAAATTTGTTTTACGAAGTTTACAGTATGTTAAAAGTTCAATGTGAAAAATAGTCTATCGTTTGTTTATTTCACATTTGCACACAAAGTAAAAAAAAAACAAAGAAAAAAAAAACTGAGCAAAACTGTAACAGCAAATCTTGTTCTATCGGCACGGATACCGAGTCAGAACATTTAACGCAAGCAGCAGGAACTCAACTGACTCGAGAACTGGAAAGCTTCAATACGCCCCAACCTTTTTCCACCTTTTTACCATTCAACTTAAAAGAGCTTCATTCGACTTTATAGAAAAAAATAATTTACAGACCTTCTTGCAATCCATCTTCGATGACTGATGTAATACTTCCTTCAAGATTACATCCTGGCTGTTCCAAACCACCGTTCGGATAGAAATCCAGGTGACCCACAGGTTGAACCATTCCAAATCCTTTGGGAAGAGAAACAGAAAAGATAAAATGATTACGCACTTGAGGAAATCTTGCAGAGAATGACTGAGAATTATAAACTCTTTTCTTTACTTACCTAATAAAAGAATGGTTTTGCCATCTGTATGGATTACATCAACAAATTTTGCATCGCCGGCATCTAATCGTACGTGCTCCGGCATATACTGGAAAAGAGGCTCAGCCGGGTCCAATCCTTCAGTTAAGAGAGATGCAAAATAGAAATTAACACTACAAAAAAACATTACTCTGGTTATTACAGGTAAGCTGCTTTAATTTAGGGGACCACAAAAAGAATTTTTAATGAAGGCTTAAGTTGAATTTTTAAAAGAAGAACCTAACAGACTAATTTTACATATAGAATAAATTGAGGTTTTACAATTCATATTAACCGAAAACATTATCTGACTAGTTTTTTCTGGCTTTATCAAGGAATAACAAGAGATGAATTTTTACAACTCATTATTTGATGAATACACTGATATGATGGACTGAAGATACAAAAAGTAAAAATAATATGTGTCATAGTAAAATTGATGGGGAGGGGGAAGCATTGTATGAATATCAAAGGTTGTTTGAAAATTAATAATCAGATTGGGGGTGTTTGAGAATTAATAATTAACTGTAAAAATTCCTCTCGTGATATACTTTGATAAAGCCGGAAATAAAGGGGGAAACCAGTCAGGTAATGTTTCCCGTTAATATGTTTTGTCCAGGTAATTCATTTTATTTAATAAGGATGATACAAAATACCTTATTTTCAATAATATTAAAAAATTTTTTATATATTTTTAAGTTACATTATCTGTATTAAATTCTCTATTATGAAAGTATTTTTGTTTGAATCTATACTGACCGGAAATACGGCCAATACCGCCATTGAATCTGGCTCCTGTGTAACCAGCAACGTGGGCTCCAAGGCTGTGGCCGATCACGTGGATGTTTTCAAGTTTTACCTGGTAATCGTCCTAAAATCAACAACACAAAACAGTTAATATTTTACATAATACAGCTCTACGTTGACCTAAACACGAGATTCGAAAAGAATAAATAAAGTACGTTTAAAAATTAAACTAAGAATTGAGAATTAAAAGTTATACGTAAAAATAAAATTAAAACTCTGGAGAGAATATATGCTTACGATAAGAAACTTGGAGAGGAGGGCTATTTCTCCACCGACAATCCATGTGTTGGCCGAGGCCTGAGAGTAAGGGAGCCCGTTGCCCCCTGACCAATCCACCGTGATCACATTGACGTCGTCCTCCTCTAGAAGAGCGTTACCCAATTCCTACATTTCAAAAAGAAAAGCAACTAAGTCCACCGATAATAATTTATTCACATGATAATATCTCACTTTCTGAGTTTATAATAAACACACTTAATTCTCAAAAAATGAAGGAAAAAATGCATGTTTTTATTCAATGCGTTTGTGTTAGTGGGGATTAACATAAAATCCTTATTTTCAGTTCCATATTAGTGGAGGCAGAATAAAAGAATTCTGAACAATAGCTTACAGTAGAAGGTAGAAAAGGTAGAAATTATCCTCTGTCAAGGCTAAACTGTGAATCACATATCCATTAGTAATTACCCACACTGTTTTGCTCTATTTCAACAGTGTGTCCAGGGTAATTTTTTCTTTTTCTATTTTCTCCACCTCCGTGGCTTTTTTCATATTAAGAAAATAGGGTTATTTCATTTTTATACTATTTGACTTTATGAGTGCCGGTCATATAGTTCATACAATTGTATAGAAGGTAAGCAAATTTGGTGGGTCACCGAACCCTCTCCACATAAACTCCTTGAGGGTAACACACTTCTGCCATAGATATTTAACCCGTGAATGCCGTAACTGTAGAACCCGTCGTCTGCTCAGAAAACCATTCTTTAAAGCAGAAATGACCTCACCATCATTGTTAAATCACATAAATAAGGAGAGCAAGCACTCAGTGAGTTTTCCTGTTTAGGATCACGAAGAAGCCACTTCGTGGGAGGTGATTTCACACCGATGATGAGGCCATTACTGGGGCTGAGGATGATCCTCTACATTTACGGCATTCACGGGTGAAATATCGATGAGAGAAGTGTGTGACTTTGCAGGAAATCTGTGTGGAGAGAGATTGGTGATCCACCAAATTTGGTTGCCGTACGATCATGCCTTCTATTCAATTGTATGAACCATAATCATAGAAGGGGAAGTAGGGAAACTTCCTTATACTTATACATTGACATAGAAGAAAATAATTTTTTATTACTGAAGACGTAATGTTTATCTGAAACCAATTGTTGTATACCTTTCTTTATTAGAGTTAAAAGTAAACTAAAAAATTTAGTTTACAATTTTTGATGAGATATTTGTAGAAAAATTTGCAACCGAACATTAAAGTGTGCAGTCAACCCAAATTGTCTCCGCGGGAGTTTTGTAAAACTGTGGCGCTGCTGCAGTTTTGGCTCCAATCACAAGAATGCAGTTTGGGTCATTTATTTAATTTGATTTAAAAGATATTGTAGAACAAATATTATTTATTTTTTCTTTGTTATGTAGTTAAATAAATTGTTAATGAAAGTAAGTATATTTAAAAAACAAATTGAATAAAAAAATCAAATAGATGCATAATCATAGCACTCTCATATCATGATTATGGTACACAAAATGTTTCTTTGAATTTATAATTAATCTATTAAAAAGAAATGAACACAGCGTGGTAAGATTCTGTAAAAAGAAAAAAACTGACTATTTGGATAGAGTGAAAGTGATAATAGGGGCTTAGAAGACGTCTTATATACAGAGGCTTATAGAGGAAGGAGGGAAGAAAAATGTAGGGAGGTAAAGCCAAAGACACTGAAAGAAGCTGTAGAAAGCTTCTTGACAAATTAGAGAATAGTTGGAGGGATAGGGGAGAGAGGAAAGGTAATGAAAGAATGGTGCCTTTGCAAAGGTTAATGTCATTATAAGGAATTGAATTTCATGAGAAAAAGACTCGAATTGCTTTCTTTCTTTTTTGTTATGGAAGTTGTTATGAAGAATATAAAGACTAACGTCCTGTAAGGAGTGGCCACAAGAATTTAAGTTTTAGCGACTGTATTTTGTTCACCCTGTACTTTGTATTATTTCCAGGAGAGATGTTTGTAATGCAGTGAAAAGTGAAACAAATAAAAAATTCGCAAAATTGCTCTCTTAATATTTGCACTCTTTCTCTGATTATACTTGAACTGTTATTTATTTTTTAACAGTATAATTCTGTTTTAAATTTATTAATAATAAAAGCCAATAAAGTTTAATAAATACACAATTGAAATTTTATTTTTGATATGTTGTCATTAATTTTAGATTTTATCTTTTGTAAATAAGAGTTAACAGGAAAATAAGCTTGGAGCCAAAACAGCAGTGGTGCCATCATGCAGTGGAACATAGAGAATTACGGAGTTTCGCTATTTCCCCTTCTATGATTATGTATGAACTTTATGACCGCCCCTCGTACGCATAATTACTTTTAAAAATTTCATATTGAACCTTTAAGAATGTGAAAATCAAAACTGCCTTAATCTGCCTATATTTATCTAGCGTAAAAGTAAGAGCTCTATTTTTTTAATTAGTGCAGTCAACTATAGACTGGCCAGCGAAAGTTGAACTGGGCATGAGTCAGTGTTAATATCGATTAGTTATGACAGGCATCAAAATGCATGAAATAGGAATTCATAATTATCTACTAGCAAGGAATGCAGATAGGTAATCCATTCATTGCATCTAATGCCACTTTTCTCTGATTCAGAACTTCTGGCGCTGCCACAATTCAATTTTCTATGGTGGACAGTAAGCATTTTGTTAAATATTTTAAAATTAGACAGTTATAAAATAAGCCTTCTTACATTAACCCATTTGAGGAAGCCCGTGTCGAGGAAGCCGTGCACTAAGAACTTGATGGGTTTGTCCTTATGGAAGTGGGATTTATCGACGGAGTTTTTATCGTTGATATGGAGAAACTGAGGTCGAGGCTGTTCAGTTGGTGGATTTTCTCGAGTGTACAGACCAAAGCGGGTGTTTATTTTGCCTCGACTTGCCGGTAGCAAAGAAATTGGCCTGTTGATTGGGTGGAAAAAGTCGTTGGTATCGAAACAACCCAATTCACCATAGCACGCCGTGGAACCTAAGTTTTAAAATTAGAAAAATACAGTTTTTAAGAAATTTCATTAACAACTAAATTAAAGATTCTAAATGCATGGCAATAAATTGAATAAAATGTATTTGTTTAATGGTGCTTAATTGGATGAAAAGGAAACATAAGCGTCTGTAGCCTTCTTACGTTTATGGCGATGTGTCACGTTACGAAGAACAGAGCCATGAGCTAATGCAGCCAAAGCTATGATCGCGAGACTCACAACAAGCCGCTTTGGGAATGACAACATGATCAGTGGATTGTGCAGGAAGGCGCGAGTAAATGAAACCTCACTTCCACTGTCTCCCATTTTATGGAAAACTGCCATCTGTTAATCTTTACACGTGATCACCTCCACCACTTGACTATCTACGAAGGAAACAACAAAAACTTATCACTCATTAGAGAAAAAAAAAAGTTTTACCTTTCGACCTCAAATAATTTAATTTGCAATGTCATTTAGCTCAGAAATGTTTTATACTTATCCCAATGTTTTAAAAAAATTCACATTAAAATGATTTGATAGCCTTATCTTTGATTATAGTAGATAGCGTTTTGCAAATATAATAGCATTGGCGGTATCTGCAAAGATCGTTCCTATCTAAAACAATTTTTTTTTTTACTTTTTTTAAATCTTATTTATTAAATACATAATTAAGTAGACCCAGCCTGTATAACATGGCATTTGAAGCTAAATTAGAGTAGAAATCTAGACAAATTAAAAAAAATTCTCTCTCTCTCTCACTCACTGTGGCAACAATAACAATGCCCTGATTCAACAATGACCTGGTTCAACAAATTTCACTAGTCGGCATGAAAAAAAGCGCCGACTCAATTTTGGCTGATTCTTACGTAACATAACCTCCTGAATCCGAATATGACCTCCGTTTTTCCCCATCACCCACCGTTTTCGGGGGATGCCCCCACCCAATTTTATCATTTTTCGATATATTTCGATGGACGAAAAGGATTATTTCAGGTTTTATAACTCTTTTGAGGGTCTTGAACGGTGAATAGTACTAGAAAATGACCAAGTATAGTAGGAAGGTACGTTGGGGGGTAAAGTACCCCCTTTAACTGTTTAGAAAATCATTAAAATTTGCTATTTTTTCGCTATATTTTCGCTAAATTTTTTTCGCTATATTTTTTTCGCTATTTTCTGCTATTTTTTTCTAAAATACGAAAAAAACTGAAAATCAATAAAATTTTAATGATTTTTTTAAACAGTTAAAGGGGGTATTTCCCCGCTTATGTACCCCCCTGATATAAATGTTCATGTTTTAGACCTTTTCAGTCCTCTAGCCCCTTAGAAGAATTTTAAAGGCTGAAATAAACCTTTTCAACCCTCTAAATCTATCAAAAATGATAATAATGGGTTAGGGGCATCCCCCGAAAATGGTGGGTGATGGGGGAAAACGAAGGTTATATTCGTATTCAAGAGGTTATTTTACATAAGAATCAGCTGAAATAGTGTCGGGGCTCGAAAATTTTTTTAAATTTGCAGACTAGTGTTATTAAGTAGCGAAAGAATGGAGCTATATATTGGTTTTACAATGTCCGTCTGTCCCTTTCGTAATTTTTGCATTATTTGAGGTGTAAGGTTGAAAATCGGAATGTAACTTACTATTTGCGTGTCCACCTTCACTATACAGGGTGAGGCATTTATCTTGAGACAACTGAATATCTCGGAAACTAATCATTGTACGAAAAATGTCCAAAATCAAAAGTGGATTATTTCGCGGGGGAAATTCATTATTTAAAAATTACCCCCAACCCTTGTGAGGGGGGCTGGGGGG
>JAHWFO010116803.1:196537-211397 GCA_023313115.1 Rhysida immarginata
TGTGTAATCAATTATCAAAATTTCTCACAATTAATGGCATCTCTAACTTCATTAAAGTCCATACAGCATCTATGATTATAAGAAGACTGAACGGTGATGCATTAGTTTCCATTCAAAGGAACTTACAAATAAAGAATCTCTATAACAACATTAAGTTATTAAGAAACTTTAACTTTTATATTACAGTGAAACGAGTTAATTCAGAACATGAATTCTTCAAATGAGGGCAATGTGCCTTTATTGTTTACATAAATTCATTCAGAAAAGAAATTGAGTTACCTTTACAGTAATCACAAAGTTCATATATTCTCTCAAAAGTTCAAAGTCGCAAACAGTGACGCAATATTTGGTGCAGTTCTTATCACAAGTCCTAAACTATAGCACAATATTATTGTGCACTCACGGTTGGTCATGAAAGTTCATTAGTCTTTTCATCATCACGCAAAATCGAAAAGTTTGTAGGCTTGAATTTTCACAAAGTTCTTTCTTAAAAGTCACTCACAGTTTTCTTCGTGCATTATAAAAATGCTTAGGCTGTCTGGAAACATCAAACCATAGATTTATTGTCGCAAATATACTTGAAAATCCATAGTGGCACAATCTTTCTTGCATTCTAAGGAGTTCATTTTAGTTGCGCACTAATTAAAATGCGTTTTCTTCTGTGTCAGGGCTCGAAATTGATTCATGTTGTTGTAGTGATGACGGTGATCGGAAGTCGCTTCGTGGAGAGGGCGACTCCTCGTCTCACATCACGGTAGTGGCTCCAGTTCCATCATGATGTTTCTGCATTGCTCACCGATCCAAGTGGATGACTTCATGAAATGGAAAACAAAAGGAGGGGGTGAAGTCGTCAGCTTCTCTCTCTCACTCATTAAAGTTCAATCATAACATCAAAAGTTTTTTTTAGAGCAATAACACACCATTACCTTCTTAAATTTATATCTCTCTCTTGGTCACCAAAATTTATTTTAAAAATAAAATATTTTCTTTAAATAAAAGAATCAACCACTACTTAATTATTTGAATCAATCAAAGATGCAAAAACAGCATTTAGTAAAGTGACTATCGCTTTATTATCCACAGATATAATAAAGAAATTCAGGGGAGATGGATTCTTAGTCAGACCCATTGAAAAACAATGATAAGTAATTATTTTTAAGACAATATGAATTTTCTTTTAACCTCTCATTCGCATTCATAGAAAGAATAACCACTCATTGACAATTAATATTATCTACGCTATTAATGTTTTCATGCAATAACAAAATTTTTGTTTGTAACCCATTGAATCTCATTTCTGAAGCAGGAAATACACTCTATTTAAATCTCACAAAAGAAAACAAGAACGAAAACCATCTCCCCATTTCACATAATGATTTTGTCCCTGGAGGGTGTCTGACCTCCTTTCACGGGTGAGGATAAGGGCTCTGTTTGACACTCCTTATCTATCTCTCTATGCAAATCTGAAAACGAATTCTCCTCGTTTAGATCCATTTCAGTTGAATTTGTAACATTATCAAATTCTATGCGAGCTCTTTTACGGATACCAATATTACATGCGCGGCCCAAACCTGCTTTAAAGTGCTTCAGAACAAATATAAACACAACAAGGATAATAATGATGATGCAAATAATGGATGTGAAATAATGGATAATAATGACGACGTCATAATGGGAAACTTTCGATTCATCGGCGCCTCGCCTACGCAAATCTCGTGTCAACGCTTCTGTTTGCTGTCGAATCTCACGCAACGAAATGCTCGCTTGTTCCAACGACATATGCTGAAATTTTGCGGGTAAGTAATCTAATAAAGATTGATTTAAGTTATTTACTTTCTCAATTATTTCACGGAACTCAGAATGATTAAACATTTCTTTAATATCAGGCTCTAAAGTATTTAAATTAGAAAATGGTGATCCTATCGTTTTAACGCCTTGTACAAATGGCGATAAGACTACGTCATCACCCACACAAATGCATGCACTCAGAATTTGAATTCTTCCTGTGCCACTAATTTTAATTGTTTTACTTTCCTTAGAAGGTTGTGATCACTGTGCCGGACAAGATATTGTAATACTTGTCAGTTTCGAGATACTATAAATCCATTGTCCCAAAACATTACTCTTAACAAAGATTGGCGGGGGGGGGGGACAATATGTTTGTCGCACAATTCATAAACTGAAATTTCCGCTCCACGAAAAAGTGAAAGCTCACAGCTTTGACTCGGAACTTTAAAAATTGCTCACAAAGGTGAACAAATTTGGAATACAGCTCCAGTTTTGCACTGTAACATATCAATATGGTTTAATATCAAATGAAGTTGTCGATCTTTCGAGACCGCTAACAAAGGTGCACGCGCATAAAAATATGCATATGCGTCAACATTAGGAATTTTAACAGGCAAACTTATTATTTTATACACTTCAAAAACGTAGTGTGACGTTATCAAAGGTATGTCAATAAACAACGCATTTGTTGCTCCAAGGCAACTGCTGTAACTGACGCTTTTCACACATGGGCATCATAATGATACACTGTTTCCCAATCTGGCGAAGTTATCTAACTTTAATTCTGACTTGCAACTATATTGCATGGTCAATACAATTAAAAAATATTCATAAACGCACTCATGATCGGTTCCTAAACTCTTCTAAATTTTCCTTTAACCTGATATTCATAAAAGGTATTTGAGCTGTGGGGTTTGTCCTTCATTTTTTGAAATTGATGAACCACAAGGGGGGAAGTCACTTCCTTTCCCTTCTACCTCCCACTACTCTCCTTTCAACATCCGATTCCTAGTCACCAGACTTAGTCACACACCTGTGCAAGCACGTAATTCAATTCATCTTCTACTGTAGCTACTGGTTAGCTCCAATTCGCTACTGTACGATTCTGTTACTTATCACCTTGAAACTTGCGATTTCTAAAACTGGATGTTAAACATTTTATAAAATGGACTCATAATTTTACAGTTTATGGTAAGGATTGTAAAACCATCTTTGATTCCAACCTTCACTTTCAAAACTAGCGAAAACGCTTTTACATAAGATCGTTAAATGAACAGTATAAAGTCATAGTCGATATAAAGATATCACGGTTTTTCATAACCATCTTAAAAGTGCAATTCTTTGTGTACACCAAAACAATAAACCATTCAGCCAATATACTGATACGTCAATATAAGGGAGGGAAAAATTATAATAATACTAACAACAATACTCTATAAATTTACAGTCACTCCCTTAAAAATCTATCTAATCGAAATAATAAATACATTGCTCTCTTTTTTTTTCCAGGCATTCATTCACACAGCTCCCATTCTCCTTCTAAATCTTCCACCATCTCCTGACTCGGGGCTTCTTACTTGGCGATCTCCTGCATTCATTCCAATTCCTCTTTCTCCTTTATCTTCTCCTTCAATAACTTCACAAGTCTATCTTTTTTTGTGGATGGTTTTATTTCTTCGCTTGGCTTTACTTCGTTCCCACTTTCTTTACTCGGACCTGGGACCGACTGCAAACTCTGGTGTCTCGGCATTCTAACAAACCTCTCACTGTTGACGGGCGAAGGTCTATGATGTCCTTCGTCTCTCGGTAGCATACAGGGTGGAGGGGGCAAGAAAACAACGGCAACATCTAATTCTCTCTCTGCCATTCACCGATGCTCTACATCAGTCCACCGAACTTGTCCCTTAGGTCTCTCAAAAATGAACCTCATTCTATCGCCTAGGTGGTCATAGCATGCTGGATCTTCTCCGATGTACCGGCAATGCCTCCACTCTGCCCACATGAGGCCTTGGACCACCAGTCATAAGCGCTCTTGGGCTTCAGCCACCTGTTGAAAGAGTCGGGCCACCATGACATGGGCTCCTGCTCCTGGAGGCGCTGGATTATTACAGGCTCGATTACCAATTCGTGTGACATAAGTTGCTTCATGCCCGGCTGGTACAATGTTCCTTCGCTGAGCCATAATAAACCACAAAATCGACTAATACTCTCTACAAACTCACAGCTATCTGTTTCTATACTTCTTCTCACAAACCTTACCAAACTCACAATCTGCACAAGAAAACAAGAAAACGCAAAGCAATATTTACAGTTTTCCCACAATATAGATGACCAATTCAACTCAAGGTAGGTATCCAAAATTCTGTCTCCTCCTACTTCTCCAATTTCATGTCTGTCTTCTTTCAGAAACAATAACTTCTTGGCTTGTGCTCTGACACCTATTCCAACGTCTACCCTCCGGATCTGGACTCCAGGTCTGGGTGTCAACTTGAACCTTTCTTCAAGGTTTGTCACCAAACCCATTTCCTCTCATCAATTTTCACTCAGCTCGAATATAACCCTTATTCTAAAATTTAATAACTATTGTTTAGTAATCCTCTCATTTCCCAATACACACATACGATATCTGAAACTTCCCGTCTCCCTCCTAATCTTCTCAATTTACCAAAAAACAAAAAAAAATCTCATTATAACTTTTATGATACTGTCATGCTTAGAATTTCAAAATTCTTATAAACCAATCGAAGTCACTGATGCAGGCCATTGGACGGAAAACACATTGATAAAGGTGATATAAAATAAAGGAGATCATCCATGTAGAAAAAGTTGAGGGAATTATATAAAGAGATTCCAAGATTTCTGGTCTAAATTTCGTTTGAACGTTTAATTACGGTCAGAAGAGCTGTTATGGAAATGCAAAAATATTTTACCATTTCCAAATAATCTATACTTATCCTAATTTGCTCAAAGTCTAACAACTGGCATCATTTTAAAGTGCTAAAACTTCCATACTTCTATGTGTTGATTTATAGCAAACGATTTCTTTTCTGTGTGGAGGAGGTAAGGCTGGACAAAAATGATAGATATCCCAACTCTGTTGCCGATTAAAATTAAAATTTCCACCAAATCACATAACTCCTTTTTTATAAATTTTTTATGAGCAATGCTCGTACCGCACTCTTCATACTTTATACAAACATCTCTATCTCTGAAATCTAACTTCTTTTACCCATTTATTAACATGCCTAAAGGCACTAGCATCAGCAATGAATGCCTCATGCAGTAAAAAACGATCCCATTGTGCAAACTATAAAACAAGCATAATGAACGACAATAGTGGGGGAGCGTACCCACACTCAGTGATTTTTTATTTTAGTCTGTGTATTAGCTACCACCGAACCTCCGTTCATTTTAAAACGGTGAAAACTACTAGACTCACAAATGATCATTTTCAAAGGCCACACTCTAATCCATTTTAAAGAAAAACAGAACTTTATTATCAGTATTCTTGATTCTGGAGAAAAACTCTTTAAAAGTTTCCACTTGAACTTCTTTTCTGCAATACTTCATATCGTATCAAAAGACAACTCTTGAAGACGGTAGAAGAAATCGCGAAAGTAAAAAGAACGGAGCGATCAAACTATTATTAGTCTTGTTAAATTGAAGCTACAAGGTTAAGACGTGTCCCTAATTTAAAAGTTTCTTCACTCCTATACGTTTCTACATTTCTCATAGTTATGAATAAAACTCATAAAATCACCATGGGTCTAGATAACCAAACCTACTCGTTCGAACACACTGGAGAAAATACAAATTCATATGTACTACCTAAGAGATACTAAGTCACATGACGAATACCCACAATGCCTGGGCGAAATTACATTTCACATTAACGGCTGCATACCCTTATTTATCAAGTCGTAGGAGCATTGAAACTCCTTTTATTTATTACTATTTCCCTTATTTTCCGCCTAATGAAGCTACATCGAGGAATGAGTCAATGGTCGTAAGCGGACTTGTAAATGAAACCCCATTTTCGAAATAAAACCAGCAATAAAATAAAAATGTCAAAAGAAAAATAACAAATTCCTCAAACGTTAGAGAAATTTATAAGGTTGCGTTTTCATAAAACTTTAGTAACGAATTTTGAGTTAAAAATATGCCAATTAAATGATCGCCAATACGGTTCTTTACAAAACGTGTAAATTGATCCCCACTCCTGATCTGGAACAACGTCTCAAACTGGAGGGGCGGAAAACGCAAGTCCCCTTCAGCTATCCCTGTTGTTCCCGATCAAGAGGGGAGGGTGGGTGATGGCTAACACTCGTCCACCATATGACCACCCGTATCCATGTGGTTATGGCACCTCTTCTTCACTACATCTCTTGCTTCAAAAGCAAGACCTCATGAGCAACAACTTAATTCTTTAAATTCCTTAGAACTTTTATTTAATTCTTAATTAAAGTCAGTAATGGGCCCTCCGAACAAATTCCATTATAACGAATGTTATAGAAAACAAACTGATTTCATGACTCCAATTTCCTTTTGCTCGCATTTATTGAATGATAAGCTATTCTCGGCTCCAACGCCTACACGATCTGTAATTCAACTCACCTGTGCTCTCGCCTATCACCTAAACATTTAATAATAAAATAATAATATTGCTTTCCTCCCAACAATAATGACTCTCAACACCCTAAAATAACACCCAATAATGATAATAAGTATCAAAACAGGAGATGTCAGCATCCCGATCTCTTTTTACTAAAACTAAGCAACAAAAGTGCTTTCATCTCACAACCAAATTTTTTTTATTAAATTCTCTCTTAAACACATTCTTGCATCCCTCGTGATGCTATCGGGTGCGTCATCTAATCCCACCATTTTGACAATTCTACCCTATCATCTAATTCATCTTCACTTATTTTTATTATCGTTTGATTTTTTCTTGAAGAAACAATCATCATAGTCCCTTGGTTTCCTCTAGCATGATTAATGACAAGGGAATTGCAAGGCGAAATCCTGACCCAATCTTCCTCATTGACAGGTCCTCGACTCCTTAAATTATATCTATGTGGGGGCGAACAGGCTCCTCTGGTCTCACAAGCTCCACAGGGGGTGGAGGTACAACATTACCTCTGGGTATTTGCCAGTTTCTAGGCCAATATGTAAGGTTATCAATAGGAGGGTGAAGGGTTTATGGTTCTGGATCGGGTCTGTCTTCAGACTCAAGATTTGGAGAAGATTGATTCTCGGTCTGTTTTTGCACTCCACGTGGTGGTTAAAGCCGGTTGGCATGAACCGACTGTTTATCATGTCCACCGACCTCCTGTATAATGAAATTCCTTGGAGACAATTGTCTCACTATTTCTTAAGGTCCTTTAGAATTATCGGCTAGTATTTTTAGTTAATCCCGTTTTTACTAAAGGTGAATGCAGGTAAACATAATCGCCAACTTTTAATGTATAAGGTCGTTGCTTGGGGTCATGATAAGTTTTTCGTTTTTGCTGCTATTCTTAGAGAATTTTACTTGCTATCTCGTAGGCTTCCTGCAGTCTCAGCTCAGCTTTATGAGCATAATTGTCATCAATATCATAAGTTATATGCCTGGGGACCGTTAATATTTCCAACGGCAAAGTAGGCTCTCTTCCATAGAATAAATAGAAAGGCATTTCTTTCACTGCACTGTGGGGGGTGGAATTGTAAGCAAAACTAATGTACGGCAGAAAAATGTCCCAGTAACATTGCTGCTTATTGACATAGTGTTTCAACATAGCCACCATTGTTTTGTTATAACGCTCTACAACTCCATTCGAAGCCGGATGATATGCAGTAGTAAATAAATTCTTTATTCCCAGTAATTTACACAATTCCTTCATTAATGCTGAAGTGAATTTTGCTCCACGATCTGTGAGCAATTGTGTCAGGATTGAATAACGAGCAAACACCGTCTCTACTAACGCTCTCGCCACCGTTTCAGCTTTCTGATCAGGGAGGGCAATGGCCTGCGAATATCGACTAAAATGGTCGACTAAGAACAAGAATATATTTGTTTCCTCGATCTGATGTCGGAAAAAGACCCACCAGATAGACAGCCACTCGATAAAAAGATCGTTCCGACTTAGGAAACTTTTGAAAAGTCTGCTCTTTCCTTTTCAGAGGGGGAGTTCTTCTTAAGACAACTCTCACAATTATGACAAAATTCCTGAATATCTTTATTCATTCCTTTCCAATAAAACTGTTTATCAACTTTCTTCCTCATTCTTTTCGCCTTAATATGCCCACTCATAAGAATATCATGATACATTCTCATAATGTACTTCTTATATCTCTCAGGTACTACATTCTCTCCCATTTTTCTCTTCTAGAAGTACTTTCCTTTAAATTGTATAACATATCATCATCATCAAGAAAATAACCCTCAGCATCCATAGAACCATATTGTTTCAATCTCTCAATAATAGGACTTAATACTGAATCCCTTTTTTGCTCCTCTGCAATTAATTCACGGGAAATGACAGGGTCATACTCCGTTACTGCTCTAATGGCTACTCTACTGAGACAATCAGCATTGCCATGTGTGCATCCTGGCTTTGTATTATTTCAAAATCAATTTCCTGGAGCGTCATTGCCTATCTAGATAACCTCGAACCAGGGCTTCAGATATTAAATAACCACTTCAATGGTCGATGATCAATAACGATCTTAAAATGCTATCTTATGGCATAGATGACAGCCAAGCACTTTTTCAGTGGTGCTATAATTAATTTCGCTCTTTTTTAAAAGACGACTCGCATACACGATAGGAAATTCTTCCCCGTCTATCTTTTATGATAGGATTGCTCCCAACGCTAAATTAATTGCATCTGTGGATACAATAAATTCTTTAAATAATAAAAAAGACAAATGTGGATATTTGCAATGGAAAACTTAGAACTAATAAAAAACTCTTTCACCACAACGATTATAGATTGAAAAAATACAACCTGATACTGGAAGTACTTTTCGGAAGCAATAAATTCTTTAGAGAAGTCTGGGCTCCTCAAAACTGGCGCCGTAATAAGAGCATCTTTTAAAGCTTGAAATGCAGCTTCTGTCTCTTCTGTCCATTCAAATGGAACTTCTTTTTTCAAATTAGCTATCTGGCTAAACAAATCTATGTGACGACGATAATATCCTGCTAATCCTAAGAAGGATTGCACTTCATTAACAGTAGTTGGCGTAGGAAATTCTTTAACAGCATGTATTTTAGCAGGGTCTGGCGCAATACCTCTCTCAGAGACAATATGGCCCAAAAACTTAACTTCTGACTTCACAAACCGACATTTTTTTGGCTTCATTTTAATATTAGCCTCTTTTATACGTTCAAGTAGGAACTCAAGGTCCTTTAAATGCTGTAAATAATCAGCTGAGTAAATCAAAAAATCGTCTAAATAGACAAGTGCAAACTTGCCCTTTTTCTGACTAATAATATGCTCCGCAGTCCTTTCCCACACACTCGGCGAATTAACCAATCCCATAGGTAATCATTTAAATTCATATTTCCCTCCGTGGACTACAAATCCGGTCTTATATCCGTCCTCTATACCAAGCTGAAAATATCCTTGGTTAGCGACTAAAATACTAAATATTTTAGCATTACCTAGCACTGAAAGCGTCTCCGATGTCAATGGCAAAGGAAAAACATCAAGACTTGTCACGTTGTTTAAGTTTCTGTAATCAACAACGAACCTAAGGCCGTGTTCAGTTAGGACGCTGCGAGTCCTGCGACGAAATTTCTATAGGACTCGAACAATGGATAACGGAGTTAATCCTTCTTTAGAATTCGATCACCCTTTTACCTTACTTCCTTGTTTAGACGGAGGGGTGAAAAGGTAATATTTCCAAAAATTCCTAAAAATTATAAAAACAATTTTCAATCCATATTCTCCCGATATCAATTTTATTTCAAGATCGGGTTTCACAGTTTTTAAAATGACCACAAATTTATTAAGTTAACATTTATTTATTTTTTTTCTCTGAGATTGTAAAATGACATGATTGATAAACAAGGAAGTAATGGTAAAAGGGTGATCGAATTCTAAAGAAGGATTAACTCAGTTATCCATTGTTCAAGTCCTATAGAAATTTCGTCGCAGGACTCGCAGCATCCTAAGTGAACGGGGCCTAAAGGTTCCATCCCTTTCCTTCACCAGGAGGGGTGGTGCTGCCCATGGCGACGTTGATTCCGTAATTACGGCGTGTTTTAATAAGTTATCAATAACTTGAAAACCGATTGACTTTTTCAAATTCTGTTTTCAGAAATATGACTTTCAAAGTCTTACCTCGGCCGTATCAACTTTTCAAAATTTTTCGTGGGCCCTTTAAAATCGAATTCACGTGCTAAAAAGTGAGTGTAAAGAATACCAAGATAATGGCATGTCATATAATAATCAATTTATCAAGAAGGAATCATTGTTACTTTCTGTTCATCTTTTAAGCATTACTGACACTGGCATGCACACGTGAAATCGCTTTGTCAATGCAAGATTGCTAAGTGCTCATAATCTATATTATTCAGTAGCGAAAGAATGGAGCTTCTTATTGGTTTTATGTCTTAACTATGTACCCCTTCATAATTTCTACATTTTTTGAAGTAGAAGGTTGAATTTCGGAATGTAGCCATATGCACTATTTAGTTTAGTTTTGATTGGTACACTGGGGTCGGAATTACGGGGGTGGGATTTAGAGAGGACAACATATCTATATGCTATTTAGGTACGTAAAGGCATGAAATTCAGTATCCAGATTCCTTTAGGCAAGATCTACATTACTATGAAGTTTACGCCCAGGTGTTCCATTGGGGTTGGATTTGCGGGGATGGAAATCACGTGGTCTTTAAAACTATACCAACATATGGCTTGTGATGTATCATACGTTCGGAAATGATGAGAAAGGGAAGATCTTACGAGTTTTTTTTACATTTTCTAGATACAGTCGACTCTCTCTAACTTGAATTGGAAAGGACCATCAAAAAAATTCGACTTAGGGAAATTTAGTGTATCAAGAAAACTCACCTATCTTTAAGGAAAGAAATCGGTAAGCTTTGTTTGGCAGTGTCACTTTGCTCGGCTTTTAATAATATCCTCGACTTGGTTGATGTGAATTGAAAGGGTTTTAAGTTTTTGCTTACTGCTACTGTTATTTCCAGCCATGCTGGTAGAGTTGATACATATGTGATGCACGTGTGATACACGTGAGACAGGCAAGTTCACTTTGCAGGTGAAGGGTTTAGCATTTATGGTCAGTGCATGAACTTGTCTGAAGATTTCGAGTTATGGAGAAGAGAGCCTCTAGGATTTCGAGTTGTAGAGACAAAAATGCATTAACCCTATGGAGTTTTTGCCGGGGACGGGCTTTTATTTCGAGTTAGGGAGACCTTCGAATAAGGGACATTCAAGTTAGGAAGAGTTGACTGTATTACGTTCGAGAAAATTAATTTTTGATTAAAAAACTTGGGGAGAGGTAAAAAGTGTAGATAAAGGGGTAAAAATAGATGACTTCAGGATCTGATACTTGCCTTACCCTACTCGAGGGGAAGGGGAGGAGGGATTAATTTTTTTAATAAATGTATATGTTTATTTGTCCTTCACTGTTAAAGCTCCTCCTTGGAATGTTTACAAGATTTTATTGGCTTTATTTTACACACGATTTGAATCACCCTTCTTCATTTCTACATTTTTTGAGGTAGAAGGTTGAAATTCAGAATGTAGCTTACTATGGGCATGTGCACCTTCACTATTTAGTTTGGTTTTTTTTTTACATTTAATTTTAAAATAATTTAACTAATAGTAATCCTATACGTCCATCCAGGGCCTGTATGGCCTGAGCCGACGAGTTGGGTCCCTGGATGAACCAGGATTAACGACTGCTGTATGATGGTCACAGCAGCCGGGGGAGTGAAGATTGTGAGTCACTGAATGGTCGCCCATCCAGTGGCTAGCCGTGCCTGATGTTACTTAACTTCACAGAAGTTGTTACATTGAAAGCCCACCAGGTCACGGCCTCCCCTGATTTTGATTAGCCCAATAAGATCGCAGTTTTGGGAGTGAAAATTAGATGGGACCAAACGGTCTAGGTGTATTTATGCATATAAAGGAGTGAAAGTCGGTATGCAGATTCCTATAAGCAAGATCTCCATTATATAAAGATTATTTTTTCTCCGAGGTATCTATGCAGTCCCGACTCGGTGGCAGAAGTGCATCGAAAAGATGAGGACCACATTGAAAAATAGTGTACCAACTCTGTCGGTAATAAAGGAGCTGTAAAAAAATATTTCCGGTTTTCATTTGTCTGACCCTCGTAAATAGAATAAGAGGGTAGCTACTTATTGGTTTTATAATGTCAGTCCGTCCCCTTCATAATTTCTACATTTTTTGAGGTAGAATGTTGAAATTCAGAATGTAGTTTACTATGGGTATGTTCATCTGCACTATTTAGTTTGGTTTTGATTGGTATACCGGGGTTGGAATTATGGGGGTGGGATTCAGAGAGGGCAACATATCTATGTGGTATTTAGGTAACTAAATGATAAAATCCAGTATCCAGATTCCCCTAGGTAAGATCTACATTACTATGAAGTTTAGGCCCAATTGTTCCAGTGGGATCGGATTTGCGGGGATGGCAGTCACTTGGTCCTTAGAACTAAGGCAACATATGGCATGTGATATATCGTACGTTCGGAAATGATGAGAAGGGGGGGGGTCTAGAAATTTAGGCGTCGACTACTAAGGTCATTTTGGGCCTTTTACACAAGTTATATCTGTACGCAGCCCGGGACAAACACAAACATCCATGCCCACGACGGGATTCGAACCCACGGCCAGGCGGACTCAAGAACTAGAAAGCCTACACCTTATCCCTCTCGGCCACCTGGCCGGCTGATGAGAAAGGAAAGAAGATACGAGGTTTTTTTACATTTTTTACATATTACGTTTGAGAAATTCAGTTTATTGAATAAAAAAAATTTGGGAAGAGGCAAAAAGTATAGACAAAGCGGTAAAAAGAGATGACTTGCCTTATCCTACTCGGCAGATGGGGGGGGGGGGGGAGAAATAATTTCTTTTTAATAAATGTTTAAATGTATTTCTGCTTCACTGCTAAAGCTCCTCCTTGGAATGTTTACAAGATTTTATTAATAAACAGAACGAAACTGTGGATAATATACCGAGAAAGAAGACACACAACCTCTTGTCTACATGTAATTTTATAAGTTGGACAAGAGGTTATGCGTCTTCTTTCTTCATTTGGTATAAAAAGCAAATAAGAAATGGCAAATGTAACGTTCATTCTAATTGGACTTAAGTCAATCAAAATAATTAACTTGAAAACAATTTCCAAAAGGAGGGAAAAAATTGTATAAGAAGTTGACAACTACAATGCCATTTAATTAGTGTTCAAATGAACACAGGTCTTTAACAGAAAAAAATGAGGTATGGTCACCACACGACTTTCTTATACGTAAATCCTGGTCTAAATACAGAAAAAAATTAAACAACTGTCTGAAATGGCTACCTCGTATAGAAATTTCGAAAAAGTTTGTGAATAAAAGTTACTTCAAAATAGTTCTAAACACTTTGGTATAGATTACAAAATTTTCCTATACCATCTTCTTTCACTTATATTAGCAAAAAACTGGACTTTGGTAGGAGTAAAACTGGTACTTCCGTTTAGAATTTTGAACATTTTTGTTAACAAAAGTTGTTTAAAATTGTAATTGTAACACTTTTCAATCCCTTCAAAATTTTCATAAACGCAATGGTTAACGAGATATCTCAAAATTTATATTTTGGCACCGGAGTAAACTGATACGTCCGGTTCATGGATTCCACTGGAAAACTAATCAGACTAATCCAGTTTGGTCTAGTTAGCTTTAGCCGTTTGGACACTATCGTGGACAAACACACACAGACAGACATTTTCCAAAAATCACTCATGTCCAGAAATAACAGAAGTGATTGTGTTTCCAATGAAATCCGGCAGGTGTCTCCACGTGTTGCGTTTTTTCTCAAGCAATGATAGGTTCATGAAATGCTCAACAGAAGTCACTGTCCTCAATTGAGCTCTCCATAAATACTTCTGTTTGGAGAAACTCGTAACGACGTATCATGAACTAATATAATGAATACTTACTGATGGCCAAAATTAGTTTACAAGTACACGTTCTAATAATACCATACGTCACCTTTAGAACTTTCAAAGCTAAGATATAGCATGTAATATATCAAACATCCCATCGCGATGTGTCATGAATAAAAATATCAAGTAATTAATAACTGTTGGAATTAGTTTAGTACTACGTGCTCTAATGGTACCTTAAGGTACTGTTGGAACTTTCCATTTTAAGACATGGCATGTAATATATCAAACAACTCGTAACAACGACTCATGAATGAATATAATGAGTAATTAATGAAAGTGGGAATTAGATTAACAGTACGTATTTTAATGGTACCAAATGGTACTATTGAAACTTTCAATGGTAAGATATGGCATGAAATATATCATACAACTCGTAACAGCATATCATGAGTGAATATTTTAATAATAATAATAATGTAACAACGGCAGGGAGAGAACAGACAGCCAGGATCAGCTGAGAGATGAAACCCCTTGTTGTCCCCCAACAGGCGTAAGCCCAAAATGGGGTTAATCAAACACAATAACAACAAAATACAAAGAAAAAGAAAGATTGAAAAAAAGAAAAAATTAAAGAGACCCACGATTATCATCAAACTTTAATCAACCATAACTAAAGCTTGAGATAAAAAACTAACTAGAATTAAAACGAAAAACAAACTTGGTAAAGTTCTTATGCCATTTATCAAAATAATAATAATAATAATAATAATAATAATAATAATAATAATAATAATAATAATACGATGATGATAATAATAATGATAAATATAATGATGATAATAATAATAAAAATAAAGATAATAAGAAAATCGGTAGAAGGGTGGATCATAATACTGTTCCTATTGATTAAACAGGTGGTGGCCTTACAGTATAACAGAGGGACATCAGGAGT
>JAHWFO010116803.1:222793-242375 GCA_023313115.1 Rhysida immarginata
GGGGGGGGGGGGCTAGGATAAGGCTACACTACAAGGGTAAAAGTTAGTAAATTAGTTGGGGGCTGTCAACCTTAAACTACATATGTACTTTTCCTTAGGCCATTATTCTTTCATCATAACCACTTTCTTCGGTCACAAACGATCTTGTAGACACAAAACGTTCAAGCCAAACGGTTAGGTTCGTCTTAGAAAAAATCCGCAAGATGTCCATTAGTTCAAGTTCCTATAAATAGAAAAAGATTCGGACAGCGTTTTCTGCATTGTGAACGAGTAATGCCGATAAACTGCATACTTTACCAGATCTTTATGCAGTTATCTTTCTGTATACTTATATGGGTTTCATTACGATGATAGCGTGAGGAAGAATGTAACTTCTTCTTAAATCGCCGACGCCGTTTTTCTCCATATTCCTGCCTTCGTTCCATTCGGAGATATCTTGTCGTCTTTTTCCTTTTCCACATCTCCTCACGACGTTGAAGAGCAGGCCAAAAAAAATCAAGCTCCGCGAGCTGGCAACAATGCTTGTTCACCACAATCTTTCTTTGTGTCCTTCTAACAATAAAGTGCTATAAACATTGGTCAAATAATATCTTCAAATTATTATGATCATAACCATTTTATTTCATTAAAGCCAATCTTCATAAATATCTTTTCCGTTAATCCTTGCAAGAATCTTGCCAATAAGTTATTTTTACATTTAATTATCTTGAAACAGAATATCCTTATTTCACTGACCCATAACAGAACTAGATGCCTGGAGGACCCATAAGGATAAGCTAAGATTGGGCCCAATTGTGGAGGCTAAAAAAAAAAAAATTTTTATATCCCCCTTTGAAAATCAATACGTATAATTTTTGGGTGCTACAGGCTCCCAACGGCGCATGAAAGCTCGTTCTGAGCGGTCTTTCGATCCAAATTCGTATTACACAATTTAATATTCAAACGCTTACCGCGTTATGGAGCACTTTTTGACGAGGAGAGCTCCGGGAACCTCCTTGGCATCGAAAGCCACAGTACACATAAACTTTCTCATAATCATAAAGTTCTTTCATTCAAGGGATTTTCCTATTTCCTTTTAGTCTTTTGAGGTGTGCAACATTAACGATCAGCTTATTTTGATCTGATAGACATGAATCTTTTCTTACCGCAAATGTATTTCGGTCTAATTTTTCTTGTATAACATATGGTCCATAATATAGAGGTCGTAATTTCGAACATAAGGGAGAGGGTATCACACTATTGTTGCGTTGTTTCCATTCATTATTTTGTTGATTTTTCTTCCGGTGTCTCCGTCTCCGGCAGTAAGCTTGACGTTTATGTTCTATACGGCCATTTTCCCTGGCAAAAGGAACCATCAGGCTCTGTAGGTAGTCGACTCCTTTCATTAATTCCGCAGGTGAAAAACCCGTTACCTCATGGTCTGTGGCTCTTAGCGTAAATACGATCTTCTTAATGTGTTTCCCAAGCGCGCGGTCGCTCCTCGTTTATGCACAATCTGAGTTTTTCCCTTAAAGATCTTATGTATCTTTCGACAAGGTTGGTCTGTGGAGCATAAGGTACACTATATGATATTCCTATCCTCTCAGATTCAAGATAACGTTTCACTGTAGGGTTTCTAAAATAGGTAGCGTTAGAAAGAACAAAGGAAGGAAACTTATGAAGGAAACTATCCTCACTGATGAAGGAAACTTCGTTTCCGAAATGTACATCTGAGTCATTAAAGTATATTATGTGGAATAGTGGTTTTGGAGTTTTTGTTCTTTCTATAGTTGTGTCCACAGTTTTTGGCTTGATTCCATTGTATATAGGTAGCGTTATCGTGGATTATTTTGTTGGGTGACCCTAAACGATATAAGCACTCTCGTAAGAAGGTAACTACTTGTTTATGATTTAGGGCGGGTACCGGTGTGACCTCTATCCACCCAGAAAAAGCGTCCCCTACTACTTAAATATGACGATTTCCAGTCACTGACGTCGGTAATGGCCCGAAGGAGTCAAGCAACCATAAAACCATGGGACCTACACACTGTGTGGGATGTAATGTATTGGTTGACGGTAATTTTTTGGCTTGCATTTTTGACAGTTTATACACTCACTTACATGTTTGTAAATGTCTGGCGCTAATCCTTTCCAAAAATGAGGTTTCGTCATGAAATGTATCATCTTGTGCGCACCAGGATGAACCAATTTTTCACCCTCATGCCAATAGGTCACTAGTCTCGAAATTAAGGTTTTAGGCACCCAAATGCACATTCCCCGACCATCAACCTTGCATATTATGCCATCATCATTTTCCAACCTGTCTGCCACTCATCCGAAGCACACTGTCAATAAATAAGGTAAGAAGGATCTTGTGATTGCAATGTGACCTAATCAAAGGTTCTTCTTGATTGGTCACCAATGAGACCCATGACAGAGCATCGGGCATATAATTAAATTTTCCCTCCTTATGCTGAATGGTAAAGTCATAATTTTGTAGGGCGTATTGCCCAGCGAATAATGCGCCCATGCTGTTCCTTAAAGTTATTAATCCATGTAAGGGCCTGAGCATCGCAGTACACAACGTAGTGAGTACCGTCGAAGTAAGGACAGAAAGTTTCTGTGGCGTGCATCACTACCAGGCGCTCCCATTCTATAATGCATTAACAAAATTCTAGTTCTGTAAGCGCTCGGCTACAATAAGCAATAATCTTCTCCTGCCCGTCTACCTCTTGAGTCAGCATTCCCCCTACGGCATTGCTAGCATCTGAATATAACGCAAAGGGGAGTGAAAAGTCAGGCTGAACTAATATGGGCGGTTCCATCAACCTTTTCTTGAAAGCGTCGAAGGCTTCTTGGCATTCCACTGTCCAGTTCCAAGGGGTATCTTTTTGTGTCAGACGCCTGAACGGAAAGTTCAGATAGCTCAACGATGGAATGAAAGTCTTGTACAACTGAGTCATGCCGACGAAGCATCTGACTTCTTTGGCGGTTTTTGGTACCGGGAAATCCAACATAGGTCGCACGTTCTTACCAGACATTTGCAAACCATGCTCGTCCACACTATATTCAAGAAAATCTACTTGACGTTGTAAAAACTTAGATTTCTGGAAGTTAATTTTCAAATTATGAGCTATAAGTCGCTTAAACACCCTTTAGAGGATTTGATGGTGGGAAGCAACGTCTGGAGTCCCCACCTATAATATCGTCCATATAATGGAAACTCCAGGGCTCGATCATGGGATTCAACACCTGATCCATGAGGGACTGGAATACCTGGGCCCCATTTTTAATCCCAAGGGATATAACCCTAAAGGCGAAGGCAGCCAGTCCCGGAACCATGAAAGCTGTCTTTTCACGCGACACCTTATCCAACAGAACCTGTCAATATGCAGCTTTCAAGTCCAAGATAGAGAAGACTCATGCGTGTGAAAGCTTCTGCAGGATCTGTTCCATTGGTAACAGGTAATATGCCATTGGTTTTGTGAGCATATTGAGGCGCCGTGCGTCGAGCACGAAACGGTGTTCGTTGCTTCCCTTTTTAGCGATGAATAAATAAGGTAATGACCACGCACTCTCTATATGGGTCACTACCTTTGTCTTTCCATATCCGTTACTAATTGACAAATTATCTGCATCTTTGCTGGTGATTGCGGATATGGCCTCACTTTCACAGGTGGGTTCTTGCCAGTATCTATATGGTGTTCATACAATGGATATTTTTCTGTTATCTTGTCCATGGTCTGGCATACTTCCTCTATCATTTGCCATATTTGCTTTTCGGATTCTTTGATGGTCCGAAATTCTCTAAAAGACCTAAGATACAATCGAATTTTCATTTTGAGGTTTAAATTCACGTCGCGTAGAAAGTCTGGCCCAAGTATTCTATCACAAGGTAGCGCAGCTGAAACCCACAGGCTTATTTTCGTTCGCCCACAAACATTTCCTTGTATACTGGTTATAGTCTCTTCCATACATTCACGCAGTAGCTGTCTCACTCCATTCGCGACTTTAATGGTTTGTGCTTGTCACTGCTATTGACCATCCTTCCAAACCTTCTGCCACCTCTCGGCAGATGATGGACAAACAGGACCCTGTATCTAACATGAAGGATACATTCTGGCCATGCAAACCGATTTCAACAAAGCAAAAACCTGTCGTTGGCATATCAATATCCAAAACTTATCATTTCGTTCGTTATCGTCTGAGGTATCTTTTTCACAAATTTCTTTCACTTGCTTAGTTCTTTCTTCCTTTTTTTGTATTTCCTTTGATGACTTCGGTCTTGGACGCAAGGCAGCACCTTTCCTTGCATCCGCTATGTGTTTTCCGACAATTTTTGATCTGATTCTGATGCCCACGTACACGCACTCGGCCGCCCGCAGCTAAGTTGATACGATCCGACGTCTTCTGACTCCTCCAGAACTTTCCTTTTCTCTTTTAGTTTTACTTCCTTGAGGATGCACCTAGCTATCCATTTCAGTTCGGGTCCATTCAACCTTTGACTTAAGTTAGGCTTAAACATTTCTTGGCCATTCTCTGTCGCAATCTCTATCAAGTCGTTTTCTGGTAAGGGCTGAGCGAGATCCATGTTCAACCACTGTAAGTCCCCAAAATACTCTAAAAAACTTTCTTCCTCTTTGCCTTCTCATGTACAACTCTACATGTTTCGCCACGTCTGACTTGTGCTTACCAAACCGCTTTACTAGCCCTTGTTTGGCTTCAGTCCAAGTTGAGGCTTCCAAGAGTAGTTCGCCTACCCAGCGGATTGGGTGGGGTTCCACTAACAGAGGAAATATTCGTTTCAGTAACGGTACGGGTACTTCGTTTACCCTCGCTTGAAATTCTAAGTTAGTTATATAAATTCCTATGTCTGTATAGCCATCAAACTTAGACACATTTAGTCGTTGTCTACAGTATATTTCTGTATGTCTTCCTGTGTGGCTCGAATAAAGGTGTCCAATACGCCAACTTGCCTATCCAGCGTTTGATTTAATCGCTCTACCATGAAATTATCGGCGCATTTAGTGAATCGGGGAAGTTCCAGACAAATGAAGTTTTCTATAAGGGTGGTTTTCCCACCACTACATCCGGGTGCAAAACTGTTCCATTCCTAATATTGTCAAAATATCTTGCGACGGCTTGGTCTACCTCTCTCCAGGATTTTCGGTGATTCGCAAATAGTCCCGTAGTTCTTGCAAAACTCTATCTGATAACATACCTTCCGGAAAATGCTTTCTATGCAACGTGGCAATTAACTTTGTCCTCTGTTCCGGCTGCATTTTGCTGCGCTCTTCTTTCATATGTTTCTACAACTTTTATAATTTCCCTTTTTCTTTTTATAGAAGGCTTCAGTAATTGATAGGAAATAATTACTTTTTGCCTTACTATGGTCTTTATTTGCATTTTCTTTTGACTTCAGTTAGTCCCGTTTTTTCAATTTCTTCCTTTTTTATGTCCGTTTTTTTTATATCAGAAAAAAACTTCCTACTGACTCCTAACGGTCAAGAGTACAGAGGGTCGGTTCTCTTACATAACCGCTCCTCGTGGTCGCACTTTAATTCAACTTCTACCCCACTCCCTAATCGGTTTCCCTGATAACTATATCATATCTATTATCATCAATTGGAAATGAATACTCTAGATCCTGGTGCTCTGATATAAAAAACGGCGC
Organism: Rhysida immarginata; assembly: GCA_023313115.1. Taxonomy (NCBI): domain Eukaryota; kingdom Metazoa; phylum Arthropoda; class Chilopoda; order Scolopendromorpha; family Scolopendridae; genus Rhysida; species Rhysida immarginata. The sequence continues at coordinate 228,447 of JAHWFO010116803.1, forward strand.
TTTATTAAAAAACCTTTGTACAAATCAAGTCTTCAGCAAGTTAAAGTCTACTATACACTGCATCAAATCTCTATTCATTATAGCTGGAACATTTAGGCGTCCCGACCTTTTCGCGCCAGTTTTCTTCAGAAACAAATAAATAGTACAAAATTTTCAATCAATATTTAATGACCATCTGCAACTTACGGCCTAGCAAAGATAAACATTAAATTTTTACTTAACTAGTTTTACTTTTACAATTCATATTTCCATTAGATTCATTAGATTCCTTCAAATAGTTTAATTTCCAAATTAAAGAGAGTCATTTAATCAAAATCGTTTAGTTGAATTAACTTCCGTTAGCATATAAACATTCTTTTAAAAACATTCTTTTCTTTTTAAATGTTTCAGAAAGTCTTGAGATCGTCAATGAAGAGAAGACAACACGCCTGTCCCATTTTTTCCGAACTCGTCGGATAAAGTCTAGAAATTGTTTTACTAAGGACCGATTTCTTTTCATCACTTTACTCATCTTTCAATTCCTTTCTTTTCAGGTAAATCAACAATGTTTAGAGGATCAAGTTCGGACTGACAGGGGTAAGGTAAGTTGGGGGGGGGGGGCTAGCATAAGGCTACGCCACAAGCAGAAAGGTTAGTAAATTAGTTGGTGGCTGTCAAACTTAAACTAATACGTACGTTTCCTTAGGCCATTATTCTTTCATCATAACCACTTTCTTCGGTCGTAAACGATCTTGTAGACACAAAACGTTCAAGCCAAACGGTAAGGTTCATCTTAGACAAACTCCACAAGATATCCATTAATTTGAGTTCCTGTAAATAGAAAAAGATTCGGACAGCTTTTTCTGCATTGTGAACGAGTAAGGCCAACAAACTGCATACCTTACCAGATCTTTATGCAGTTATCTTTCTGTATAATTATATGGGTTTCATTACGACAAGAGCGTGAGGGAAAAATGTAACTTCTTCTTAAACCTCCGATCGCCGATGCAGTTTTTCTCCATTATCCTGCCTTCATTCCATTCGGAGTCATCTTCTCGTCTTTTTCCTTGTCCATGTCTCCTCACGACGTCGAAGAGAAGGCCAAAAAAATCAAGCTTTGCGAGCTGGCAATAATGCTTGTTCACCACAATCTTTCTTTGTGTCCTTCTAACAATAAAGTGCTATAAACATTTGTCAAATAAAATCTTCAAATTATTATGATCATAACCATATTATTTCATTAAAGTCAATCTTCATAAATACCTTTTTTATTAATCTTTGCAAGAATCTTGCCAATAAGTCATCTTTACATTTAATTATGTTGCAAAAGAATATCCTTAATTGACTGACACATAACAGAACTAGATGCCTGGAGCACCCAAAAGGATAAGCTAAGATTGGGCCCAATCGTGAAGGATAAAAATTTTTTTTATATTCCCCTTTCAAAATCGTTACATATAATTTTTGGGTGCTGTACATATGTATTATATCAAACAATTCGTAAACACATGTCATGAATGAATATAACGAATATTTAATTATATCCGGAATTGGTTTACTAGTACTTATTCCAATAATAATGTATGGTACCTTTGGAAATTTTCAGTGCTAAGATATGGCATGCAATATATTAAACAATTTGTAACTAGGTATCATGAATGAATAAAATGAGTAAAGGTGCAATATTCGAAATTCGCTTAGTAAGACATGTTCTAATGATACAATATCGTACCATGGGAAACTTTCAATGCTAACACCAGTATCTAGAATGACCACGCATGCTCTAGCTCAAACCATTATTGAGAACGAATTCAATTATATGAAATTTGAATTCAACAATGGTCTTGAGTGCCTAAAGTTATGCGCAAGATCACTCATTCTGAATACGGGGATAAGACATGGCATGTAATATAGCAATTCGTAATGTCCATAGCAATTGTTGTCCATAGCTAATTGCTATCAAGAGCAAAGTGTTGTTAGGCTTAAGATTATCAATGTCTGAATTCTAATTAAACTCGCTTCAACAGTATATGATTATGTAGAAACGCTTTAGCAATAGTATCCACAATTTCGGGTCGGCGAGTTTCATTTGATGACCACCAGTTGGCGCCAGTGGTCGCCATCATTAACCAGCTGCGATTTCGGCGAATGATCGCAGCTTTTATTACTAAAACGTCTTTCACATCCAGTACAGGCAGACTTTGCGATGTGTTTAACTGCCAAAAAATATTGTATAAACGAAAACAAAGTACCTGTGATGTTCATGATGGTTGAAAACACGAGTTTTGCCCATGTTTACAATCTTTCAAATTGCATTATTTTCCGAGATTACAATCACAATTATAAATAGTAACTTTAGGAACCGTGTAGCTTTTCATCTTGGAATTATTTGTCTTCTGTATGCTGACGTGTCTTTTATTTACTTCTCCTCATGAAAGTAAATGTGATTATGATAATTTTTGGTAATTTCTTAATATGCATGTTGAACATTCAAATGCCTTTATGAAGTGCATAGGGAGGTAACTAATAAATTCAACATGTGATTGTTGGTGATCCGTTCATCGGATTTTGGAATTTTTTTTTGTTTTGTTTGGAATTTCATGCTGAATAAGTCTTCAATTGGAATTTTACATGTATTTTAAGATAGGACTTGAATGTGTCCTAATTTGCATATTTGGGATGATGAAAAGTGCACTATGGGTTTAGGTCACCCACAACTTAATATTCATTGAATTCATCAAAATTGACGTAACTGATTCGGTTACGAAAATAAAAGGGGGGGGGTGACTCATTTTTGTATCCACCCTGTATAATAATATAATAATAATTTATTAAAAACAAATAATTTATTACCTTCCTCAAATGAAATATAATATGCAAACCAATTATAAAAATATGTTTTTAATAATTAATATTACTTTCATATACAGGGTGTCTGGAAAAAAATGGTAAATATTCATACACGTGAAAGAACATGTATAAAGAAGCATTTGTATTCCTATGAACATGGTGTCGCAAGCCAACCCCCACAGATATACAGGGGATTAAAGTATGTTGCGCTGCCTGATTGTTGGCGTCCCTCGAACGACTAGGCAATGTGGTGCAGCCCACATTAGAGCCCACAGACCTGTTCGAAGGTGTTGGTGTAATGGAATAAAATCAAGTCACATCACATGACATTAAACTACGTAGAAATAAACAAATAAGACACCCTACAAACGCTGTGGGCTCTTAAAGTAACATCTTGACGTACACTATGAGCAGTGCACATCAAGGCGTACATCCAAGCTGTGGGTAAAAATAAATGTGAACAAAACAGACGCCACACAAATGTCCATTGCAGGTGTTCAAAGGTTCGGCCATGTGTTACAGCGCCGTAGTAGCGACTCCCGTGCATGACGTAGTACATTCGGTTGTTCGCGGATTGTTTCACCTGCCACAGCAATGTGAGCAACCAGATCATCAACGGATGGAACAGGTGTTTCGTACACCAGTGACTTCTCGTAGCCCCACAATGGGGCTAGTCAGGTGATCGTGATCGAGAGAAGAGAGACAGAGAGCAAGTGCAACATACTTTAATCCCCCTGTATCGCTGTGGGGTTGGCTTGCGACACCATGTTCATAGGAATAAAAATGCTTCTTTATACATGTTCTCTCACGTATATGAATATTTACCATTTATTTCCGGACACCCTGTATAATTTGTGCAATAACATGTTTAAAAAAATTAAATTAAATGAAACTGGGAAAGTAGCAGGATTCGAACCCGGGAATTTTAGTATTGTAATCTATCAGAGATGAACACATTTACTACGTGAATATAGACATCATTGTAAATATACATCAATAGCCTACATAATTAACTTTCAATAATTAGATCTCGTAAACTAATGCCCATTAGCATGAGTTACTATGCCATATAACAGTGGGAAGGGGTGTGTAACAACATATTTAAATTTCAGTTAAATCCATGCTTAACAGACCTGGTCTCCTCCTTGTAAGAACACAAACATTTTTATTGAGGTGATGAATGAAAATTTCTCCCATTTTTCCATTGCTGAAATAATTGTAGGCTTCCAAACTTTTAAAATTTAGCACTTCATTTTCATCCTGAGATTTCTTGTTTTAAATAATTATATATATACTTGGGTAATCCAATGGGGGTCATTTTTTCATATCATTACCCATTGTTGTAATGGAAAAAGGATGAGGGAATTTTGCATAATCTAAAAGCATTTTTAAAATATATTTATTAAACTAAAGAATATAAACGTAAATAAATGCTAATTTAAATATATAAAATTACAATTAAAATGTTTGAAAAAAACAACAAAAAAAAATTTATTTTCAAACCAAGGGATTTTAATGAATGTTTTATTACAGTCATTTTACACATCACATTTGTCAGAAATATGATGTAACCATTAGCAGTCATCTGTTTTTTTTTTAATAAATTTATTGTTTTTATTAAATTTATTGCATTTATCACTATTCTTCAGAAAGTAGTGCACATATGTCTTTTTGAAAATAATTTAAAGTATCATCTGTGTAAGTATTTATTATCTGATTGTAATCTCTTTCCTGGCCATGTTTTTCAATCGGCAAACACGGAGAAACGCATGAAGCTATGCCCGAAATTGTGGATATGAAGAAATTATCAACACATACACAGAACGGCTCAACAATTGACGCTCGCTTCGTTTAACATTATCGTAGGAATGCTTATGATAACGCTTTGTTATACATTTATCTGCTCGAATATAAAAAAGAATTACAACTCTTTTTATTTAACCTATTGGTTCCTCAATTTTATTCTTTTAAATTCTAGTTTTTCGTTAGTCTCATTATTTAGGAATTTACAATTCAGTTTTCATATTTATATAGTTTTCTCTAAAGTGTTTCTCCTAGGTGCTCCTTCAAGTGAGGATAGAGGTCAAAGTTCCATATAGCCCAGAAGACCACCACGCTGTTGAATCAGTTTCGCTGGGACATCATCGAACACCCTTCCTACAGCCCGGACCTCGCTCCAAGCGACTTTCACCTCATTCCTCACTTGAAGGAACACTTAGGAGACCGACAATTCGCTTCAGACGAGGAGATGAAACACTTCGCGACAACGTGGCTGAACACGCAAGGATAGGATTTTTACCAGGAGGGAATATTCAAATTCATCCCACGAACCGAAAAGTGCCTAAACCGATATGGAGACTATGTCGAAAAATAACCTAATGTACGCTCGTATGTACTCTCTATCAGTTGGGTGTATCGGTTTTATGAAATAAAATTTACACGTTTCACTGCAGGCTTTGTAATCTTACGTTTTTGATATCCCTTCGTACTTTATCCATAAAATATATTTTTATGACAAAGAAAATTCTTTTTTAAACAATTTTCACGACAAACAAAATTAATAAAAATTCAAATTAAGGTGAGTTGAATATTATTAATCAATAATCTTCAAGAGTGTTTTGAAAAGTTTTGCCTCTGTAGGTTCTAACATATTTATTCTATAACCGATTTTCAAAATTAGTTTTATAGCGTATACTTACATTTGTCCCCCACGTGTAATGCACTATTAAGTTTTTGACATAGTCCCCAACCCTTTCCACATACTTGCGCAAAGTGTGATTAGTCGGGCGAAGCTGCCGGAGAAGAATTCCGAGGTTGTTGTCGACACCAGTTAAGTTTTTTTAGTTAAATTCATTAGTTTTATAAATACTGTATTGCCTTTTTAAAATTTTTCTTGGCTGATTTTACTCTCTTGTGGTATAATTTTCTTAAGCAACAGAGTTGCAGAACGGTCAGCTAATCTGTCATTTATATCATTTATAATTTTTTCTTTCATGTCTCTTATTGTCCCTTTTCTTGCTCATACTTGTATATCTGTTTACAAGTTTTTCAAGACATTTTATGTACAGTCGGCAACAAAAATACTTAGCCACCTTGCATAGAAATAACCTTGCAAGGTGGCTAGATACTTTTGTAGCCGACTGTGCAATTTCATTTCCATTCCATTTTCTTTCTTTCTTTCTTCCTTTCTTTTGTTTCTTAATAAAGTGTGTCTAATAGCTATAAAGAAAAATAAATTATCTCAAACATGAGTGAAAGGACTCGTGAAAGTTTACATTTTTTAAAAAAATGTGTTTGTAGGAATCATATTCTATGTATATTAACAAAAATCAATGTGAGTGTGAGTGTGTGTGCATATTCGCGAAACAATGGGAGTCAAACTTTTCATGATGCTTTAATATACAGGGTGAGTCAAAAGTCGCAGTACACCCTGCTGTTACGAAAACCTTGAAGGAATTGGGAAATCTGAATATTCCAGTAAGTAATGGGTGAGGTGGTCTATCTTTTACGGTATGTACCGAACATGGCCGCCATCTTGAAATTGGCCATCTTGAATCTAAGTCAATTTTTTTAAATGGAAAGGGGGTCGTGTGGTATATCAAATAACATCAGCAGTTTCTGACAATTTCATTCCTGTAAACAGATTTGATGTAGCATTTATGGTTCAAAAGTTACAACACATTTTGTTTCATCTTGTAGCAGGTAACTGAAAATGGCTTTGACCACGGTTGAAAGAATAGGAGGTATCGCGATATGCAGCTTCCCTGTCTAACCCACTCCTCAGAGCAGACGGTTCATGCGCAGCACATGCACCGTGTGCAGTTAATGACGTGGTTATCGGCAGAATTTCAAAATGAATTTCAAGCCCATGCTGTTCTGCTGTTACATTTGAAATATGTTTAACTGTCAGTGTTCTAACTCATAGATACAATTTGGATACTAGAAAAAAAGAAAAACTTAGTCATGTTTTCATGGATAAAATGTCAACTTTCATCCATTTCCTTTACCTTCTGAAAATCAAAAAAGAAAACTTTATTTGGATGTACTACGAAGCGAGACACGGCTCACAGGGAGGAGAAAAATTTCTATTGCGCATCGGTAGAGCTTGAGCACTGTAAGGAAGCTGCATATCGCGATACCTCTTATTGAGATCATTTTGATGTCTGGAGAACAAAGTTTCCGTGTAATAGCTGCAGATTTTAACAACCGGCACCCAGAAAGACCTCCAATTTCACACAACACTGTCAGGTGCTTAATTAAGTAATTCCGAGAAACTGGGACTGTGGTTGACAAGGCACGGAGTGGCCGTCCAATAAGTGCTACTGACGAGACAACCTCAACAATGATTTTGGCGTTCTTCGTCAAGAGCAGTTTTTCTCAAACTGTGTGCCACGGCACAGTAGTATATCGCGAGAGATTTGCTATTGTGCCGCGGGATTTTTCAAAAATTGCTTTAACAAATTAAAAAATATTAATTTTTCGCCCTAAACAAATAAAATAATTCTTCACAAAATTAATATTATTTTAAGTGTGCTGCTAAAATCTTTAGAAATTTTTAATGTGCCGCAAGATAAAAAATGTTTGAGAAACACTGATCTAATATGACAAACGATATAGTAGTATTGAGGAAGAAAAATAATAAATCTTCTAGTAACATGAACTTGTTTTATTAATTTTATTTAACTATAATTTTCATTATTATTGATATAAAGAAATAAACATAGCATACAGATTAATAGTCTCTTAATTTACATGTATTAATTAGCTAGCATCACTTAGGATAGAAGCATACGAGAAACTGATTTTGACATTTAATTCCCCCCCCCCCTTTCATCCATTCCTGGACCCGCGTTTCACATTAAACGTGTTTATCCAAAACCAATGGTCGTACATACTGATTTAGTTGTTATGTAATGCCAATAACACGTCCTATTTTCGTTAGGATCCATTTTCTCGACAGTCTGGGAACATACACGAGCTTGGAGAGAGATTAGAGAGAGAAACAGCGCCTGCTGCTTACGGAGAGAATCTACTTCTAAGAGCTTGTATCAATTAACGAAACACGCATGATCCATAAAATCAAATAAAACTCTTATGTACGTTTAATATATACTTTTAGACGAATTTTTAATACACGTTTTCTTTAACCAGTCTTCCAAAATTTCAATTTAATCGACGGTCGCGACGACCAGTTCAGCGGGCATCCATTTTAAGCTCGCTACTAGAGAATGCAGAAGTTGAGATATGTGCAGACATGGCAATAACGATCAGTAATAACGATAATTATGTATGAATTTGATAAATAAAACGATTTTAAATCTTCAAATAACGTTTAATTTCCATTTAAAAATAACGAAAAGTTTCTTTGGAATGTTTACAATAAGTGACAAGCGACGGTTTTGGCACTGCGTTTTCGTTCAGGAGAAATAAATTCTTTTCGATGCGAGTGTTGAACTTTTCACCATAGACGTAGGGTTAAAAGTTAAAAATATACTAAAAAATTTCAGGCACCTGCTAAAAAAACAAGTTTTAATCGTACGATCTAAAAAAAACATCAATCGAAAGAAAACGCTCGAATGCGGAAACGATTTTTATCGTGTGCTGATATCTATTAAAATATTTTGTGAAAGCCACTTAAAATCGTGTTCCCATGCTAAAGTATAGGGCAGACACGCTAGGCTGTCGCAAAGGCCGACTTCCTAAATTCCTGGGTATGTTTTCATAATCTAAGTACAGTATCTCAAAACGTGAAGACGGTGAAAATCTCGAGATCGAAATTTTTCGTGATTACAATATTTCGTGATTACTACGTATAAGAAAGTAAAAGGACCGAGCCTAAAACAGAAGACAAGATTACAAAGTTAAAAGATAAAAATTTCAAATTGCGTATAAGTCAAATAGAAGAAAAGAAGTGATAATAAAAAATATTGATAATTTTGATAAATTACAAAGGCCAAATAAAAGAAAATCTGTCTCTAGGAGTGTCACAGCACAACATCAGAGTCTTAATTTCAAGACAGTCCAAAAAACATCAAAAGATGAAAAGATTACTGGTCTTGAGCTAGGTAAAGTCCAGAGAAGAGAACTCTATTGGATGACGAAAAATGACTTTAGGATTCCTTGCACATTTTATACATGTTTAGGATAGGGGAAAAAAAATCTCACCAAAGGAATCACATCATTGAGATGGCATAAGATGATTCTGAATCAAAGTATCTGGAATTTTGTCCATCTCGACATACCAAAAAAAAAACCTAAATGCAAAAACAAGCAGAAAAACAGCTATGTAGAAATTACATCTCAGATGAATGGCTATGGAAGACTCTGGTGTGGCTGGAAGGTGGTCCGACTCCTAGGCTTGTTGGCATTGTAGCGGTAAAAAATATATATATTTGCCACAGGCGTTTGATAAAATTACAAGAATACAATGTCTCACGGCCAGCACGCAAAAAACAAAGAAAACGTTGCAACATGCTGCATTTGTATGCAAAGCTAAAATAATAAATATCAGGATTTAAACTAAACAATGACATACATATACTCTAAAGGATGGGCATTAAGAAATATCTAATTCTAAAATATGTAGACTCAAATTTCAAAGAAAATATATTTATGTGATGAAAAAAAATAATATAAAATGGCTTATTTTCCTTGGCTCTTCACAATTGTTTTAAACAAGCTGGCAAGGATTTTGTTTGATTACAGCATATGTTCTATATATCCGCCCCCTGCATCAATGACATGTTGTAAGCTTAGCATGATCAATTGTTGCATGAAGCGTTTTCCAGGGAATGTCTGAGACATGTTGTCTAATGCTGGCTGTCAGCCCAGGACAGCCCGTAAGATATGCGCGATCGACCCGTTCTTTCAAATATATCCAGAGTCAAAAATCGCACGGGTTCAAATCTGGAAAACGTCGAGGCCACGCATCAGGAAAACTTCTAGAGATCACACGATCATCTCCAAAGTTGGCTCGAAGCAGTTCCTTCACTTGTCGACCAATATAAGGAGGTGCTCCATCTTGCATGAAGACAGTGATTTTAAAGTATCGTTGTTCTCGCAAGGCAGGAATCACATGCTGTGCAAAAAGTTCACAATACCATGTCCTTGTCACAGGACCTCGTTGTGCCACTTCCTCAAAGATAAAGGGGCCTAGAATAAAATCAGCGGTGAAACCACACCATATCGTCACGTATTCAGGAAGTAATGCTTTTTCATGCTCCATGGCACCACATTTTCACCTGGTGGTGAAAATTTCCACTAATATTTTACTTTCCGGAATTCCCTCCCCCATGGTCTGAATAGCCTATATTTCAATTTGCATCACAATCGGTTCATTAGATTGGGTTCTAGAGGGCTCTGAGTAGGCGAACTTATTTTATAACCACCCTGTTTATTCTCTTATGTGTTTTAGAATGATTTCTTACATCTCTCCAAATATTTTAACAAAAAAGAAATAATAATGATTTTTATTTATTTGTTTAATTACTTATTTATTTATTACTTATTAAGGTGAATCATTAAGGTAAACATGCGGCAGATCTGCGTGTTCAACGCTTCTTCTAGGGTGAAATGTGCTTCGTTTGACCATAGAATGTTCCATGGCCACAGATCATCATCAACAATCATCCTCGCCAGAAAGCGATAAGCAAAGTCAGCGTGTTGAGAGGGATGTTGAGATTTTAGCTATTGTGCCAGATGATTCTTGTATGGTACCAATGCAAAATGAACCGCAAGACCTTTCATACCGTGGACCATGGGATGGACAATTCGCGTGCTGTTGCTCGAGTACTTGTTGCAGAATGTTGAGAAGAGGAAGCTCTGTCCACTACTGCACAGCCACGTTCTCAACAATTTCGCCTGTTATCTTGCGCCGTCCTCTTTCTGGTGCGACAGCTAAATAGCCAATTGATTCAAATTTCTTTATCATTTTTCGCAACCCAGTATCTGACATGGGTCTTTTTCGCAGTCCTTTTAGACGACGATACGCTCGCAATGTAGCTGAACTGCTGCTATCATTCTGGTAAAACAGCTTTACCAACAGCGCGCGTTCTTTCTTGCTTAAAACCATGAACTTTCGTTAAAACTTTTCACTAAACATAATGTAATGAATGGACCAATCCATTCCATTCTGGGCATGTTGACTTTCTGATTTGAATAAACTTTCTGTTACTAAGGCCGATATTAAGAACGAATATATCCTCTAATCAAACAAAAACCTTGCCTACTTGTTTAAAACAATGAAACTAGTTTTAAAATCTCCATTTGTCATTCCACAGGGCCACATTTTCACCTGGTGGTGAAAATTTCCACTAATATTTTCCTTTCCGGAATTCTCTCCCCCATGGTCTGAATAACCTACATTTCAATTTGCATCACAATCAGTTCATTAGATTGGGCTCTGGAGGGCTCTTAGTAGGCGAACTTATTTTATAATCACCCTGTTTAACCTCTTATGTGTTTTAGAATAATTTCTTACATCTCTCCAGATATTTTAACAAGAAAGAAATAATAATGATTTTTTATTTATTGTTTATTTATTTATTTATTTATATATTTATTACTTATTAACGTGAATCATTAAGGTAAGCATCGTAGCTAACGAAAAAGACAGGCCTGGCATTGAAAATTACTGATCTTATTTGAAGCAACAATGTTTCCTTCTTGGATTTTAGCACTCAGTGTTTTTTCGTTTGTTAGGAACAAGGAAGAGAAGCAGCTAGCGACACGGTAGAACATGACTTCATGGCAAGTTCCTGTAACCGGCCGAGGGGAAACCAACTGCCCCCTGTAACCAAATAGGTTGGGGTATATATCAATTATTTACCCCCGGAGGGGGACGTCGTAGCGGAACGGAAAACAGTGACCAATGAGCGTCATTGAATGAGGCCCGCAGGGCCGACGTGAGGCGCGAAGCGCCGAGAGTGGTAAAAGTTTGTTAAATTTAAACACGGCCTGCCAGATAGTAAAAGGCCTGCGCGAAAGTCTTTTCTGCAGAAAAACTGATAGAAAAACTGCGCTCTCCCTTCCATTTTTCGCCATGACGTCATGTTCTGCCGTGTCGCTAGCCGCCAGTCAAGGAAGGTTACCATGTTGCTTGGATTTTCCTGGTGCCATCTCTTGAGCGCTTCGTTAGTTTAGCGTTATATCTCCATAACTTGACCTCGGATCAACTTGATCTGCCTAAAACCTTCCTGGGATCAACCTGAATTACCACGTAAAGTTTCTTTAAGATTGGTACAGCCATTTTGGAATGCATAGCGAACAGACAGACAGATATACAGAGAATTATATATTTATAGATTGTTTGTTAATGTTATTAAATTATTTCCTTGTGGAACAGTGTTTTCCTTTGTCTTTGTTAGCATATTCATAGAACCTGTTGTTAAGAAAGGATTTCACCATCAAAATTAAGTCAGGCGGAAACCCGTCTCTAATTATCTTATAGACTAGACCCTCGTGCCACACATTGTCGAAGGCTTACTGACATCGAGAAGTATCACGCCGCAGTACTGGAAAGGTTCAGGGGGTGGCTCGGTTTTTCAGCGAGCCTCCATATTTGCATCTGAGAAGAGTGAGCGACTCGAAAGCCAAACTGCTTTTTTCGAAATAGATCATTGGTGAGACAGTTGACTTTAAACCTGGCGAGGATCGTTTTCTGCAAAACTTTAGACATCAATGGGAGCAGGCTGTTAGGTCGGTAGCTCGCGGGAATTGGTGCATTTTGCCCCTGCTTGGAGGATACAAATGAAGAGACTATACGCATTATGCATATGGTAGAATACATAGTCAATGATTGGTGGATAAAAAAGAGGCAATTGACTAAATTACAGACTAGTCTTTGGTTGATGGGAGCGAACAGAGTTCTGATTGGTAAAATGTGATGGACCATTTGGAAAACAATGGAATTAACGAATAACAACAGAACATACAAATAAAAATTATAAGATATTCCAAAAAAGTGAGAAATACAATAAAATAAAAAAGGATAAATGGAAACAAAATAGGCATATGAAATGTGTAAACGGCTACAGCAAATCGGCAATGAGCATCAGCATGAAATGGATGCCAAAAGTAGTTTGTGCATTGATCAGTTCGTCTGGTTAAGCACGTTTAGCCTCGAATTTTTCTATTGCTTCTAATCCAGTGATCTTGAAAGGGTCACCAGAGACGTGAATGATGGGCATAATACTGCTGCGATCACAGGGTTTATGTCCCTTTTCCAGGTTTATAATTAATGCGAGTTTTTATCTTTTTTTCATAAAAGAGGTAATGTGCTCTCTGAATCTGATGGTGGCTTTCTGTAAGGTTTAATATAAGTATAGGTTTATATTCAATATTGAGAAGCTCTTCTGCAATGAGTGTGGAATAACCCCAGTATCAAAAAGAATGATAGGAACAGCGTTTATTTTGTTGGCTCCCCAAAGGTGCTTTATTTAGTGTACAAGGTCAGCTGACAAGGCAAATCCAGCTCAGGAAGTTGCGAGTACTTAAACCGATTTATAAGTTATCGCATGCTTATGCGTAATATCAATGGTACGAGGTGAAGGTGAATTAAGAGTGTGTTTGCAAATTTGTGGGTACGAAAGGAAACACGTTGATTGAAGGAAGTGAGGAATGTAGAAAGACAGTAGCAATGAGGACTAAGGAAAAGGATGGACACACATTTGGCGGATTTGGAGCTGGAAAGCTTTCGGGCAAGTATTAGGTTGGAGATAGCGGAGCGGGAATAACCATTAGGAGAACATCCATTTGGAGGCGAGGAAGTGGATGTTGCGGAAGTCCGTGGATCTATCAGAAGGGTTTAAGGAAAGTTTAAAGGCACGATCTACGTGAAAACGGAAGGAGGCCTGCTTGTGGGAAGATATTTGCTGTTGACATTGAAGGAAAGACGGTCGGAGAGTGGATTTATGGGAGACATTCACGTTTTGAAAATGTTTATATTTTGATATTTTCTATAACCATTAACCAGAACCTCCCCCCCCCCCAATAAATTCCTGTCGAGACTATTGTTGCAGAAACGAAACTTATGCCGTACAACACAGCACAATCGAAGCTCTATCGAATCAAGTTTTTAATATTTCGAATTTCGATTGTAGG
>JAHWFO010116803.1:242385-286079 GCA_023313115.1 Rhysida immarginata
AACGGAGAAAAGTCGGTTTTTGTGCACCAAGCTTTAACTGAGCTTCCGTTTGAAATAGAAAAACAAAGTTTAACACTCACTTGTTTAATTACGACAGAGTTCAGCTAATATGAAAAATTGCTCGCACACAGTTATGTCGAAGCACCATATACATAACAACATAACCTTCTTAAATCTATATTACCGTTTATAGTAGAACCGTCCCACTTGGCTTGTCGTGTACGCATATAGTCCTCGTGGAAAGGTGCCCAAGCAACGAATGAATATCAAGGAGTGGACACTCGCAGAATTTTCCTGCGGTCGATTCTCCTACCAAAACTTGAGCTCCAAGCACCTAATGTGGCTCACCGTTACCGCACGAATCGGAGGGGGAATACTAGGATCCTCGTCGTTGACTCTCACGCTTGAGAGAAGCCTTTTCGTCGCCATTCTCTGCTTCGTTTTCGCTTCGTCCGCCCGTAACGGCCTCCGCCGTTTTCTCCTCGCTGGAAAACTTCGTCGGAGTTTGTTTCGAGCTATTCACGTTGCCGCTGCTGAAAGGAACGCCTCCATAGACCGTTTTGGCTTCGGTCCCGTCAGTAGAGAGCTTTTCTACGAACTGCTCGCGTTCTTTCCACCTTTCTCTCCGTCGTCTCTCTCTCTTTTCTCGTCCTCTTTCTCCTTTTCTTAAGAATCGGTTCTCCCGCTTTCTTTTCCTCGTGACTTTCTTGTAACGCCGTCTGTTGCCAAGATGATTTTGTTTTATTACAGCGAAGTTCATTTCGCTGTAACCCGCTCCCCCCCTGCTGTCCGCAGAGAACGAACGTGATCCTGCGTTAAAGCCTTTCTCTCGACTACGTTGATGGGTTGATCCGCTTTCAATCTTGACAAGGCGTCAGCAATGTTATTCACAGTGGACTTGAAATACTTGATCGTTATCTGATAGTCCAACATATGCTGTAACACTGATGCTTGCAGTCTGGGCAGTTTGGGCTGCTGTAGTAGTTGGTATACCGCTTGATTATCGGTATATATCGTCGTACTGGTTTGAACGACATAATGGCGCCTGATCCTGACTGCATGTGCTACTGCTAGCAACTCTCTCTCGTACGCTGAGTATCCTTTTTCGTTGTCCCTAAATCTTCGTGATTCGAAGGCTAATGGTAGCAGCTAATCCATACTGCTGCGACGCGATGGCTCCAATTGCTTCCTTTGATGCATCACAACAGATTTGCAGTGGCTTTTTCGGATCGAAAATTCTCAGTATAGGAGGCCGGCTAAATGCTTCTTTGAGCGTTTCAAATACCTCTTGCTGCTCTTTTCCCCACACATACGGCTCATTATTCCATAATAAACGAAACAAGGCTACCGTTGAATATTTCTGTATAAATTGCCGGTAGAATTGAGCTGCCCCCAAGAATGACCACAACTGGAATACATTTTGCGGGATAGGCCAGTCTCTTACCACCGCTGTAAGACGCTGTTTGCATTCTTTTTCGCCATGGCCTAGCGAAAAGCCTAAGTATGACACTGGTTTTACTCCGAAACTGCACTTGCTCAATCGTAGATAAAACCTGTATTGTCGTAATCGTTGCAACACTTGTTAAATTTTTCAATTGGGTCATAGAATTGGCGTACACGAGCACATCATCAAAGTAGGAAATTACTCCTTTATTGAGAAATTCCCATAATGTCTCATTCATTGCCTTTGGAAACGTAGCTGCTGCTCCTTTTAAGCCAAACGGGAGCACTCGATACTCGTAAAGTCCGAATCGTGTTTTCAACGCTGTTAGATACGCATCTTCCGGACGCAGCAGAATCTGACGGTAGGCCTGCAAAATATCGAGTTTTACGAAAAACTTGGCATTTTGTAGTTGGTCCAACTGAGTGTCGATACGAGGTATGGGGTAGCAATTGTTTTTAAATATTTTATTTCATTTACGAAGATCTATACACATTCGCAATGTGCCATCTTTTTTTTCACAAATAGAACTGGAGAGGCAAATTCAGAAACAGAGGGTACTATAAGTCCATTATCTATCATGCCCTGCACTGTTTTCCTCAGCTCTGCCTCCTCCTCTTGTGATAAGGCATATAATGGCGAGTTAAACGGCACCGCCGTCTGGTCCAGGTCAATGATGTGCTGAGTTTGACGTCTTGGTGGAAGTCCGGCTGGGAGTTCCTCCTTGAATATGTCGTGGAATTCTTGTACCATTAAATAATTATAATTATCAACTGGAGATGCTATCCAAGCATAGGTAAGGATTTTTCGATTGAAAAATGGAAACGAAAAATTCTGCGACCCGGATTCGAACCAGGAACCTCGACTATCATGGCCGACGTTTCTACCTATCATGATAGTCGAGGTTCCTGGTTCGAATCCGGGTCGCAGAATTTTTCTTTCCATTTTTCAATCAAAAAATCATTACCTATGCTTGGAGAGCATCTCCAGTTGATAATTATAATTATTTACTTGTGAGTTCATCAACTTTCTGATGGTTTTGGAGTGGAGAAATTCTCGATCTGCGGGCCAGGTTCCCGTCTCCCATTGGGCTTTCAACCGTGACAACTTTGTTGTCTTTAAGAAACCTTGAGACAGCTTGGCTCTCCGTGGTGTCTGCGATAGCCCAATTTGTAGAGGCGTCGGCCATAATAGTCGAGGTTCCTGGTTCGAATCCGGGTCGCAGAATTTTTCCTTTCATTTTTCAATCGAAAAATCATTTCTTGTACCATTTTGACGAATTCGGGATGGATCCCTTGAGTCACCTCTGATTGTGGTTTAATTAGCATTAAATACACTGGCTCCTCCTTTTTCTTGATGTGGTTGAGCTCTTGTGGTGAAATTAAATAGCTGGGCGCTAGCTTTTTCCATTGCAGTAACCACTGCTTTCTTCCTTCGATCACCAAAGCACAGCGTCACTTTCCCCAGTCTAAGTTAGCATTAACTCGATGAGCCCATTTGACGCCCAATATTTGGTCGAAATTCTTAATGTCCACTATATGGAAGTTTACTTTATCCTTGTACTTGCCGCTTTGCACCGGTACTTGAAATGCGGCTGCTTTTATGGGAGTGACTCTGCCATCAGCATAGGCCACACTTTGAGCTCGGTCTAATGCTGATTCCTAAAGGAAAATTAGGAATTTTCAAATCAGCAAAATTTACAATGGCACACTATGTTACTCAAACAACACACGGCGAATGAGCAAGCACATCACTTATCGTTCACAAAGGAAATTTTTACAAACTACGTGCTTTATATTATCGTAACGGTCACAGCCTCTTAGCTTGACTTTACCAGTGTCAATACTCTTAATTGAGCTTCCGTTTTGAAACGGAAAAACAAAGTTTAACATTCCCTTGTTTAATTACTACAGAGTTCAGCTAATATGAAAGCTTGCTCACACACACTTATATCTAAGCACCATATACATAGCAACATAACCTTCTTAAATCTATGTTACCGTTTATAGTAGAAGCGTCCCACTTGGCTTCTCGTGTACGCATATAGTCCTCGTGGAAAGGTGCCTAAGCAACGAATGAATTTCAAGGAGTAGACACTCGCAGAATTTTCCTGCTGTCGATTGTCCTGCCAAAACCTTAGCTCTAGGCACGTAATGTGGCTTACCATTACTGTACGAATCGGATGGGGGAATCCTAGGCTCCTCGTTTTTGATTACGACGACTCGCTTGCTTTCACGCTCGAAAGAAGCCTTTTCGTCACCATTCTCTGCCTCGTTTTCGCTTCGTCCGCCCGTAACGGCCTCCGCTGTTTTCTCCTCGCTGGAAAACTTCGTCGGAGTTTGTTTCGAGCTATTCACGTTGCCGCTGCTGAAAGGAACGCCTCCATAGACCGTTTTGGCTTCTATTCCGAACAGTGCGATCACAGACATTTACATGATGCTTTCTCCACTCTGAATTCAGCTGTCTGGATGAACTTATTTTCATTCTAAGGCAGATTTTTCGCAGTTCCTTGTCTTGACGTAGAGTTGTCTTTTTACGAGCCCACTCCTATGTTGGTTTTCACGGAATTAGTTTCTTGGAATTTTTTCCACAGTCTATTTACTGTAGAAACACTACATCCTATCGCTGCTGCAACGTCTCTCTGTATTTTTTATTTCATTTAATAGCGTCAGAATACGTTTTTTCACATCTTCACTATATTCATGTCGTGATGTCATGATTATTGTATGGTATATTGTATTTGTGGTATACAATATACTGAACATAACGAACAAAGAACACAGATTATAAGATTGATATTTCTTTGTGCAGATCTAATTTGAATACACTTTAAATCAGCAGGCGTATTTAGATAACAAGGTGTGTTCCGTTACTTTTTTCCAGAACATATGTTCCATTATTTTTTCCAAGGAGGAGTAATCAAAAAGATTTTTTCCTCTACCCTATTGTACAGATAATTATGATTTTTTTCTGAAGAAATATGCAGCCTTAAGTTTGTTGAATGTAATTTTTATTTTCGATTTGAAACATTTATTTCAATACAAAAAAAATAAACATTGTAAAGTTATCAACGTAAGCTCTGTTTTTTCCGTCATTTTTTGCCAGGGGTTGTATAATCATAGAATCTAAAGTATCACTTTGGTCATCATTCTCGCATTTTCAATTTATTCCTTACCTCATCATCCATGATAAGCTCTTTACAAGTATCTATCATACAGTTTATTAGAAGAATAATTATTACTGCTTAATTTTTTCCCCTACATAAGGCAATTTTTCAACTCATTTTCTTTTTACTGCGTTTAAGTATGAAAAATATCTCGAGATGACATGATCATATCTTAAGTATGTTTTTGATTATGTAAGTTTTACGTGTGATTAATGCGCTAATGAAAATAAAATAATCTGATCTGAGGTTCCCCTTCTGTTCCACTTGATTAGCTGGAGAGAAAAAAATTATGAAATAATCTCAAACGTCTTTATCATTATCATCGAAGTTGATTCTTTTCATTTTGTTTGAACGATTTTTTCCATTTGCTCTATTTCTTTGCTATGTTAAGAAGCATGATGTGACAGAGCATAGATCTTACCTGGAAAGACATCTCCGTCACAAGTAATTGGAATGTTTACTCAAAGTTCAGTATTATCTATAGTGAAGTGTCAACTGGAACTTTAAATCTTCATAAGTGGCATTAGAGTTTATTTTATCATTATGTCTTATCCAAAAAGTTTTTTTTTTTAAATTTTTAAAATTTTAAATCAGCAATTTGTAATGCCAAAGACCACAACGTTGAGCGTTAAGAATACCAAATTTAGATTGTAAATAGAGTTTGATTTAATTATTTCTTATTCGAGTATTTATTTATAGCATTTAAGGCAAAATAACGACTCTACACTTTCCTAATTACCAGAAGCGGGTTACCACTATAATCATGGAGCGGATTGGTTGGGGGGGGGGGAAGCTCACTTTCAAACATCCATGAACTGATGGGACCATATATCGATTTGTAAAAATTAACCATTTTCCTTAGCAGGAATGTTAACTGCCGTTATCTCTGAGAACCCCGTTTCAACCTGCATGAATGGTGAAACACATGAAAATTGCTTGTTAAGTTATCATCCTTTCTATCAGGTCGTTGCAGGTGTCTGAACGACCCGTGTGGGCAGTAATTTTATCCAGAGCCACGTGATTTTTAATCTCGTCTCGAATTACCTTGATTGGTTTTCCATGATTACGAATAATAATCGGAGGAATGTAAATGCGTTTTCGACGTCTGCTTGGGTCAGGAATGTTTTTCTCCGGAGAAAATTGTCCAGGCCCTGGAAAAGATGGTAGTCAGTAGGGGAGAGGTTCGGAGAGTACGTGGGGTGTGAAAGCACCTCGGTCGTTCGTGCAACGTGCGGACGCGCGTTGTCATGCAGCAGAAGGCCGCATTTGCGATGCACAAGTGCAGGTTGTTGCTGATAGTTTTGTGTGCAGTTCACGACAGTAGGTCGCAGCGGTGATCGTATTCCCCTGCTGCAGGAAGCTGTAATGCACTACACCACGGATGTTCCACCAAACTGTTTTCCGTAAGTTCGTGTGGGGCCCATTTGTCCTGCTTTTTCACCTTGCTGATGGTTCTAAGATGTCTACTGACAGTCGACGCTGATACAGCATGATCTTCCGCAAGGTCCCGAGCAGTTTTTGACGGATCCTCTTCCACAGATTGCTTCAGATCAGCGTCATTCAACACGTTGGGCGGTCTGCCGCGTAGCCCATTTGCCAGGTCCTTCACTCCCGCCCGGAATTTTCGGAACCAACTTTGGACAATATGTTCGTTTATGGTGCCGACACCGAATACCTTATTGATGTTTTGACAGGCGTTGGATGCAGTGTGATTCAACCTGAACTCGTAATGGGTTATCACACGTAATTCGTATGAAGTCATGATTATCTTCGCTTGGGTTCAAACGCTATTAAATATCATCACAGACATGCAAATTTCAGGTGGCTGGTCGCTGATAGGTTTATCTCTGGTAATGTACCACTTTGTTATGGGTACTTGCTACTAAACGTGGAAACCGTGCTGTAGCGCGGAACCCACCTCGAAATCCGACATTTGATTTGCAACGAACTAATAATTAATTTAAATACTCTGTAAATTGTATACAAATAAGCAAAAAAATTCAATTGAGATATACATATTATATAAGAAGGAAAATTCAAAACGAATTCATTGATAAATGCTTTAAGTCAAAAAGTACCAGGTTACGGTTGAAGGAAGTGAAGAATTCAGAAAGGTGTTAGCAACGAAGACTGAGGAAAGGACGGACACCCACTTGGCGAAATTTGGAGCTGGAATGGGAAATCGTATGTGATGCTTTTGGGAGCTATTAGGTTGGAGACAGTGAAGCGGGAGTAACCGTTAGTGGAGGCTTTGCGGAATTCCTTGGATCTAGCAGAAGGGTTTAGAGGAAGTATAAGAGGACGATTGACGAAAAAACAGGAGCCAGCTTGTGGGAATATGGATGAGCGGAAGAGGCATGGATCAGATTGGAGGAGGTTGTAGGTTGTTGTAGACATTGGAAAAAGACGGTCGGAGAGTGGGTTGCAGGAGACAGCCACTTCGAAGAAGGTGATGAAATTATTGGATTTAGGCTCAAATGTGAATTGTGCATGGGGAGGAGAGAAGGGATTGAGCAGGGTGGAGGAGAGTGATGGTAAGAGAATCATAGATGATTAGGATAATAGAATTGAATAACAGAGGAATAACGCTGGTCTCTTCAAGGTATTGGGGAAAAATTTCGGAAAGGAAAACTCTACTTAGGGGGCGTATGGCGTCAAAATAGCGAAAATATTGTAGAGTTTCCCAAAAAACACCGCCCATCGAGGGAGCTACATAATGGACTATTTTTAGAAAGCCAAAACAGAGGGGTAAAAACCGAAAGTAAAACAGAAGAGGAGAGAACAATGGAGACAACGAGCGTGCAGGGTGAGCATGCATTCAGAAAGACTTTTTAAAAACAGAACTGTTGAAAGAAGGTGACTGAAAGGTACGTACTATTTTGTGCTACATTAAAACTATAAGATCCGTGCCACATGAACTTTATGAGAGTGAATTACTCGCTGAGTGAACCCTAAATTCAAACTACCTCAAGTGTGATTCTTTTTCCTGAGTACTTTATATACAGTGCGCCACATAAGTATAGGACCATTTAATATAGGACCCATATTTTCCCTTGTCTGCAAGAAACAAAATAAAATAATTAAAACATTGTCACTGTATCAGATTCTCACAACTATTTTTTATTGTTTCCAAAGAAAATAATGAAAAACAAACAACAACAAGAATGAGAATTTATAAAAATAGAAATTAAGCTGCCCCATAAGTATAGACCAGCATCACTTAATGCCGTTTTTCGAGCAGAAAAATTAACAAAGCAGTGATTAATCAGTCAATAGATGACACTGGTGATTACCTAATAGTGTTGACTCCACAAAAACTTTCAAGTGGCTGTAAACAAGCAACTTAAACACAATACCTCGTAACACCACCTTGTCAGACTATGAAAGGGGTCAAATGGATGCTTTGAAAGCTTCTGGAGTGAATGCACGAGGTATGGAAAGGCTATAAGTCGGTCACATAAAGCTGTACTTATTTGAAAGCTGGTGCTCAGTATGGCCAGAAAAAGAGACCTGGGAGACCTCAGAAGACGACTAATCAACAAAAAAGGGCGATTATTAAAAAAACGAAAGACCCACAACATCTTTACGTGCGGTGGCCAATTCTGAGGATGTTCCAGTATCAAAATCAACTGTGCACGGATTGTGAAGCAAGCATCATCTCTTGTGTACACGAAAAGAAAACAGGAACCTGCACTCCAACTGCACCACAAGCAGAAACGGTTGGCATTTAACCAGTCAGTGATGTTCTGGACAGAAGATTGGAAGAGAGTCCAATTTAGATGGGCCAGATGGCTGGCAATATTACTGGCATGACATCAGGAGGTCAGAAGAAATGTATTTCATATGGCAACAGGGAGGAGGATCACTTATGGTCTGGATTGGCTTCGGACGGAATGATAGAACCAATTAGCTATTGTTAGTGGAAGAATGAAGACTTCAGATTATCAAGATCTGCTTGATATTCATCTTTTACCGTTTGGGGACCAGATGGGGATCGAGATTGGAACGACCAGATGGATTTTCCAGCAAGATAATGCCCCAGTTCACCGTGCAAACAGCACATATGAGTGGTTTTCAGCAAATTGGGTGCAAATTATGGACTAGATATCAGTCCAGTAGAAAATGTATGTGGCGCTTTAGCCAGAACTGTTTACGCAGATGATAAACAGTACCGCAATATAGAAGAATTAAAGTATGCTGTGCTGAATGCCTGGGAAGAAATTAATGCAGATATCTGCAAAACCTGATCACAACTATGCCAAACCAAATTTTCAAAAATAGTGAAAAAAGGGATGATTTATTGGGCATTAAGTGATGCTGGTCCTATACTTATGGGGCAGCTTAATTTCTATTTTTATAAATTCTTATTCTTGTTGTTTGTTTTTCATTATTTTTTTTGGAAACAATAAATAATTGTTCTGAGAATCTGATACAGTGACAATGTTTTAATTATTTTATTTTGTTTCTTGCAGACAAGGGAAAATATAGGTGGTTCTGTACTTATGTGGCACACTGTATACAGGGTGATTATAATTAAAGTTACGATTTCAAAAATCGATAATTTGAAAATACTCATCGGAATGACCTAATATTTTAGCAGAACAATCATAAGGCAATGGAATTTTGTTTGCGAAAGAAAAAAGTAGTTCCAAAATCTGCCGATAGATGGCGCTGGCAGGGTAATGTCAGGGGAAAAACCAAAAATGGATTCGTGAAACACAGGGATGTTGTTAGCCAAAAGGAAACAATAGAGTTAAGGGGTTTACGAAAAATTTATTAGCGAAAAGACAAGAATACGTGTTTACAGCTACAACAGTGATAATGCCAAAAACACAGAGCTTCATGGAACAAACATCTTACTGATGATTAAGGCAAAAGTTGTTCGATAAGCCCTCTGCCTTGTTCTGCTACTAATTGGAAGCGCAAAATGGCATGCTCCACAACAGATCGGAGGTTATGTGTTCTGATGCAATGGATGTGGTGTGTGATGCTTGCCTTCAAAGCGGCTAGATTCTCAATCCGCCGCTGTAAACAACATTCTTCAGGTAAGTCGGGGGGAACGTGACAGCCACGTTGTTGGAAAATGGCGGCTTATGATCCTAGCATATCCCTGACATTACCCTGCCAGAGCCATCTATTGGCAGATTTTGGAACTATTTCTTTTCCTTCGCCAAACAAACTTGCATTGCCTCACGATTGTACTGCTAAAATATCAGGCCATTCTGACGAGCAGTTTTCAAATTAACGATTTTTGAAATCGTAACTTTAATTATAATCACCCTCTATCAATGCTTGTTAATATATCATCAGCCAATAAATAGAAATTTTCTTTTTTTTTGTATTCCAATACGTCCATCCAGAGCCTGTATGGCCTGAGGCCGACGAGTTGGGTCTCTTGATGGACCTGGATTAACGACTGCTGTATGATGGTCACAACAGCCGGTGGGGGGGGGGGGAGATCCTGAATCACTGATGGGTCGCCCATCCAGTGACTGCTGTGCCTGCTGTTGCTTAGCTTGTGTTTCAGTGAAAGCCCACCAGGCCACGGCCTCCAACATATAGTATTAAACGATAGAATTTATTCCCACCTACACACACCAAGATCGCATGTTATCTAAAGTTAATATCATTGCTCTCTCTCTCTGTGTTCATTACAACTGGGATATGATCAAAAAGATTTGCTCAAAATTTTTTTAAGATATTCTCAAGATCTACTCAAATATGCTGAAGTATATTCATGATATATTGAAGTACACTCACTTCCAAAAGTTAAGCACGGGGAAAAAAATGTTAACTTCCGTAAGCCAATCTGAATTAAAGATGCTAAAATTTGCTCCAAATATAGAAGGAAGTATGCAAATATGTTAGGTGACAGCCAATCACAATTTCGCGTCGAGAAATATGCAAAACAGGCAGTCGTATAAGAATCGGCCTCGGTGGCTCAGCAGGTTGCGTGATCGCCTCTGATGCCCGAGTACGCGGGTTCGATCCCGGCCGAGGACGACGAGGATTTTTCAGGGGTAAATCCTGAGATCACGCACTTCCTTCGGAAGGGAAGTAAAGCCGTTGGTCCTGTGTAGTCGTTTGCCGGCTGCACGTTAAAGAACCCTTGCGAGGCAAAATTTGCGGCCCCTATAACGCCGTCCTGAAATGACCATAGCAGTTGAAAAGGACGTTAATACCAAACAAACCAAACCAAACCAGTCGTATAAGAAGCCAACATTGTGAAGGGTTATAGGAGTTGCATATAAGTGCTGGTAAAAGGTGTTTAGAACATTCGTAAGATTTGTTTTCAAACTAGACGTGTTTCTATGGCTTCCAGAAGACGAATGGAAGATTCTGAACGCTGGCGGGCTGTTGGACGCATTGAAGCAGGACAGTCTATCACAGATGTTGCTCATTTCTTCGGCGTTCATCATTCCGTCATTTCACGATTATGGAAACAATTCCAAACCAGCCAAACAGTTGTCCGAAGACCTGTAGCCGGTCGTCCAAGGGTTACGACCCCCTCGGAAGATCGCTATATTGCTGTTGTAGCCAAGCGGAATCGAAGATCGACCTCCACACAGGTGACATCTATGGTTGCAGCGGCCATTGGTAAGACGATATCTGCCACTACTGTTCGTCGAAGGCTACACATGAATGGTCTGTACGCCCGGGTACCACGAGTTTGTGTTCCTTTATCCGTCCAATCCAGACAGGCACGATTACAGTGGTGCCGCCAGCTTGTGAATTGGACTGTGTCGGATTGGGGCAACGTTATGTTCACAGATGAATCCAGATTTGCCCTACAACCCGATGATAAGCGTGGAAGGGTCTGGAGGGAACAAGGCACACGCAATCGGCCCGAGAACATCATCGAACATCACGCATTCCGCGGTGGAAGCACCATGGTCTGGGCAGGGATTGCATTGGGATATCGCACCGACCTGCACATCTACAGGCGAGGTTCTGTGACGGCTGTACGGTATCGAGATGAAGTCCTAGACCCCATTGTGAAACTGTACGCTGGAGCAGCTGGTCCTTCTTTAGTTTTAATGGACGATAATGCCCGTCCCCATAGAACTGCCATCGTTGACGACTTTTTGGAGAGTGAGGGGATTGCGCGTATGGAGTGGCCGGCTTACTCGCCGGACCTTAATCCCATTGAAAATCTTTGGTATGCCCTCGGCCGTGCTGTATGTAGACGTTTCCCACCTCCAGCCACTCTTAACGATTTGGAAACTGCCCTACAGGAGGAATGGCTATTACTGGACTCTGCGGTGGTTGATCACCTCGTAACAAGCATGATCACACGCTGTACACTTTGTATGAAGTTGAGGGGTGCTCACATACCCTATTAATGTCTTTTTTGTTGTTTGTTTTGCATTTAAACATCATTTCGTTAATGACGCAAATATGTCATCATCTGACAATTTATGTAAATTCAATATTTTTTAAAATCTCTGTATGTAATTCTTTGTTTTGTTTCATGAATAGACATAGATATACTTACTTTCACCATTTCATGTCAATCGAAGCAGTGCTTGTCCATTTTTTGGCATTTTACCTCTCCGTGCTTAACTTTTGGAAGTGAGTGTATATACACGAGGTTGAACAGAAGAAAGCGTGTGTGGCATGAAAAACGTAAACTAAATTAAAGAAATGAAATTAGAACTGATAATCAATCAATATAATAGTGCGTCGGAAATCGAAAGTAAAACTGTTGTGCATTCCGACGAAGTCTGTAAACAAAAAAAGTACCTGACCTTAAAATTCGTCGTTTAAAGATTAAAATATAAAAGTGAAAGATGTTGCATTTAGAAAAAGTTGAAAAAACTTTTAAAGAATGAGGTATACCTTCAGTCGAAGCACTGATGCAGCTCACTATTAAACAGCTTAAGCCCATGCTACAAGAAAGAGGCCTCAGCTTGCCTACTAAGAAACGAGAGATGGCGACAAAACCGTGGACAGCTCTCATGGATGCCCAGACTGCTGATGAGGAAGATGACGAAATACCACAGAAGAATCAGGATGTTAAGGGTGCCAATGATGACAATGATGACAAAGATGATGATCTCAGTGGTGAACATGATTCCGATTCAGCAAATATCCAAGAATTCTGCATGCAATTCATGAGGACTATGAAACAGATGACTGAGAAATCGGGATGGAATGCTGTTCCAGATGCCACTCAAAAGATGGAGGAAGTAAGATTGACTCCCAAGTTGCCTCAGTGATTACACCACAAGTCCTAGATTACACCACAAGTGAATGGCTTAAGACAGTCGAAGAATATGCAGACGAATACAAGTGGGGCAATATTACCAAATTATCCAATGCAGCGAACGCATTACAAGGAGTAGCAGCCATTTGGCAGCAACAGAGAGGCCGTGCAGTATCGAAAATTCGACGAATGGAAAACAACCCTAAAAAAAGATTTTCCTGATCGGATGTTAACTTCTGATGAACGCCACAAATTACTGACAAAGAAGCAGGAAGATAAAGAAACATCAGAGGACTATCTCTATCATAGGTGGGGCCACTGCCAACGACTGAAATTAACTCCGCACAAGCAAAAGACTATATTCTCAATGGCCTAAAGACGAGTGACATTATGATGCCGTTTATACAGAATTCATCAAGAGAATGGACGGAGTCGTAAATTGTTGCTTGTCCCTAAGATAATACGACGAAGTCTAACATCAGATACCCATGAACGCCACGGACATCCCAGCGTTGAAGGGACTATGTTAGCACTCATGAAACGATACTGGTTTCACAACATGCGCTCATTCGCAAAATAGTGCAATCTTGCCTCTCATGTACAAAGAACCAGGTGGGAAACGACCAGGGCAACTGAAGACTATTGAAAGATACAAGATTCCACTTCATACAATTCATCTCGATCACATGGGACCACTCCCAAAAAGCCTTAACAGATATCCTTATCTGCTAGTGGCCATATGCAACTTCTCAAAAATGATTTTTTCTCTATCCTGTGAAGACTCCAAGTGCCGTATTGACCTGCAATGCGATCAGAAAATTATGCAGAAGAATGTGGATTCCGACCGAGGTACAGCATTTACTAGCCGTATGTTCCGAGATATGTGCAAGGATACGTATTTAATATAAAACATGTATAGAAGGATAAGTTGAAAGAGTGAACAGAACAATTATTCCCATGCTAGCTAGTCAAACGAAGAAGGAAGACAATAGTGATTGGGCAAAATACATTGAAGAAACTGAGATTGCTCTCAACTCAAGAATGAACCAATCGACTGGAAAAACCCCGATGGAAATCATCTATGGTTTTCAACCACGAACCACAGCGGAAAGTTGTTTATCTGCACTGACCAACAGTGATACCATCAAAGACGATGAAGTTCCCGACACCGAGGGAATGGTTGCGATAAACTGAACAAATAAATAATTATTTCAAATTGATCAAATCATCAAATGTACAGAGTTTAGAATAAGCAACTTTTCTAAATGCTTGGGGTCTAAACATGATCTGCGTTTGTTTAGCACATATCCACCTTTAGAAAATAACTATTCAGCTGGCACTGAAGTGGCTGGAGAAGTCAGATACTTCAATGTCAACTGAACGAGTAATGGACTATGCTCTCGCATTCCTCTCCAATACTGTAAAGGATTGTCAGCCATTGCCAAAACAGATGATTTCAAATAGAGTTGGAAATCTGTAACTAAACCTAAGCTGGTAGTCATACTGCCATTACTTGCGTTTTTCACTAACCCATTGTTGCGTTGGCCCAATAAATCAAACTCATTATCATCAACATTAAAATTTGTTTCAATTTCATTATCTGCATTTGGGACATTTTGAAACGAGTGCATTTCTTTTAATTGTGAATTGATTGCATCAACGCATGGCTACAGCATTCATTGCTTTTAAAAACAATTTTTTTGTATCTAGGATCTAGAATTGTACTGACGTTATGGGTTAATTTAGTTTCAAAAATATTAAACCTCTGTCCAAAGCTTGAAAACAGATTTTGTTTAAAAAGTTTACCTTCAGGAGTAAAAGGTGTTTGCTTTTGGAATGATCTTTCTAAGCATCCTATTAAAGGAATGACCTTGCTAACAGAAGTATTAGATTCTTCTGAAATTTCTTTGTCACAGCAAAAGAGGGTTTCAACATTTTCATTACTTCTTCCAATACTTTTAACTCACTACCTAGAAGCATGTCTGGGGAATCAGGAATGTTTTGTAGGAAAACTGCAACTTTATCTTTTAATTTGAAAAAGCTTTCGAGCATTATACAGGGTGTTTTTGAATTGAGTACAGATTTTTTGGGAGATGATAGAAGAGGTCCTTAGAAGTATTTTTTGTCATATGAACATGGGGTCCCCGCAGCTCCGTTTACTTACAATACTGCATTGAACAATCAAATGACACCGGTAAGCAGTGTGCGTTGGTAGGCCCAGATTATTTTATTTTTAACAATTAACACAAGCAATCTACTGTAATAACTTTTAAAGTAATTGTTTGCAAAGAAATTTTAAGGTGCATGTGCTAGTTTGTTGGATTGGTCGTGGCAGACCAGTTGCTTGGCCATCGAGATCGCCAGATCTCACAGCGATGGATTTTTTTTATGGGGAAGCATAAAATCAATGGTGTACTCCGAACCCGTAGATACCGAAGAAGAATTGGCGGCTCGTGTTGTCGCGGCAGCAGGTGACATCAGCGACCGTGCAAATCAACTGTTTCCACGCGTACATCAATCCATCATAAGGCGTTGCGAATTGTGCTATGAAGCAAATGGCGGTCATTTCAAACAATTACTGTAAAAGTCATACAGTAGATTGCTTGTGTTAATTGCTAAAAATAAAATAATCTAGACCTACCAACGCACACTGCGCCCCGGTGTCATTTGATTGTTCAATGCAGTATTGTAAGTAAACGGAGCTGTGGGGACCCCATGTTCATATGACAAAAAATACTTCTAAGGACCTCTTCTATCATCTCCCAAAAAATCTGTACTCAATTCAAAAACACCCTGTATAACTAGAGTTCCACCTAGTTTCTACATCGTGCTTTAGTTTTAAAATACCAGTCTCTGAGTCTTATTGGAATTTTTCTAACTGGGCTGCAGCTATGTTGCTTTTATGAAAATAGGTAACCAACTATTCCCTTAACTTTCCAAGCAGTGAAAATTCCCTTAGAGCATCTTTAACTACTAGGTTAAACACATGTGCAAAACATGGTATATGTTTGTCTTTACCTACAAACAAAGCAACTGCCTTAACCATGTTGGCACCATTATCGGTCCCCACCAAAACAATTTTTGTTTTGTCTATTTCCTTATCTGATTTAACTGATTACTAATGTAATCTGCGATATGCGAATCTTCTAGTAAGGTTAGTAATAATACTGATGACTGATGTTGAAAGTTATCAACATAATGAGCAGTTGTCCCTAGATATTGCCTATTGTTAAAACTATCAGTCCACCCGTTAGTGCTAAGAGCAAAATATTCGATGTTTTTAAAGTCATCTTTTAATTTTGATACAACAGTGTCGTACAACTTAACAGTTTTCCTCATGATGAGGGCTGGATGTGGCACTTGCAGCTGGAGGCAGATGATCTTGAAGATGTTAATGAAGCCTTCTCTTCCCACAATTTCGGCTGGCTGGTTGTCCTTAATGTTGTGACATAAAATGGCATGATTAAACAGCTCCATTTTATTGCCTCTATCTGAAAAATTATTGTGATATCTATAAACATGGCAACTGTATTTACTGAATCGTAGCACTCACTTACTTTGAAAAATTAAGCAATAATTGTATTGGATTATGCTTGCTTGTCGGAAAGAAAAAAAGTGATTTTTATAAATAAAATTCTCACCTCCATATCGGCTAAATGCCTCAACAATGGATGTCAGACTGCTGAAACTGCAACTACTGCAATTAGATTCTGCGGAATCATTGGCTCTGCTTGTCCTTGAAGAACACCTTTCTGTAATAAATTGTTAGAAAATTCATTATATTTGTATAGTATATTGATTTATTTTAATTGTAATAACATAATAATTTAAACTGCTTATTTTCATTGTTTTTTACTACATTACAAATAGATTATGAACGAAAATCAAGCACGTACAACTAACTTGTGTAGGTCTGTCATGTGTAAATATTTATTAAATGAGAGCATGCAGTGGAGAGTATTAATGGCATAAGGCGGATTAAAATAATTCAGTAACTGGTAATTGTTTATTTGTAAATAAGTTAAGTATAAAGGTAACGAGCAATAATTAAAAAAAATAAGAATCTTATTAGCTAACCTAGCTAATGACTTATGTGCTTAATTGATTAACTAAACATTTGATCAAATCATATCGCAACCAATTAATACACTCGACCAAGATGGCAAACGGAATTAAATAAATGAGTCGCACCACAATTCGTACAACTAAAATAATTCACACATCTACAAGGCACTAGCTCATTGACGAAGCACCATTAGATACACATTAACTTTATTGTAATTTGGATGACGATTTTGGAGCGAATTAAGTTTCGCTGACGACATGCATAACAAACTTTCACACACATTGACGTATGCGTAGAGCTCACTTGCGGAGATATTACTTCATTTAAGAAAATTAAATACTATATTTGCCTCCACGAATATTGTAGATTGATGTATAAAGTAAGCACTCAAATAGAAAGTAGATAATAAATGAACCTGATTAGTTATAGTTTAACTCATTCTTTGCACTGCCTATATTGTTTGTTGCCGAAACGATGGAAGCATTTACAATTTCCGTACATGCCACTTAGACATTTACGTTGAAACCAATATAATTAAACTGGGTATGTAAATCCCGTTTGTCTGGATAGGTATGATACAAGTCCAAACGGCCATAGTCCCTGGATATAAGATGCATAGCCAATGTCATGGCTACGAAGTTGAATGAAGGTACTTCTTGCCAAACATGTAGAGAAAAATACTTGGAATTTAGCTCTTACGATATAATTCGTTGTCAGCGTGGCATTCAAGTCTGTAATTCCATTCAAGGACCAGAAGCATATTTGCCTGTAGTGATATTCGCTCACCTCACAGTTTTTCCTGGCGAATGCTGTCGTTTAAGCGAGGGTTACATCAATGCGCCTCTTGCTCCGATGCTGCTGGCCGCCATTTTCTACGAAGGGCTCGCTGGCCTCCCTTCTTCACCAGCTGCACTGTCTCACATAAAGCTATGCAAAGTCCTTCCCGTGGCATTCTCCGACAGTTTCCAAGCTAAATCCCCTTTCCTTGCCGAACTTCTGTTCTCTTCCATGTCTCGTAACTTTTCCTCCTTATCATGAGAAGTCTCGTCTTGAACACGTCAACATAATACCTTTGACATAACTCTTTTCTACGTCACTGACGATGAGTATTATGTCGGCTCGCTTTTCACGCCGATGAGTTGATGAATCAGGTTGCAAAGTGACCGACGCTGTCGTCGGAATCCTTGATGTTATGCGGATTTCGTGACATACTCGCCGCACCAAACCGCACAGACTCATGCAAATTTATGTTGTTTATTTCATCTTTATGCCGATCAGTAGTACTGGGCTGTTCTCCATATAAACGTTGATATTCTTACCTTGGCTCCTCCTCTTTTTCGACAATGTTGAGTTAGCACTTTTCCACTAATCATGTTTACACTTTTTATTCCAATTTCTAGGACAATTTCCATGATATGGAGAGTTGGAGATACTAATCCAGTCCTCTACATGACTCTTATCCAAATTACATTTCCCTGCTTTATAATTATCCATCGAGAATCTTGGCTTCCTCTTTAAATTATTAGTCTTGATAAGCTGTAACCTGTTTAGCTGCATAATGCTGATGACTGTTGTAGCCTTATTTTTAACCCGTAAGCATTTCTTACTCTTTAACAACTGTCCATTTGGAATATTTTCCTTAGTCTCCTACCAAGAATAAGTGCTACATTTTTGTTGGCTTTATGACACTTATGCCCTGATTACTGTATCGGAATATTTGTATTTTGATGTTCCCACTTATCTTTTTAAAATTCTGAAGGAACAACTTGCATCGCTTTGGATTCATAATTATTTTTTAAAATTGCCTGACTCTCCAGAGATTCAATTTTTAGAGGTAAACGTGTGAGACTGTTTGAAATCTGCGGTCAACTATTGTACGCAAGTAATAATTTTCACAAGCATGCTCTCTATTTTATTGTCTTCTTGCACTTTAACTGCGGGGTATTCATCTTTACTTGATGTTTTATTTGGAGCACTTTTCTCCCAACACTTTAATTTATCATCCAATGATACAGCAGTATTAGGCAAAGAAGCAGTTAGGCAATTCATTGTTCTATTTTTGTTAATTATACCGTCACTAGTTTGTTGGCATCTGCACAGAGTCATCTTTCCCTTTGCATTTGCGAAGACACCACTTTGCGCTTTTATGACAGCTATATAAAACTGTTTAATTACATCTTGATCCAGAAACAATTGCACGGGCCGACTATCTTTAAATGTATTCGAAACAATTGCCACAGTCCCTGGATATAAGATGCATAGCCAATCTCATTGCTACAAAGTTCAATGAAGGCACTTCTGGCCAAACACGTAGAGAAAAATACTTGGAATTTAGCTCTTACGAAATAATTCATTGCCAGCGTGGCATTCAAGTCTGAAATTCCATTCATGGACCGCAAGGATATTTGCCTATAGCGATATTTGCTCACCTGATAGTTTTTCCTGGCAAATTCGTTGTTTTAGCCTGTCTTAGTTCTCTTTGCTTTGTTCAGAGCAAAAGTTACGTGACGATTCCAGGAGAGTCTCGAGTCAATGATAAGGCTAAGATACTTGTGGTTGTCAAGTTTAATGAATTTAATGAATGCAGCTCAAGTTTTTATAACCAAGTTGTGGATTCAGCCAATCATGTGAGCCAATCAGCGAACAGAGAGCTTGCGAGCCAATGACAAAACAGAGCTTGCGAGCTAATCACCGTCCATGTCAGCCAATCAGATCATCCGGTTTGTGCTACGGCTATCCGCTTGTCCTCGATGTTTTCACAATGTATCGATGTCATACAAGAATCGAAAAATCTATTCTCGATTTTCCAAATGAATCGATTCTCGATTATTTTTCGATTATTACGGTTGCGCTTTGCCGTGTGCAGGAGGTCGTGCTGTTGCACAGGTAAGGTATCACGTGATTTGCTAATTTTTATTTGTATTTTGCTAAGTTTATTTGAAAATTGTGCACCTGCAAATCCTCATGATGTACATGAACTCAATATCCCAGTACAATACCACAACCTTGACAAATCAGGAGCTTCTTTAATATGATAGTCGGAATCTGAAAAACTTGGTATTTACTTAATTTTTGCAACAATAAGAAGTATGTTGAGTAATCCAAAAGACAGAATTAACCCAGCAGATAGACCGGGAGTGTACAGACTTCCATGCGGCCAATGTGATGTACAATACTCATTTCCAAAAAAGTTGGGACAGTGCAACATATAAGAAGAACTCCAACACATTTGTTTGGATTATTGTATTGCCATTTATTTCAACGCATTACAATACATAAACGATAAACTAGGCATGGGATCACATATCTTATATGCTTAAGGAAAGATACAGGTGGTTTTCCTGTTTGGCACGTGCAACACACTCCCAAAAAAAGTTGGGACAGCACGGCGTTTACCACGGTGTGGCTTCACCTCTCCTCTTGATGACACACTGTAATCTTCTGGGCATCGATGACACCAATCTTTCTAACATCGTAACCGGAATTCTGTCCCATTCCTGTTGGATATAGGTTTTCAGCTGTTCAACTGTCCGGGGTCGTCACTGTCGTAGTTTTCGTTTAATAATACGCCAAACGTTTTCTATAGGCGACAGATCCGGGCTGCAAGGGGGGCAATCCAACATACGAATGCGCTGGCGACGTAGCCATGCAGAAGTTATGCGCGCTGCATGCGGTCTGGCATTGTCTTGTTGAAATATACACTGACGTCGTCCAAACAGGCGCCTCTTAGATGGCACCATAGCTTGTTCCAGGATCTGTATATACGCTTCAGCATTGACAGTGCCATTGCAGATGTGCAAGTCTCCCATTCCATGGCCACTAATACAGCCCCAGACCATGACAGATGGTGGTTTCTGTACCGAACGCCTGTAGCACGCGGGAATATCCTTTTCGTCTTTGGTCCGGAGTGTACGGCGTCCATTATTTCCGTAAACAATCGTAAAGGTTGATTCATCGGACCACAATATGTTCTTCCAGCGTGCTTGGGACCAATTGCGATGGGCTTGAGCCCATATCAGACGGCGACGTTGCTGTCGTTTGTTGATGTATGGCTTCCGTTGTGCACAGTATAACTTAAGTTGGCATTTGTGGATGCACCGGCGTACAGTATTCAACGATAATGGCTTCCCAAAGAAATCGCGGGCCCACGTGGCTATGTCCGAAATCGCAGCATTCCTATGCGTGACGCAGTGACGTCGGAGGATCCGAAGAGCTCGAGCATTCAGAATAGGTTTTCTACCTTGGCCTTTCCAAACTGTGATCTCACCACTATCTCGGTAGCGCTTGATAATATTATGTACTGTAGATTAAATCTTAAATCTTCTGGCTATTGCACGCTGAGAAACGTTGTTTGTGAATTCTTGAATGATTCGAACACGAAGATCTTCGCTAACTGGCTTGCCTCGACCCATCGTTCCGAATAAGTTACCTGAACGATCGATGGCAACTGTTATTTACACGGAATGTAGTACGACGTCATCATTCTAGATTATTCCCGAACAATTCGGAAGGTTCCACTACTAACGGCACTTTCTGCAACGTATGTCCCTACTATTTTGGAACGTGTTGCAACACCCCCATTCAAAATGAACGTCCTGGCCACGATACAAAATGTTTTGGTGCACACAGTTTATTTATGTCATTTCATAAACGTATCTGCTATTTTGTATTCGTGAGAAAGTTTTGTTACATCATCCCTTTTTGTTTTTTCTATATATTTTGCACTGTCCCAACTTTTTTGGAAATGAGTATTGTAGTTTACTACGGTCAATCCCAGAGGGCAGTTAACACCAGGATCAAGGAACATTTGACATACATAAAAAATGGAAGATATGCAATATCAAGATTCACAGACCATATACTTGACCAGCAACATGATTACAATCAAGAGGACTTCAGCATTGTCCACCGCACCAGTAACCCTCGGCTTCTCAACTTCCTGGAATCATATGCTATCAGCAGCGAAGACCCTGCAAGACTCCTGAACAGCGACTCAGGCCAGATGGATGTGAACCAATTAAAAGATATTGGAAAAATCCTGCATAAACCAAAACGGACCAATAGAAGTAATAATCCACCCTGAACAAGGTCTCCTGATTGAAACTCCACTCATAGCGTTTTTTGTATAATGTTTTCATACTTTTGTATTTATTGTAATTGGCCCCTGGCCATGTTGTTCCCTCTATAAATAAGACATAACTCTCTTTGCCTCATCTGAATGCTCAGCCCTTTCTGATCAATGCCTCTGTATACACTGAAAAAGGCAGCGTGGCTGCTGAAATGTGCATAACTCTGAATAAAAAACTTACGTGGATCAGTGGTTTCCTGTCGTATTCTTTGTTTGCAGGATTTACCTGCTCCGCCACAGCCACAGCAGCAGCAACCACAACTGTCCTCAGTACACTTGGCAGGCAAATGATGGACACACAGGCATTAAGAACCACCAGGCACCCCACCCACTACCTATCCAAACATCTTCACCTGCTCCTTACCCGATTGCCTCACCTCAACCCTCCCAAAAAAGGCTGGCCACCCATCGGCCCGCTTTGCCGCAGTCGAAATTCTGTTGGAATTACCACTCGAGGCTTTCGCTGAAGCAACAGCAGGGATGAGGCTGCAGGTGGCCAACCCCACCTCTCCTCCTCCGTCGCCTTTATCACTTGCTCAGCCACCAATTTCAACCATCCCTTCGACTCTGTGACCTCTCGACCCGTGAACTGTCTCGACCCATCCGACTCACTCTTCACCCCTCACCCTTCATCACCATTACCTGGTCCCTCATTCCTACCACCGTCGACTCTTCCTTTCCTTCCACCTCCTGCCAAGCACCATGCTCACCCACCCCTTCCTCGCCTGCTTTATCCAGCACTCTTGCCCCCCCCCCCTCCTCAGTCACTGACTACAAAAACATCCACCATCTTGCCCCCCCCCTTACAGCTCCAGCTCTACTTCAAAACATCCACCATTGGACCTGAGCTCATTGTATGTACTACGGGCGTGAGGCAACTGCCAATCTAGAAAATATAAAGTCCAGGCGACGACTTATGAGTTGGCATTCTGGAATTTGAACCAGATAACATTGCCTGCTGTGCAGCAAACGCTCGAATCGATTTACAAATGAGTGTTTGATGTGATTTTAAGAGCACAGCAAGACTATTACAATCACACCCATTTGTGCATCAAAGCTCCATATTTGCAAAATCCTGTTAATTTACGCTTCGGCAAAATCAGCGAATTTATCAGCAAGAATTTATGCATTAGCTGCCTTAGAGAAGTCACACAGCGGGATGGTGGTGGATGAAGAATTGTAGATCAGGTTGGTACTACTCCAAAAAACTGTCCCTGCTCAGGGTATTCACATTCACTGAAAAGCTGTTCTTGCCATCTCATTGTGATGAAAAGAGCAATGGTGCAAATCAAAACTCTGATTACGGCCAATGAAAAGTTACGTGTCAGACCTAAGTGGGACATGTTTTTGGAATTGCTGGGGTACTACATCTCTGACATCGTGCTGCTTCGCGAGGGTTGCCTGAAGTTTGCCGACATCATGAGCTTGTTCACAGGATTCGCCCTATTTCAATCCAGCATCAACATCACTGGATTCTCGAATAAAGTACTTCGAGAAAAATACCTCGATCTGGACACAACTATTTGCCTCGGTGACTCGGTGGTTGCGTGATCGCCTCTGATGCCCGAGTACGTGGGTTCGATCCTGGCCAAGGACGACGAGAATTTCTCAGGGGGAAATCTTGAAATCACGCACTTCCTTCGGAAGGGAAGTAAAGCCATTGGTCCCATGTAGTCGTTTGCCAGCTGCATGTTAAAGAACCCTTGTGATGCAAAATTTATGGCCCCTATAACGTCGTCTTGAAATGATCATTGCATTTGAAAAGGATGTTAATACTAAACAAACCAAACCAAACCTGGACACGTTGGGCATCTTTCCACCTGGGGACTACGTAAACTATAACTGACAGAGTGGCAAAGCACTGCGATGGCTAGCCTGGGAACAGACGAAGACCCTGAACACCCGAATTTACTCGGCTCTGAACGGGGTGGAAAAACATATCGATCCATATTTTGCAGACAGCCGGGCACCCGGTCGTTAGTGTTGAGCAATACTCAATTGAAGTACTCGATATTCAATGCCATCAATATCCCTGTGGGTATCGTCGATACCAATTACTGATACTCGATACCAAAAGAAAAAGACATTACTTCTACATTTCTTTCTTATTTATCCTCATTCATTTTATACATTGAATTTATGAACAGATATTTATCTACGTTTCTTGGGTTTAATCTTGACCTCTTTTTGAGATTAACTCTCCAGCTTTACTAAATGCTTGTTCAGAAAGCACAGATGTTGCACTAACTAATAAATATGTTAGTGCTAGCTGTGATATAATATTTTCTTCATGAACATACCAATATTTTAAAGGATTTTCAGATCTTTTAACATATGCATCTGCAATGTAATTCTGAATAACATTTTCTATATTAAATTTGTTATCTGCTTTTAGTTGTCATTTCAATCTCTTTATCTAATTCAACCCAAATATTATTGGGGAAAATCATTTTCATTAAGTCACAGGAAAATCATTTTCATTAAGACATTCGTTGTCATTGGTGACTATATTATTATTAGGAAGTAAATTTGATAACTCATTTTTAACATATTTCTAGCTCTATCAGTGCTTTGTTTTGTTTTAAATACAGAAATTTTACAAGTTGATAGGATAAGCGAATGGCCAATGAAAACTCCTAGATATGAAAAGTGAACTAAAATAAAATCAGCCCAGAAATAAGGAATCCGAGAAACATCACTTGAAACTCGATATTTCAAACGAAGTATCGACTATAGCGATACTTCGTCGATACCACAAGAATCGACAATACTAAAGTATCGAGTATCGAATATTGCTCAACACTACTGATCGTGAATGAATTTTTAGGGTGTTACTACCACTCTTGCCGGAAATGCACACATGCAAACGCCAAATATTATATCTAAAAATTATCAGTGCACGCTAAAAATTATCAGTGCACGTTAGACCATCTGGATTATTTGAAGCATGAGCTGCCAGACCATTCCCTCAATGTTATCTGGGAATGTGAATTCGATGCCAGCATGAAAAGAGATGAAGTTTTAGCTCGATTCTGTAAAGATTTACATGTCGGGCAAAAACCCCAACTCGCGCCACGTGATGCATTTTACGGGGGGAGAACTGAGAATTTCTTGGCGGGGCTCTGTGAGGCAATGAATTCAGAAAGGTTGTCCTACCTGGATTTCTCCTCTCTTTATCTGTAGGTGAATAAGTATCGCTCATATCCGCAGCATCACCCCGAAATCATCACCATTGATTTTGATCTCTCCCCAGGTGCGTACTTTGGGCTGATTAGGGTAACGATAGTACCACCCAAAGATCTTTTCATACCAGTGCTCCCATACCACTGCGACGGCCGGTTGTTTTCTTGCTCTGTCGGACATGCACCACCGAATAGTCGAGCGCTATTCCGTCATACTGACGATGAGTGCTCAATGACAGTTGTTTGGTGCATGCCAGAATATTACGTAGCTCTCGAAGAGGGATACGTGATCAAAGAGGTGTACGAGTTCTGGCACTACCCCCGAAAATTCACATATGACCCTGAGACAAGTCAAGCCCACTTTTTTTCAAAGTACGTGAACACGTTCATTGGGGGTAAGATCCAGGCCTCAGGCCGGCCTGCTTACGCACAAACAGAGAGCGAGCAGTCAGCTTTTATCCAGGCTGTGTGGGAATGAGAGGGCATCGAGCTTGATCCCTCTTGTTTCAAAAAAAACCCAGTATTAAGGTCAATTTATAAATTGGCATTAAATAATTTGTGAAGATTTTTAGGAATGCGAGTGGATAATAAAACACCGACCGTCTTTGTTCATAGCTACAAAAAATTCTACTGCCTCTTCAATACACCATCGATCGAAGTGACTGCTGTCAACATCATGTCTGAGGAATTTCTTCTCTTGTCATACAAGACCACTCATTCGAAGACACACGAGAAGGGTAACCTCATGATTGCCTCTTTTGTAATGGTGTATGGCCAACTGGCATTATATGAGGTGATGAAACGCCTCGGCCATCAGAAGAAGTATGCAAACACCGACTCCGTCATTTTCTTGGAGCCAAGAGACAGGGATTTGCAGCCCAGAGGTCATGACCTGGGCCAATTGACGGACAAGATCATCAATAAGTACGGCCCTAACATACACATCGAAAAACTAGTGGTGGCCGGGGCAAAACATTAAGCCTAGCTCACACTAGTTGCAAATGCCCATTGTGTTATTTCCTGTTATGAACACTGCAAATGCGTTTGCGTACACATCTGTTTCCATACTCGAGGAAATGAGGAAACTCGTGGAAATGCAACTATCAGGAAGAACCCTCGGCTCCAAAGGGGGGGGGGAGGGCATGAATGCAGGTTCTTCCCATAATGTAGACAGTTCTCTCGTTTGGATCCTACACGATGACTTCTAATGTTCAAATCCATTGCAGTTTATGGGATAAAAAATATCCATTTCAGTGTGAATTACATAGGCCAACAAAAAGTAACTTTTTAAAAACTTCTTTAATGTTAAGTGCTGATTCTTATGCTTATTTTTTGCTAAATCCATAATTAAAAAGTTTTTTTCTATCATGAGCTTACGAAAAAAAATAAATAAAAAAGAAACCTCAACATGGTGGATTAATAAACTATATACTACTAGGAAGGCAAATTGTGGCACGAATATTTTGGGTGATTTAAGATTTCAGTGTGCGAGTGGAATGTACAAAAATTTTGCTCGGATGCATCCAACAGATTTCGAATTTCTGTTATCTTTAATCGGCCCTAAAATTGCTAAAAAGACACGAAATTTCGTAAGGCGATTTCCATCACTGAAAGGTTTAATATTTTGGTATTAAATAAAATAATAAAAAATAATAAAGAAACTGCCCAAAAATTTTGACTTATATAATACATATTTTATAACTATGGTTCACTTCTGCAATATTTTATATTCCCATAACATCTTAAACAACAATGAGAAATATTTCTTTAACTCATTACAATCATGAATTTATATTTGTATAAATGTAAATTATATTTCAATGCATAAATAAGACATTTTTTAAAAATAAATAAATAAATAAATGAGATATATATTTTAAAATAATAAATATATAGTATTAGTATAAATAAATTATCATTTATATAAACATAAATTAAAAATAAATCTATTAAAAAATTGAGAAGACTATATTTATTTATTCCTTTAAAGAAATGAAAATAAAACACTGATTTTATTTTAACAGGGGAAAGGGAGGGGGAAGGTTAAGGAAGGAGGAAAAGAAATGCTCCCTTTCCGTTGCTTGCTTCGAGGCATATTTTGACACAAGCAAACCGTCCACACTTGTTTTCATCCAGTGTAATGCAATGGGCATTTGCAACTAGTGTGTACTAGGCTGTACTGTCTCTTTCTCTCCAACAGTGCAAGAGAGGGTTTACCTAAAATGCAAAAGGTTTACTTTAACCCGTAGCGCAATGGAAATTTTACAACCTGATGCCATCGAAGATCTCATCAAACGTCAGGGGGGAGAGCGAGAAACCCAAGCTCACCATTCCCATGACACCAAATTTTGTGTGTAATAAAGTGAACGCAATGCTACACAACAAACCCATCGTAAAAATCTAGCAGACAACAAATAAAAAGCGTTTTGCAAGGGATGGAGATTTATCCATAAGTTTCCATTATGGATACACACCACTTGAGTATTTACCCCTGATCATTCAAAAATATTGATCACGGGGGAGGCTGTGGCCTGGTGGGCTTCCACTGAACATACTACTTCATGGAAGTTAAGTAACATCAGGCACGGCTAGTCACTGGATGTGCGACCATCAGTGAGATACGATCTTCACCCCCCCCCCCAGCTGCTGCAACTATCTTACAGCAGTCGTTAATCCACGTCCCTGGATGGACGTATTGGATTACAATCAATAAATTAAAAAAATTAATAAAAAATAAAAAATTTAATTGCATTTTCATAAAAAAAACCCACCCAAAACCATTTAAACAAAAAGTAATTAATTTTTAAAGTAAATAAAAGTCAAAAGAGTGAAATTATATGTGGGGTTAAAAAATTGTACAAACTAATGCATTTTTATTTTTAAGTAAAATAAAATTTACCCCTTAAATTTATATATATTTATGCATTAAGATTTTATGATTAAAAAAAACTGTAAAATTCCTATTGTAATTTACATTTCAACTATCCTAATTTTTTTTTTGTAAGTTATCATTATTAATATTATTAAATGTTTTTTTTATTATTAAATGCATTT
This sequence comes from Rhysida immarginata, assembly GCA_023313115.1. NCBI lineage: Eukaryota > Metazoa > Arthropoda > Chilopoda > Scolopendromorpha > Scolopendridae > Rhysida > Rhysida immarginata. The sequence goes on from JAHWFO010116803.1 coordinate 270,629, forward strand.
CAGTAAAAATTTTTAATGTTTAAAAAATCAACTTAAAGACAACTAACTACGTTCAAACACTCGAATAAAACTCGTAAAATTGTGATAAGAACTTTAAGTGTGATGACTATTTTACTTGAAATGAACACAAAATTAAAACGCAAAAATTAAAACGAAAAAAATGTGTAATTTAAGAAAAAAAATTTACAAATAGGAAAAGTGAAAAACAAGGTAAATTTAAAAACAAACTAACAAAAAACGGTAAATGATTAAGATGTTTTGAGGGAAATAATTTACATGAAAAGCAACTGTTCCAAAAGACAGACTTTTCATGCCATATGCTCACACCGTCAATCACTTCCCACCGAGCACCAAGATGGTATCCTAGCTATGCTCAGTGCGAAGATATCTGTGTGTATGTTGCTGACATCGATGAGGTTGATGTGCTGTGTCAAGCAGACATTTAACAGACTGTCTGGCCCTTTAAAAAACATTTGTGGAACCCTGCGTAGTCGAAGCAACCTTCAAACAAATGCAGGCCACTAGCCATCAGGAAACCAGCATTATTTAATTGGACAATCTCTTGGCCTGTAAATCCAGCTACTGCGGCATCCTGAAGATAAAATCCTTGCTGATGCGTTGTCGATTTAGCGGTGGGTGGTGTATTGAATACCGTTCTGCAGATCAAGCCCTTCTCAACAACCGCTCCGGACGCAGATGTATACTTAAAGGTGTCGATTAAAACACCAGCGACTGAGAGTGGGGAAAAAAAGAGAAAAATTAAAAACGGAAAATACAAGACACGAAAACAGAGTAACAAAAAAAAAAAGACTCACCGTTATCATTACCCCTCACTGCGATGACCATCTCCCTTAAGTTGGTCATAGCCATTGTATGTGCAACCGTGACATCTGCCATACCATACTCTGAAATTTTTTTTTAAAAACTTGCGAGAACTCTGTGGAGGAACTTTACGATTTGATGGTGGATTGAAATGTAACAAGAAAAACTCAGTGGGTATTTATTTGTACCTGAATTTTAATTGCAAATACGTGTTAACTACGAGGGTTCGGGCAAAAGTCATGGCAACTATTTATTTTCTTGAAAATACCAGCCCGGTTGGAAAATGTGACATATACAGATGAAAGGACAAGGTGTTAACTACCTGTGTGGACAATGAATAGCACTGAAATTTCGTAACACACTAATTTATTATGGTAGCATACAGGGCAATATGGCCTTCACGGTTGCTCATCACTGGTTGACACACATCCTTGCTGAAACTTTCCTACCCACCGTGCTACTGCACGGTATGGTAGGGCATTATTCCCAAGGGCTTCCACTAATTCACTGTGATATTCCATCGCATTTCTCCCTCGGAGAATGGCTATTTTGATGTAAGCGCGCTGCTCAACACGGGTTACTTCCATCTCGCACGACATTCACCAACTGACTGATTTCACAGCCCTCGCTGCGCTACTACCAGCTATCACAGAGCCATCTGTTGTTGTACATACACATACTGTCTGCAGAACTTCCGCACGACACATATATGTTAGTGATCCATTCATATATCTACAAGAAAAAAAATAGTTGCTATGACTTATGCCCCAACCCTCATATCATCATTTGGAAACCGCGTTCGCACCCAAAATCTCCCAATCCAGACAATGAATTAATGGAAACAAAATCATACTTTAAAGATATTTTTCGCACCCGCATTTGACAATTTATGTGGCAAAGGATAAAAAGCCAAAACTTTAATTACTGGTGGATACTAAGAAATCATCGGTGCCACTACGACGAGCAGAACGCTGAACATGAAAATTCAGTAGATAAAGAGTGAATGGAAACAAAAGCACAACTTTTGAGTTATTATTTTTGTTTTACCTTATTATTATTTAATTTTTTTTTTTTAATTTGTAATTTTACACACGGTTTTGGCAAACATTAAACAGTAAAAATTGGTGAGTAAAATTTTTTTTGGTGGGTTAAAAAACCCACTCAACAAAATTTGATAATCCAAAAAATGGACACTTTAACCCTTTCACTGCGTAATTAAATTGCATTTTCATTCCTGAGAAGATGAAATTATCCACTTTTAGCAGCATAACAAAAAAGTTTTTTAAGCCCTGTGGGATTAATCAAATTTCTGCAGGTTAAAGTAATATTATTTTGTGTGGATATATCCGCTTTACGCAGCAAAAGGGTTAAGACTTTAAGCTTCCGTGAATATGATAAAATGAGCCAGGAAAGATTTCGTGACTGTGAAAAACGAACTGACAGTTAATCCATGAAACCAAAAACAAAACTATTCTGTTTCCGCACTCAATCAAAAGGTTGCCTTATTAAAAGGAAAATAATTTTCAAAACCCATAAGAGTGGTAAAGTTAGCTAAACCTTTTCTCGACTTGCAGATGAATTTAAGTGGGTGAAAACGGCCACCACAGGGATTGATGAAATGTAAAACTTTACATTGTCATTTTGCGTAAACCAAATAACCAGTGGATGGAAGTAATCGTGAAACGGAAATCTTGACCAATTGTAAAACAACATTCACGAAATTTGACCATGTAAATAAAAAGCACAAATATTAACAAAACTTTCAAGTAAAATTAAAAAATTTGTAAAAGAAAATAAGGTAAGGGTGATGTTAATTGATAAATAAAAGTGAATAATAAAACAGACATGATCACAAAAAGAAATGGCTGGGCACCTAAAAAATGATGACTAAACATTTTTTCACAAGAAACGTAAGCAATAATGAAACTCAAAAGGGTACAATGACCTCGACAAACGAGTGAGAATGGTCATGAGGGTCATGAAGATCAGCATGGCAAGTTGATAAGAAACAGCTGGGTTTTTTCGAGAAGTGTATGAAAAAATCTGTGAGCGAGGCAAACTGTCGGCTGAAGACACAAACTCAGCGACCGTGTGAATAAGTAATGGCGACAGCATTGCACCATGGTAAAAGATGCCAGCATGCATTCAAAAAATTGTGTAAATGAAAATGATGTCAAAAATCACATGAGAAATATGTACTTGAACCGACCAAAGAATTATTAAAAAAATTTGTGACAGCCCATTGTAAAAAAAAAAACAACAAAAAAAAAACAAACCTGTGAAAAATTAATACTCTGTGATCATGCAAGCAAGTATACAAGAACATTTATTTAAGGGGACAGTGAAAAAAAAAACTTTACCGTTCAATGGAATGCAATTTTTTAAAAAGTTAAAAGCCAGTGTGAAATACAGTAGTAAAAAATGTATGTATGTACGTGGAAAAAATTTTTATATGTTTGTGTACATGACCTGAAAGTAACAGTCACTGTTACAAAGGTAGACTGTAATAATAACAAAAAAACCTTGCGACCTTCTTTTTAGCCCAATAACCCTGAACCCCCAAAAACCTCACTCCGCCCACCATTTCTTTGTCAATGTTCATTACACACTTTTTAAAAACATTATGCCCTGTCAGGTGACTTAGCAAGTTAAATTAGAATGCATTAACATAAAATCTTAGATCTTAACTCTGTAAGTAAGAATGAATTAACTTAAACAAGAAGAATGAAAAAAACGAATGAAAACATTGGGAAAAAGTATTGAATGCATTAATTATTTTTTCAAAAACGAAAAAAATAGTGCAGTGATCACGTAAAATGAAGTAAGAAATTTTTTTTTAAATTGCAGATAAAAAGAGTGAAAACACCTAAAGGTAAAAAAAAAAATGATGAACAACCAATAAAAGTCCCACCACCATGGAAACACAAAAACTTAAATAAAATTCAGTAACGATAAAAAAATTTGAGAGAGAGAAAAAAACAATAAAAAGGACGGGTGTGGGAGAGAAAGGGGCGGTGAACCAGCGAAGGCAGCTTCAATGAGGGGTCAGTGGCAGTGGGGTCAGTATAACCAACATAGGAAGCTGCAAGGCATCTCTGAGAAAAGCAGCAAGGGATGCTTCACTGCAAAACCCACGAACATCTTTGGGCAAGAGAGGGGAGGCAAAAGCTGTGACGTCATGGAGGACCACACTCAAAATTATGAAACTCCTTCATTATTCATAATCAATGCAAGAAGCATGTCCTCCACATCAAAAAATTATTAATAATCATATTTCATTCAGTTTTTAATAAGGGGGTGGGGATTTTAATTAAAAATTACATCATTTGGTGTGGCCAAGTGTAAAATTATTGGGACACCCCCCTCCACATTCCATTTCCAATATAGGTGGGGGTCATCTGCTCTCAGAAAGTAATGCGTTGGAAGTCGATCAAGTTTTAATGGTATACACAATTTTATGTGTCTATTATCCTCTAAATTTCATTATCCTATTGGAACCTGAATTATTAATTTCTTGATCTTAGTGGCGGCATTTTTATTTTTGTTCATAATTCGGTATACTCGGTTTTCGTTCAAATTTGTATCCAAGTTCAGAAGAACTTTTTTGCTTAGAATAACCCATACTACATCCCCTAAATATTTCTACATTGAATTCTGAATTATCCTGTATAGATTACAAGTTTGAAATTGTATTTAATTTATTAATATGATGTATTTTAAATTTTAATATGCAAAAATTACAAAATTATTAAAAAAATTACATTTCGACTCTTCAGCATTGTTAATGCTCGCTTCGATACTCGCCTGTTATGAAGGCATTTTTGTACCATGCATACACTTCATTAGCTTGCACGCATTCGTCAGCTCACGTGCGCAAAATTGGCGTATGGTCATTTCATTTCAAACAAAGAAAACTGATGTAGGAACACTTCCAAAAATTATAAAAAGAAATTTATTCATAATTAGAAGTTGGTTTAGAACGCCAATTACAAAGAAAAAAAGTGCTGAACAGAAGGCACGTAAAAGACGCCTCTACATGCAAACAATAGAAGCAAGTTGTGCGTTTTGTCGACGAATTCATAACGTGTGAAAGGAATGAAAAAGGTGAAATGGAAAACCTACTTAGATATCAGCTTCACCAACATAGTGAATCATGCTACAAACGAGTTGACAAAAAATGTTGGTTTGGATTTCCCGTAGCCTCAAACTATAATTTTACAAACATTAGGCAAAAATTTTTCAATATCTCAGATAAAGGTTGCAAAAAAGAACCATAGAAATTACCCTCCCATCAATTATTAAGTAACAGAGGGCAGTTTATGTTTTCTGAATGTCTGTCTCTGTCTGTTCATCCTGAATCGATTTTCACACAAAAAAATTTCAAATTCTAATCATGGCTGGGGCAGTTTTAAAGATAAATGGAACTGACTTGCAAGAGGACCGCACGGACACATATTCACGGATTTGGTTGAAATTTTAGGAGGTCAATCTAAAACATTATTATACCTTCTGTGTAAAAGGATTTGGCTCAGTGACCTTCCATTTCGGAGAAAAAAATAAAATATTTTATTTTATTATTGTAGTGCAAGATAATTCAAATGGGAAGAAAGGTATACAAATTAATAGCGGAAGCGCAGTGGTTAACATCAATTTCTGTGGATTTACTGGCCCGGGTTTGATTCCTGTAATATTGAATTTTTTTTCATTATATTTTCTATTAATTTTTCAAAAAACGTCCATTTTACAATACCATGTTTTATTCAATGTTAATTATTCGACTTACATCCTTTCGGACAACTTCAGATTCATTACAACTGATTTTTAAATTTCTTACAATATAAATATTGAACAATATTTATCTATTCATTGTTAATGGATCCTCAGGTCACATTGTTTTCTTTTGAGATTCAATTATAGTTTAAAAATGTGAAAAATTTAAATTGAATAAAACATGGAATTATAAAATGGACATTTTTTGAATAATTAATTACATACAATACAACGGGTGAGAAATAAAATTAATTTATTTTCCATTATTTTTCCATTATTTTTCCATTTTTTCCATTTTTTTCTGTTTTTTGCCATTATCATTTGTATGTATTTAGCATTATATTATTCACATACATAAACAATGTCACAGGTCCAAAAAATGCAAAATTCGTTATACAATAATTTCACGGATGATCATTGCCGTGGCATGTGAAATAAAAAAAAAACTATAAAGATCTACTCGCACTATCGACGATCTATGCAATCGTCACCACCAAATCACAGATCGCCAACGACCGTCAGTGAAAATGATATAGAAAATTTTTCAAATTTTATTTATTTATTTATTTACCGTATTTATTAAATTGGCATTAAATAGGCATTGACTACAGATAATACATCCACGTAAGACTAAAGAACACAGGACATATAATTTCAAACAAATCGCCATTTAAATTGATTTGACAACATATAATGCACAAATTTACTACAAAAATGTTTGCATGACGAGCTGCATGCTATGTTTTGACAAGTCAATGGTATAGTACGTAAATTCAGGGGTAGCTCATGCCAAACACCAAATGAATTGAAAGAAAAACATCTGCGACAAAAAGCAGTTAATATTTCACTTCAAATTCGTATCATCTCGTACCACGTGCAGCTTGAAAAAAAGTCATGATCTTATGTAAGGATGCCCTGGGTTTCTAACAATTACAGCAAGTTGATTTAAGCGTTTCAAAGTAATCAGAGTATCAAAATACATTACATTGTTAATTCGAAAATCGATTATTGAAATTTCAACCTGAACAATTGCCGCAAACATAACTTATAAGCAACTTCAATTCGCTCTAGAAGATAACTGTATGTATTTCCCAAAATTGGTATACCATAACAAATAACAGATTGCAAAAGAGATTTACAAATAGTTTTGGCCAAGCGTTTTTCATAGAACTCTCATTAAATAATGTAACCTATGCAGTTTTGTTACGATTAGATCAACATGAGGTCGGAAATTAAATTTTGAATCAAATAAAATTCCCAAAATCTGCATTGACTCTGTTCCATGTACAGCACCTATAAATAGCCAGTTAGTTTTCTTTTCATTCATCCTGAGATTATAATTCGCATACCAATTTATAATACTATTGAGATCCCTTAACCAGCGCTCTTATAAAATGACTACTATCTACATTAGGTTCAAACGGATTTAGGTAATATGCGTCATCAACGTATGCAACACACTTAGTTTTAACTTGAGGCTATTAAGAGTTGAAACAAAGACAGCAAATAAAGCAGGAGCTAAAATATTCCCCGTGTGATACTTAAATGTGAAGCAACATCATTGCATCCTATAGTGTAAATTCCCCTTTCGCTGAGGTATGATCTCAAAATATTCATTATAGTTGATGGTAGTTAGAATTTATTCAATTCCTGCAACAAAATATCCCTTGGAACTGTATCAAAAGCCTTTGATATGTCGGTCTGTGCAATGTGTATTGCTTTATGGCAGTCCAATTGATCTACACAATAAGGCCATATTACCGCCTCCCATACCAATAACACCATATTGATTCCCAGGCAAATGTTCCATGATCATTTTGATCACTTGATGGAAAATGCAATGATCAAAAATGTTTGCAGCGGTGGGAACTATCGCTATGGGTCTGATGTTCTGTATAATATTCTTAACCCCCCCCTTTATAAACTGGAACAATTCTAACTCTCTTCCATGATTTAGGATATAATTCGTCTTTCATTATTTTATGAACAATACATAGTAACATTTCTGAGATATTCCAAATGCACTCCCTAATGAATGGCTGACAAAACAAATCATCCTTCGGAGCATTAGGTATTTTAGTTTCTTATTGCATTATATAAATCACTTCTATTCCAATTTGGCATTCCATCAGTCACCCAGTATTAATTCTAGGTTGTTTTTCAATATCCTCTATTGCCTCTGTTTCACTGTCGAAAGGGTTTACACACCATTTCGAATATGACTCACTTAAATCATCTGATAATTATATTTTTGTGGTGGATCTCGAAATGTTTACCAGTTTCCACAATTGCTTACTTGTACTCATGCAGTATTGTCTTCGAGCAGCACATGTTTTCTTAAATACAGAGTGGTGCAAATAAAAGTAGCCTCACATGAATTGCAGAGAAACCAGCTTAACGCTGTAAGCAATGATTGGGCTGTCCCATTATCAGCACTGCAAGTATAAACAAAATAATAAAAAATAAAGTTCCATTAAAAATAAGCAAATAAACAAATAAATAAATGTTAAAACCAAAGGTATTCCAAAGTTCCAGGAAATGTTTACCAAACTTTTCACTTTATTTGCTCTAAAACCGTGCAATGGTCATAGACTGGTGCATAAAAAAACTCATAAAGGTGCGTCTCTCGCTAATAACCTGCTGTGCTAAAAATGGGACAGCCCAATCATTGCTTATGGCGTTAGGTTGGTTTCTCTGCAATTCATGCGAGGTTACTTTTATTTGCGCCACCCTGTATTTGGTTATCACGCCTTATGTCATTCGGCCTGATTTCGTTCACTCCCATGAGCAATTGGCGATTTGTTTTAAACTTATTCATCCACGCTCTCCTGCATTCAGTATTCCACCATGGTTTTTTTTCTATTAACCTCCTGATCACTTTACTATGTAACCCTCCTATATTCAGAACTTGGAGGAGTATTTCATTCGCACACAATACTAGATCTTTCATATTACCAATATAATTATATAAACTTCTCACATTATCTTATAAATATAAATTTACATTATTCCAATTAACATCCTGCAACATAAGGAAGGTATGCTATGATGGTTTCTTACCTCCTCTTCAATATTCGACCAATATATTATTAGGCTCAAGATTTTATGATCTAACATATCTATACTATTTAACTCATAATCTCTGCATTGACAGGGAACAAAAATCTGATCAATGATTGATGCAGTTGTCTTTGTGATATGCATTGGAGTCTTAACCACAGGACACAAGTTATATGATTCGAAGAACGCACATATTCTTTTGGCATCGTTACAAGGTTTTCCAAAATGTACATTAAAATCACCAAACACTAAATGACAACATACAACAGTCAATACACTCACAATAGTAGTTAACAGTTTATCAATGCTAACATACTGTAAGTAGGATGATAAAGAGCACATATCATCATTACAGTCTCTTGCAGCTTCACTCGAACGGCGCATATTTCCAATCCATCAATCGACACACTCTTTACGACATTCGAAATTAAATCGCCTTTAGTTATAATTGCCGCACCTCCATCATGTGACGCGCGATCTGATCGGTGCAGACAATAATTGTCTAGGCCCAAACACGAGTTTGGCACTAATGGATGTAACCAAGTCTCTGTAAAAATCAAGACATCACTAGAGGTTTCCTCTAGTATCCCATGGATCAAATTTATTCATCATCGAGCGCATAGTAGCATATGTAAATTTCATTAGTCACTTATTACTATGCAGTGTTTGCTCTTCACTACAATTTTTTTGAATCTAACAGATTAGGTGTACGTCCATGAAATAAACGTATTTGTAAAATATTGAAAAAAAATTTTGTTTTTGTATGTGAATGTTATTATGCAAAGTGGCAACAAATAATAATGGCGAAAAACACAAAAAATAATGAAAAATGAAAAAATAATGGGCAAAGAAATGAGAAAAAATGAAAAAAAAATTTCAATACTACAGGGATCGAACCCGGACCAGTAAATCCGCAGAAGGGGGTGGCCGTGGCCTAGTTGTCTCGTCGGTTGGCTCGCTGATCGATGGAGTTAAGCAACTTCAGGCACGGCCAGCTGCTGGCTGGGTGGCAGCCAGTGGCTTGAGGACCACTGCTGGGTGGGGCGGCTATTTGGGGCACAGCTGTTGGGGGACTTTAATCTGACCCATTTGCTGAGTGACCAGTGCTGGATGTCCAGCAGCTGGTGATAGCCACTGGTTTGTTCGTCTTCCAGCACCTCTTCCAACATGAACCCCACGTGCTTCGGAGGGCACGTTAAGCCGTCAGTCCCGGCTGCTACTGTCATCTCGTGGCGGTTGTTAGTTACTGGGATGGTGCAAAACTCCCTCTGTAAAAGATAAGATAAGATAAGATAAGATAAGATAAGATAAGATAAATCCACAGAACCTGACGTTAACCACTGCGCCACCACTGCTAAGTTGCATACTTTCCTTCCCACTTGGCTTATCTGGCGCTACAATAATAATGAACGTAAAGTATTTTATTTTTTTCTCTGAAACGAAAGGCCATTGAGTCAAATCTTTTTACACAGAAGGTATATTAATGTTGTAGATTGACTTCCTAAAATTTCAACCAAATCTGTGATTACATGTCCGTGCTGTCCCCTTGTCAGTGGTAGTTTCCTAGTAGATACCGTCAAAAATTTCCAAAGGATCGGAATAAGTAATTTGTAGATCAATCATTTCATAATGGCGAGTCACGAAAGAATATAACTGAATTTTTCATTTAATATTTCATTCATTGTTGGTGCTGAACAAATTACATAAAAAAGTTTTACAGGCAGAGTACATAAACAATAAAGTTCTTCAATGGTTTATGTGACATTATCCATGTGACATTATCCTTTTGGTACTTGATTATATCTTTCGTTAATGGTTTATTTTTGTTCATATCTCAGTTTTGTTCAAATTAGGACCCATGTTCATGTGAACTTTTTGCTTAGAATACCCATACTACCTCCCAAAAAAGTTTGTCCATGCACATAAAATTCACCCTGTATTACATGCCATATCTTAACACTGAAAATTTCCAATGATACCATATGGTACTATTATAATACGCACTACTAAACCAATGCCGAGTATCATTAATTACTCATTATATTCATTGATGACACATCGTTACGAGATGTTTGATATTTTAAATGCCATATCTTAGCACTGAAAGTTTTCAATGGTATCATAGAATACCAATGCCGAGAGCCATTAACTACTCATTATGTCATTTATGACACGTCGTTACTAGTTGTTTGATATATAGACGGGGTGCGCAGGAAGTAGGAACGCGCATGCATCACTTTCTGTGCCTTCCTTAACTTCCGACCATAGTATTGTCTGAGGCAGAAAAGAGTAAACAACGAACGAATTAACCAATAAAAATGCAGTATTGTGTTGCTCCTTGTTCAATCAATTCGCAAAACGCAAATTTATTAAGTAAAGTAACGTTTCATCGATTTCCGTGCACCATTTTATGATGTCCGACTCGAAAAAAAATTAATGGTAAATCGCGGCACTTGGCAGTCAATCTTAAGAATTTCGACTTTTAGCCACAGCCAGCTACGAAAGTGCAATTATTACGAAAGCAGAAATATGTCTAGGCAAGAAGTAAGCTAATGTTTGTAAACACACATCACTCTATTATAAAGGCACTCTATTTCGAATTAAAGCTCTAGATAACCAAAGTACGGCAATTAACTTTCCCAATGTTAGCTAGACAATACTAATTATTGATAGGTTGGTTTGAGGTCACATGAGTTCGTCAGCCATTTTTGGCCCAAACACTCATAGAAACGCATGTGGGAAATGCAGTTTAGACTAATTTTTAAACAAAGTATTCGTTGATTAATACAATTTTTTTTAAACTCGAACATAGAAATTTGGATGGATAACTGAGTTAAATCGGCTTAAGGAAACATTTAAAGACTTAAATTTGAAACTGTTAAAAAGCAAAAGCACAGGTTAAAAATTCATATCAAATAGGAAATAAATAAATATAAAAAATAAAACTATTTAAGCACACTTTAAAAACTCCACTAAAAAGTAAAAAATAATTGTTTTGGTGCCTCATTTAAAATTAAAAAATTTAAGTGTGGCCTAATTCAACATTTTATATGAACGGGAGGAGCATAGTGAAAAACTCATTTCATCATGTACTTAATATTAAAATAAATATTTGCATTCACAATAACATCATAGAAATGAAAATATATATTACATAGTTAAAAATTATGTATAAAATATTTTTTAATTTTATGAATTCCTATTTAATTGAGAGGCACCAAAAGGCTTTTTACTTTTTAAATCCACCTGTTTAAAGCTTTTTTTTAAAAGCATTTTTAAAGCATTCTTTAAATACTTTTTTATTTAAGCTAAATTAAGTATCATTCATCATTAACAGAATACAATATTTATTTGAATGTAAAATTTGATACTGAATAAACAAAAATTCGCTGTTTGTTTGAAACAAAATTATGGGAAATTTTAACTCTTATAGAATTTAATTCAATTTTTTGGCTAATTTACACCTTACCATAATATATCTTAATAATTAATGAATTTTAAAATCCATTTCATGTGTAGGTTTTTTATAAATTTTTTTATCAAACTAATTTTTATATTTATATAAAAACTTAAATTTATTATTTCCTATTTTTATTATAATGCAATAAATATAATATTTGTTGAATAATATCATGAACTTATTCCAAGTTTATAATTTCTTGGTTCTAAGTTATGTTTTCAACCCCAAAGTAAAAATTGTAAATTTAGTCTTTCAAAATTATGTAGTAAACTAGCTGATTTTCCTGGCGTTGCTCGGGCTGTTTGTTTGGTGAAATTTTGCAATATCAGAAATTGAATATAAACGAAAAAACCTTAATAAAGTATATATTCACTTTGGAAAAACGAAAAGAATTCTTTTAACTGCTCGCACTGGAATTTTGTGTCTAATTGGGTTCACCCAGGAAAATTCGACACTGCATCCTTAACATTTTAAAATATCAAAGAACGGCTATGAGTATTGATTTATTTCTATCTATATTAAAAACACTTAATAGATGGATTGAGAGAGTTAAGGAATTCTGTCTCCAGCCTCATCAGCATCTCTCATCAACATGTAACCGTTTCAATAGAGTGGTATTCAGTCACGGAATCATGACCTGAATGTGGTTGTTTATATTGATAGTATCAGTTTTAGTAGCAAGGTTTGGCGTCTCACACAATAAGTTGAGATCTTTAGAATTTTCTAATACGTTTAGGAAAACATTATCTATAACTTATCTAAAGAAAGTTACTACATCTATAACTTCTCTAAAGGAATTTACTAAATTGCAAAAACCATATGAAAAATAAATTTTCTTCAGTTATTAGCTCATGAGGAAAAGTATTCACACATTTTCAGGAAAAGCTTGAGCAGCTGTATGCTTAGAAGTTGTATTCTCTTATTTGTTTTAGAATAATTTCTTACATCTCTCCAAAGATTTAATAAAACAAGATATGAAATTGATTTTTTATTTTATTTATTTATTACTTTTTATAACTATCCCCCTTAAAACGTGAATCATTAAGGCAAGCATCGTACCTGATGAAAAAGACAGGCCCTGGCACGGAAAAGTCACCTCATCTTCTTAGCAACAATGTAACCTTCTTTGATTCTAACAAACGAAAAAATATTAGAATGTTTTTGCAACCTCAAACGATATGCGAAATACGAAAGGTGAAATTCGATAGGTGGCATTTTGGTCACGTGACTGCCATGCACCGTTTGGTAATGCCAGCTTTGGTCGAACGCAATACGAAAATTCTAAAAAATTTCGTTGCCACCTTTGGTAACCAAATGTGTCGTCGCGCATGCGTGCTGCGCCCAACATCCACGCTCTGACAGCAAGTTCCTCACGTTAACCAACATGGCGTCCGATGGGAAACTGCTTCGCAGTTGTTAAACACAATGTTAAATCCCACCACGAGTTATAGCTTTAAACTTTAATAGTACTTACTTCTCCTTGCTGCCATGATGCTGAGAATCAGATATCAGAGTGAGCTGAGCAGTGTAGAAGTAAAACCTGATGTTGGCAGTATCAAAACTCTGGAATTTCTCTTTTTCGCATTTCTCTTTTCGCATTTCTTATTTCGCGGGTGCAAAAACTCTCAAAACGAAATACGAAAGGAGAAAGACGAAATGTCACCTTTTGCATTTCGCCTTTCGTATTTCGCATATCGTTTGAGATTGCAAAAAGTCTCTATTGATTGCTAAAATCCAACATAGAAACTCTATACACTGCATGTGGCCTGTGCACAGAAACTCTATACATTGCATGTGGCCTGTGCACAGAAACTCTATATATTGTTACATCATCATCAAACGGCCACATTTCGGGTTTATTATTAGGCGTGTTTCAAAACTCGAGGCAATCGAGGAAATAGAGATTTTTCTGTTTCAAAACTCGAGATATCTCGTCGAGAGATCGCGCGTAGCCCACAAACTGGCGCGGAAAAGTCACCTGATCATCCTAGTCCAAGCAACAATCCAGTCTTCATTGTTTCCAACAAATGAAAAATTACTGATTTTTAAAATCCAAGATGGAAACAATGAAAGTTACATTGTTATTCGGACTAAGATGATCATGTAACTTTTCCACGCCAGGGCAATACCACCTAAAGAGAAAGCCTGACACGGCCGTCTATATCAGTAGATAAGTACCAGGATGGGGTGAATATTAATGAGGTGGGCGTGGCCTAATCCAGCCAATCAGTGTGCAGTATTCGTGTCACGTGACCACCCACCCCCTTCCTGACGTCACAGACGTTCAACCAATCAGTGTGTAGAATGCGACTCACGTGACCAACCACCACCTCCACCCCTCGAGTTCGTGTCACGTGACCCCTCAACCCCTCCTCCCCACCTTCCTGACGTCACAGGTGTTCAACCAATCCGTGTGCAGAATGCGACTCACGTGACCAGTCACCTCCCTCCCCTGTTTTGGGCGTTGGTCTTTATTTGGGTGTTGGTCCTTTATTTGGGCGTTGGTCTTTTAGTTGGGTGTTGGTCTTTATTTGGGCGTTGGTCTTTTATTTGGGCGTTGGTCTTTATTTGGGCGTTGGTCTTTATTTGTACGTTGGTCTTTTATTTGGGGTGTGGTTTTTTTGGTGGGTTTTGACACCAGAGGGCGACACAGCTGGTTTTGCTGATGGTAAGGTAATCACATGATGGCAGCCATGTTCAGGTGTCCTAAGATTGAAATAAAATTAATTTTATAATCCTCTGATGTACCCCTGGTGCTGGTGCTAAGGGTGGCAGATTAAAGGGGGTCCTGATGCTCTCAGCAAAATCCACTTAGGTGATTCTGTCTTACAAGTGAACACCTGTTGATTCGCTTAAATACCCATCAAACTGGATAGGGGTTTGTATACTGGCACACCTCGATTTTGATCACCTAATTACTAATTCACTATTGTTTCTCGGGTAACCAAATTTTTTCCAAGCTCTTTTACAGTTTTTCTAAATAAAACGAATACTGTTTCAAGGTATATTGTTTTGTTCTTCATTTTCAACTAATGGCTACATTGTTTCAATTGACAAGTGTGCATCTGAGTAGGGACTAATGCTGTCTAAAAAGGTGGGTCTGAACTCTCATATTCTTGTTTATAAATACAACGAGGTCACACAAAATGATGAAAGGGTCATATTCACTAAATTTTTAGCTTATTTTAAGGCTGGGCTGTTTGAAATTTCTTTTATTTTCATGTTTGCTCTCTGACTGATTGCCTTTGTTCGCATGAAGGGTTGTTTTTCTTCTCAGGTTTGAATCTGGTTGAAATGTTAAATAAAAATACAGATTTCACGTTTCTCAATGTTGCTGAG
>JAHWFO010116803.1:296079-339996 GCA_023313115.1 Rhysida immarginata
TGAGCCAAAGTTGTGCAAATTTGTATAGAGAGAGAGCGTTAAGTATGCCTCAGCAACATTGAGAAACGTGATATCTGTATTTTTATTTAACATTTCAACCAGATTCAAACCTGAGAAGAAAAACAACCCTTCATGCGAGCAAAGGCAATCAGTGAGAAAGCAAACATAAAAATAAAACAAATTTCAAACAGCCCAGCTTTAAAATAAGCTAAAAATTTAGTGAACATGACCCTTTCATCATTTTGTGTGACCTTGTTGTATTTATAAACAGGTATATGAGAGTTCAGCCCCACCTTTTTAGACAGCATTAGTCCCTACTCAGATGCATACTTGTCAATTGAAACAATGTAGCCATTAGTTGAAAATTAAGAACAAAACAATACACCTTGAAACAGTAGTCGTTTTATTTAGAAAAACTGTAAAAGAGCTTGGAAAAAATTTGGTTACCCGAGAAACAATAGTGAATTAGTAATTAGGTGATCAAAATCGAGGTGTGCCAGTATACAAACCTCTATCCAGTTTGATGGGTATTTAAGCGAATTAACAGGTGTTCACTTGTAAGACAGAATCACCTAAGTGGATTTTGCTGAGAGCATAAGGACCCCTCTAATCTGCCACCCTTAGCACCAGCACCAGGGGAACATCAGAGGATTATAAAATTAATTTTATTTCAGTCTCAGGACACCTGAAAATGGCTGCCATCACGTGATTACCTTACCATCAGCACAACCAGCTGTGTCGCCCTCTGGTGTCAAAACCCACCAAAAAAGACCACACCCGAAATAAAAGACTAACGCCCAAATAAAGACCAACGCCCAAATAAAGACCAACGCCCTAATAAAAGACCAACGCCCAAATAAAGACCAACACCCAAATAAAAGACCAACGCCCAAATAAAGGACCAACACCTAAATAAAGACCAACGCCCAAAACAGGGGAGGGAGGTGACTGGTCACGTGAGTCGCATTCTGCACGCTGATTGGTTGAACGTCTGTGACGTCAGGAAGGGGTGGAGGGGGTGGGTGGTCACGTGACACGAATACTGCACGCTGATTGGCTGGATTAGGCCACGCCCACCTCATTAATATTCACCCCAACCTGGTACTTATCTACTTATATTTATCAGGCCTGATAACTGAGGATTTATGACGTCATGCTAGAGGTCGGTTACCATGGGAACACCCTTCTCAACGGAAATAATTTAACATTGAAATACTTTAATTGATGACAAATTATGTTTAATCAAGTTAAACGAATACTCCAGTAATATGAAAAAAATTATCGCCTCTGTCAAAATGACAGGCAGAATGACAGGTCTTTTCATATTCATGGTCATCGAGCTCCATTGTTAAAATGAAGCTAAAGTTTCTAGCTCCCGGTAGGGCGGGAACTCTATTGAAAAGTGGCGCTGCATGTACAATCTGCCCAACTGCGCCTGCAGTGCCACCCTATCGGCAGACAGAAACTTTACTTTCGTATTCAGTTTCATTGAAAATCTCTATCACAGGTTGCGGTCGGGAATAGTGCGATCTATGCGGCACCTTGCACGATCTGTTTTCCTTAGCTTCTCGAAACAATGGAAAATGGCTGAAGCTCGATGACTATGAATATCTACCGACCGTGGTAAATACAAAAGTTCAATTATTAACCTCCAACAGTGGAATTTGCGCGAGTACACAGACCAGAGGATTAAAAGACCATTGTACGGACGTGAGCCTGAGCGCGAAAACGTCATACATTGTTAAAACGTCATAAGTAGTCATCTTTAATCGCATTTCTACCAATAATAAGCCCTAAATTATGACTAGGTATGATGATGTAACAATGTATGAAGTTTTCGCCCTCAGGCTTGGAGTAGAGGTGGTGTTGGACAGGGCCTGTCTATCTCGTGGGCTACGGAGAAAGCGTCTGTGACGCGGATTTGACGTCACATCCCGTAGATTCGAGACCAACGAGAGACAGGCCAGGGCACTCAAAAATCACAAGACCATCGCGGCCCGGACAACAATCCAACTATCATTGTTTCCAACAAACCAAAAATTACTAATTGTTAAAATCCAACATGGAGACAATGAAGGATGAATTGTTGGCCGGACTCTGATGATCATGTGACTTTTGAGTGCCTTGGCCTGTCTCTCGTTGGCCTCGCAGTAGATTAAAGTGAGGAGAAGGAGACTTCTGAAAAGGTCATTGTTCAAAACTTGAGATATCACGTCCACAATGAGGATTTGATGTCACATCCTGTAGATGAAAAGTAGGAGAAGGAGGCAACAGAAAATCGCCTCATTTTCCTCATTTGTAACGTCATACATTGTTACATCATAAAAAGGCATTGTTACTCGTATTTTTACAAATAATAAGCCCTATATATATATTATGATTTCTTATGATCATGTAATAATACGAGGCATGTTTTTTAAGTAAGTACTGTTTTGGAATTAAAAAAAGACGTGCAAAGATATCGCAATAATTTTATTTTTACATGAAAGCCTGTACCTTAATCTACTTTTCTACATAATTTCCGTGAATATTGAGGCACTTGTCATAACGTGGCACCAGTTTTTGAATACCCTCCTCATAAAATTCTGCCGCCTGACTTGTATCACAAATGTTTTGACTTCGTTATCGTCTTGAAGACGCTGACCACCCAGGTGTTTCTTCAAGTGCAGGAACAAATGGTAGTCGCTGGGCGCCAGATCAGGGCTGTATGGAGGATGATCTAGAGTTTCCCATTTAAAAGATTTGATGAGATCTTTGGTCCGATTAGCCACATGTGGACGGGCATTGTCATGCAGCAAAACGATACCCTTACTCAACTTGCCACGTCTTTTGTTCTGGATTGCACGACGCAGATTGTTCAATGTCTCACAATAAGACGCTGCATTGATTGTCTCATTACGAGGCAGAAACTCCACTAGCAATACTCCTTTTCTGTCCCAAAAACTGTGCACATGATTTTCCGGGCAGAAATTGTTTGCTTAAACTTCACTTTTTTGGGTGATGATGAATGTCGCCATTCCATGGATTGTTGTTTCGATTCTGGTGTGACGTAGGCCACCCATGTTTCGTCACCAGTAACAATTTGTTCTAAAAAATCTTCACCTTCATTGTGGTACCGCTCAAGGAAAGTCAATGCACTGCCTAAACGTTGGGTTTTGTGCAAATCCGTCAACATTTTTGGAACCCAACGTGAACACAATTTCCGGTAATTCAAGTTCTCGGTCACAATGCGATACAAAACACTACGAGAATATTGAGGAAAGCAGTCGAACAATGATGAAATTGTAAAGCGTCTGTTTTCTCTCACCTTTTCGTCCACTTTCTGCACCAAATCTTCATTAACGACCGAAGGACGCCCACTCCGTTCTTCATCATGCACATTTGTGCGGCCATCTTTAAATGCTCTCACCCATTTCCTTACCATTCCATCACTCATAATGTTTTGTCCGTACACTTCACAGATCTCACGATGAATATCGATCGGTTTTACGCCTTTAGCACTAAGAAATCGTATAACAGCCCGTACTTCACAATCGGCGGGACTCACGATTGTCGGAGGCATCTTAAACACTCAGTAAACAACGTATACAATGAAGAATCAGACTGTAATGGCGTCAGTGCGTAGACAAGAGATGTAGTTAACCAGCGCGCATGCGCGGAACGCCGACCGTAGCGCTGCGGCGGCGGAATCGCAAAACGGTACTTACTTAAAAAACATGCCTCGTATATGATGTTTCAGTGCGCAGGCTTTCTTTCTAGGAGGTGTTTGTTGGTAGGAGTTGCCGTTTCGAAAATAAAAAGGGGGGGGTTCATTTTTGTACCTACCCTGTATATCAAGTTATATTATTATCTTTTTAACATTTTTTTTCTGGATGTACAAAGTGATCAAAAGTCAGTTTCACCAAGTTATGTTTCACCAAGTTAAGTTAGCTTGAAATGGGTGAAATTATTTAAGTTACATGTATTTGGATGTATAGATTTTCGAAATTTGTTGCTTTATTATGTTGAGGTTGTGACTGATGATTTTGGGAGATATAAAAGACAAAGCCAGAAATATAACTCATAATTTATAATTCTCAAAACCGTTCCAAAACAAATGATAACTCACCAACATATAGGGCAGTGGGGCACATGCTTTTCAGGGGGGCAATATCGTGTTTCACGTGTGCAATAATTCGGAAGACTGTTTGGACCAAGTCAATGTCCATTAAACTTCCTCGTTATGAAAAGGAATTTACTTTATATCACGGAGGGGGGGGGGGGGGGGCAAGCAGTTTAGGAAAACCAAATTCTCAAAATAAAAAACAAAAAGGGGGAGGAATTGAAATTGAGCCGATAGAAATGTTTCACCTGAAAAACGGATGTCCTCAGTTTAAAACGGATAATAACTTATGGTAATCCTACTTAAGAATACACACTTAAGCAGTTATCAATAATAGATGAAGAGGAGGGTGTATGCATGCCTCCCCCCCCCCCCCCCCCCCAAGAAAAAGGTTTGGGAACGAGAAATGTAATTTTTTCATTAAAATAATAATAAAATGTTTTGCCATTAAAAGATATCTTGCTTTTTTTAATATGAAGTGACTTTTAAAATCGTCTAATGTGCATTCACTTATTGTCGACTCGATATAATTCCTTATTTTCGCACGCCCGTGATTATGCATGTTCAAATGCCAGCAAATGTATGATTTCGATAAAATCTTCCTCCACAGTCTCTTCATAACTGAGAATTTTCATTAGTTGGCTGATAATGTTAATGATGGTTCGTAGCAGCAGCAGCTTTTGCTGTCTTGGAAGCGCCCTGCTGTATTTCTATACTTACAACAGCGAGTAAGGTTAATTCTTACTGACGTTCTGCCCTGCTTACAAGGTTAAAACAATTTGGTTGATTAGCCCATCAGCATTCGGATTGATACCCAGTGGCTGAGATAAGAACTAAAAAATCTGACCTCATACAGTATATTACCAATAATCACGCCTTTTATGAAATGCAGGATGGTTATAAGTTCGCCTAGAACCCTAAGTTCAGAGCCCTCTAGAACCCAATCTAATGAACCGATTGTGATGCAAATTTAAATGTAGGCTATTCAGACCTTGGGGAGAGAAATCCGGGAGGAAAAAAATTAGTGCAAATTTTCGCCACTAGGGGAAAATGTGGCGCTGTGGAATGACAAATGGAGATTCTTTTATTATTATTATTATTATTTAGTATAAGCACACATACGAGTAAAAAATATAAGACTTAGGAATCAACCCAATATAGTACATTCACTCACCAAAAGTCATGACACACCCCTCCAATCAGGTTCCCTGTCTGTAATGAGACAGATCCCGCTGCTTCTATTATCAGAATGCAGATGCACAGGATACATGATATCATCAATGAGTCATTGTAAGCAAAATTAGCTCCAGAAATGGCAGCACGCCGAGAGCTATCCGCATTTGAACGGGGGATGATTGTTGGTGCCAGACGGATGGGTGCCTCAATACCAGATGTAGCCAACACCCTGCAATTTTCCCGCACAACCGTTGCAAGGGTCTATTGAAAGTACACCCAAAGAGGGGTTACAACCCATGTCGGACAGCAGACGGGCCGCCCACGCCTCATTGATGCCAGAGGTGTTTGCCGGGTCACCCAGCTTGCAACTGGTGACTGAAAAGCGACATTGGCCCGAATTATCATGTGCTACAACCAGGGATGTCCCGCAACTGTGGCCGTGATGACAATTCCCCTAGCCTGGGCCAACCAACATCTACATTGGACCGCTCAGGACTAGCGAAGAGTTGCCTGGTCCGAAGAGCCACGATTTCAGCTGTATCGGGCCGATGGTCGTGTCAGTGTGTGGCGCAGGTCACACGAAGCTATGGACTCCGCTTGTCAGGTGGGGACCACTCAGGCCGGTGGAGGCTTCATATTGGTCTGGGGTGTTTTCTTGTGGCATGCAATGGGTCCATTCGTGAATCTGAAATCCACTCTGCGTGCTACTTCCTACGTCAATCTGCTTGGGAACCACCTGCACCCGTTCATGAACTCTTTTTGCCCTGCAGGCGCTGGCATCTTCCAGCAAGATAATGCGCCTCCACACCCGGCTCTTGTGAAACGGCAATGTCTGGACGAACATGCTACCGACTTCACGATAATGATTTGGCCTCCACGTTCCCCAGATTGCAATCCCATTGAACATGTGAGGGACGTTATCAAACGATCTGTCAGGTCGTCACCAACACAACTGGTAAATGCAGCATCGTTATGGAGTGCAGTGGAGGCGGTATGGCTTGCAGTGCCTGTGGTTGTGTTCCGGGGACTGGTAGACTCTCTTCCACGACGGGTCACCGCCGTTATCCGTACCAGAGGGGGCCCAACACGTTATTAGGCAGATGTGCCATGACTTTTGGTGAGTGAGTATAAGCATGATAGAAGAAGAAATAGGGGAGCTTGCATAAAAAAATGTAATGCAAATCTAATAGAGGCGTTTCGTAGAGAAGCCTGAAATAGTTGCAGCTATACGTCGTTTCCGGAAGAGATTAGAAAACAAATCGATCATATATATTTGGATGAAACGTTATCACGACGGGTCGCTGCCATTATCCAGGCCAGAGGGGGCCCAATACGTTATTAGGCATATGTGCCGTGACTGTGGTTGAGTGAGTATATATGATAGAAATCAAAGAGGAGCGATCATGGGCTCTTAAAAGCCGATTCGTCAAAAGAGACAAAAAAAAAGAAAAAAAAACAATAAAAACAAGTAGGCCAAGAATGGGGAAATATAAAAAATAAAATAGAAAAACTACTTTTATTTTTCAACTGGTTTTATTGTTTTAAATAAGCAGGCAAGGTTTTTTGTTTGATTACAGCATATGTTCGTTCTCAATATCGGCCTTATTAGCCGAAAGATTATTCAAATTAGAAAGTCAACATACTCAGAATGGAATGGATTGGCCCATTCATTACATTATGTGTAATGAAAAGCTTTCACGAAAGATCATGATTTTAAGCAAAAAGAACGCGCGCTATTGGTAAAGTTATTTTACCAGAATGATAGCAGCAGTCCAGCTACATTGCCAGCATATCGTCGTCTAAAAAGACTGCCAAAAGGGCCCATGTCAGATACTGGGTTGCGAAAAATGATAAAGAAATTTGAATCGATTGGCGATTTGGCTGTCGCACCAGGAAGAAGACGGCGCAAGATAGCAGAGGAAGTTGTTGAGTACGTGGCTCTTGCAGTGGTGGACAGAGTTTCCTCTTCTCAACATTCTGCAACAAGTGCTCGAGCAACAGCACGCGAATTGTCCATCCCATGGGCCACGGTGCGAAAGGTCTTGCAGTCCATCCTGCACTGTACCCATACAAGACTCATGTGGCACACAGCTAAAACCTGAACATCCCTCTCAACGCGTTGACTTTGCTTATCACTTTCTGGTGAGGATAATTGTTGATAACCTGTGGCCGTGGAACATTCTATGGTCAGACAAAGCACATTTCACCCTAGAAGGAGCGGTGAACACGCACAACTGCCATAAATGGGGTGCCTCGGTCCCCCATGTCGTGCATGAAAAGCCATTGCATTCTGAATACGTGACTGTATGGTGTGGATTCACCGCTGATTTTATTCTAAGTCCTTTTTTTATTTCAGGAAGTGACACAACGAGGTCCTGTAAGATGTTCTGTGACAAGTGAACGGTATTGTGAACTTCTTGCACAGCATGTGATTCCTATCTTGCGAGAAAGATGATGCTTGGAAACCACTGTCTTCATATAAGATGGAGCACCTCCTCATATTAGTCGACAAGTGAGGGAACTGCTTCGTGGCAACTTTGCAGATGATCTTGTGATCTCCAGAAGTTTTCTAGATGCGTGGCCTCCACGTTCTCCGGATTTGAACCCGTGCGATTTTGGGCTCTGGGGATATTTGAAAGATCGGGTCTATCAACAAAGCGTACGGACTATGCTGAGTTGAAAGCCAGCATTAGACGACATGTCTCAGACATTCCCTGTAAAACGCTTCATGCAACAATTGATCATGCTGTGCTACGCTCCAACATGTCATTGACGCAGGGGGCGGACATATTGAACCTATGCTGTAATCAAACAAAAATCTTGTCTGCTTGTTTAAAACAATAAAACTAGTTTAAAATCTCCATTTGTCATTCCACAGCGCCACATTTTCACCTGGTGGTGAAAACTTACACTAATTTTTTTTCTTTCCGGAATTCTCTCCCTCATGGTCTGAATAGTCTACATTTCAATTTGCATCACAATCGGTTCATTAGATTGGGCTCTAGAGGGCTCTGAGTAGGCAAACTTATTTTATAACCATTCTGTATATCAGGTAGACTCATTGATCTCAGTTTACTAGGATCGTTTTTATAAAATTAATTTTGAAAAATTTATAAAATATTCTGGAATTTAATGAAACAAATTATTTCCGATTGTGAATTGAGTAATTGTACTAAGATAGGAAATGTTCGTTAATACAATGTTAAGATTCGTTAATTTTATTTAAAAATGGAATTCATTACTTATAATAAATACTCAATATTATTTTACAACAATTTGTTAAGCTCTTGTAGAATTTTCTACTTAGCTTATGTTTATAGTTCTTCATAAGTCTTTCCTTCGTTGGTTTAGCCTTACTTGCTTGTCAGTTCCCAAAAGTTTTTTTTTTGTTTTGAAACTGCTTTGCTAGATTATTTTTTTTAATACCTGTAGCGTTAGAGTAATTTTAAAACTTTTCTTCCTCGTATAACTCTCACAATGATAGAATTTTAAACAATAACGAAAATTCATCCAATCACCATTGGTACTTCTTGTATGCCTCACTGGTGCGCTACAGGACATTTAATCACGTGATTATTGGCGAGTTGGCCATCTGTATTAGACAGGTTAAGAGATCTTTACGCGACGTCCGTGACGTGGAATCTATGACGTCATTTGGTTACACGTTGTTGACGTGGCGGACGTGATTTTAGAGAGGTCATAATATTAGAAGGGAAAGTAGAAGCACTCCCTAGTTCATAGCGGTCACGGCATGAGGGCGCCACTATCTTTAGAGATGATTGAAACACATAATGAATGCTGTACAGTGTTAAACAATGACCTCCTTTTTAACTACGTAGTTATAAAGGAGGTCATGGTTAAACTTTAACTTACAATCATTATTACGAGATTCAAATCTTTATTTAAAGAAAAAAATAGTCATATAGAAATTATTTTTATTTCTTAATCACATTAAATTTAAAATTGGCAAAATTAATAAATCTCTATTTCAATAAGATAAGGCTAATAAAATTCCATTATAAAGTTATTTAAGTTTATAAAATTGTATTTACAGTTAATAAATGTAATTTAAAATTTATTAAAAAGAAAATTAATTACAATTTATACATTATCTACAAGAATATTTTAAAAACTTCTGAAAATAAATTTAAAATAAAAAACAAGTTTATTAAAGCAATTTGGACATTTTTTTTGAAAATTTACTTTTCGCAGAATTGGACAGATTCATTTGATATCTTTTGCTGAGAAAAAGAATCTTGTTTGGCAGTAATACAAAATTAAATGAGGCAAGATAATATCTATATGTTCTCTGCTACATCCCAAATCATTGGAAATTGTCAAATTTGGCAGTTTTTCAAAAATTTCAGAAGATATATCAATGAAATTTTCAAAGGTATTTTCATTTAAAATTTCCTCAAGACACTGTTCAACTTGCTGAAAAACTTTAACAAGTTGGAGACTTGGATATTTTAAAAAATCACCAAAATCTTTCAGTGTTGTGAACCAAGACAATTCAGAGCTTCTATCAGTATTAAAAAAAAAATTTAATCTGCAATTTGTCAGCTTTTCTACATTTCTTAAAATGTAACCAACCAAGTAATATACAATATTGGTTTTAATTAAATGACCTGTATCTTCACTTGATTGCAAATTATCTGAAAATGTGAATTTTTCTTTAATTTTCTTTTTGTTGTCTTCCAGTTGTTTTCGGGAATGTTCTTCTGCTTCCCTCGACAATTTTTTAATTTTATAAGTAAAATCAGTCAAAACACGATCAGTTTTTTGTTCATAATTGCTACCTTGGGAAAGGACATTGCGGATTGGGGTATAAATTGATTGCAAATGGTGCAATTGCAGGAAATCGGTAGTGGAAGGATGATCATTGCAACTAATACCTCTAACAAGCCCAAAATGTCGCTGAAGGAAAAAATTTTCAGGTTAAGCAGGGGATTAAGAAAGGCAAAAGCAGGGAAATTAATTGCTCTTAAATAAACAATTTGATTCTTACTTCTAATGGATCTTGATTAAACTTTGCGGTCAGGATATACTTGAAACCCAAATGCCAGAGATACTCTGAAATCTCAATGACACTTGAATAAAAATTCCTTGAAATTATAAAAATTTAAAAAAATTATATAAATTAAAAATTTTTAACATTCCTTGAAATATTTATCAATTATTATATCACTAAAAAATCACTTTATTTTATGAGATTTACATTTTTATGAACAGTAAAACAATAAATGAAACTTTATTATGAAAAAAAATTTTCCCTTCCCCCTTTGCCACTCCAATCGCTAATTTTAAAACGAATCTAATAAACCACAACTTTTAAATAATAAAAAAGACAAGTGTGGATAATTGTAATGGTAAACTTAGAACTAATAAACTCTTTAACCACAACGATAATAGATTGAAAACCAACAACCTGATACTGGAAGTACTTTTCGGAAGCAATTGCTTCCATCATTCAGCAGCCCAGGAGAACCTCGAAGAAACTGAGAGAACTGCCTGTGTCTTGAAACAGCTGAGTATTTATAAGGAACAACAACCAATAAAAGAAAAGCATAAAAATCACTTTCTCTGATTGGTTACTTGGGTCAACCAACGAATTAGAGGGGAGTTGCTGATCGGGCCTCTATCTAGGTTAAGTAATAAATTACTATCCGATTGTTGGATAGCAATGCTTTCAAAAGCATCCAGCAGGTGTTTCTTGTTTATTGATTTTATCAGATGTACATTGTTGATAGGAAAATCGTGGCCTGTGTCGATTGAATGTTTTGCTACGGAGGACTGGCTGCTTCTTCCATTCTTCCTGTGTCCCATATGCTCCTTATATCTGGTTTCGATGTTACGCAACGTTTGCCCTTTGTAAAACATAGGGCATTGGGCACACTTTATAACATAGATTCCTGACCTGAGAAGTGGCGGTATTTTGTCTTTCGGGTTGTGGAAAATGTCCTTGGCTTGGTTAGGGTTACTGTAAGAAATAGAAAGATCAAAAGATACATCGCAACTATGAACGGTTACAGCAGACACACGATCACAGACCTACTTAGAAAAAGATGGTACAAAAAATTCATCCAGGATATCACCACCATGGAAAAAACCCGGAAAAAAGGGAAGAACCATCTCATTACCTTTCAACAAACAACTAATCAGAGGTCTCAGCACAGTTTTTAAGTCTTTTGATCTTTCTATTTCTTACAGTAACTCTAACCAATCCTGAGATCACGCACTTCCTTCAGAAGGGAAATAAAGATGTTGGTCCCGTGTAATCGTTTGCCAGCTGCACGTTAAAGAACCCTTGCGAGGCAAAATTTGCCGCCCCTATAACCCTGTCCTGAAATGACCATAGAAGTTGAAAAGGACGTTAATACCAAACAAACCAAACCAAACCGACTGATTCACAAGCATTGCCTCGGGCGATCAGCTGTGTCTTGCCAATCCCAATATGGCGGCGCGAAGGCACCACTAGAGGGGAGGTCACTGCCAGTCTCTTTCTTTAATTTGTCTCTGATCTAAACCTCTCTATTAATCTGTGCAGAATAGATCTCGATGATGTAGAAAAAGTTTTCGATGACGTTTGCTGAGAGTTGATGTTTCAAAACTCCAGGTAAAATATGACGTTTAGGTAGATTTTTTTGCCCCGCCCATTGAAATCTCCTCGAGTTTTGAAACCCGCCTATTGGTAGAAATACGATTAACAATAGCCGCTTTAGAGTGATGTAACAATGTATGACGTTTCTGTACGCAGGCCTTCTGTCTAGGGCTGCGTTCACTTATTCGCTCGGAGTCATGCTCCGAGTCAATGTGATCACGTGATCAGAGTACTAGCGTCATAGCTCAGAGTCAACATAACGACGTAAAAATCGAAGACTTTGGTCGTTATATTCATTTGTGAGTAGTATTGACAATTTAACTTTTTTTTCATGCGCTTGCCTTTTGTTGGACATTTTTAATAAAAATTAAACAATGCACATCAACCATCTACCATTCATTTACAAATCTTCAATTCTCTTCAAAAACTCTCATCATTATTCATTGGTGAACTTGTTATTATTTATTCTTGTTATTTATTATTTTATCTTCTTCATTTAGAAATCATTCATTAATAAACAACATACTATACTACTTCGTTAATTAATGTATTATGCACAAAGCAATAAAAATGACTTTTACATTGGACACACCCTGCTAAATTGGCAACACTGCTTGTGAACGATTCAAGGTATTTTTTCCCTCTTCGCAACCTCTGAAGGCATCAGAAAAGCATGAGCAGTACCCCTTTTGGTTATGGGCCCCTTTTAGTTAGGGACCCTGTGCATTAAGTTATTTTTTAATAACAGGAATAAACAATAACATATTTTTTATTTTTTATCATTTTTATAAAAGCAAAGGTCTGGTCATATTTGTAATTTTAATTTACTAATACAGGCTAGGGTGGCCACTGGATTACGAAGCCCTGGGGCCATGCGTAAAAATGGAACTGAAATTGAGCATATAAAAATTAATATTGAGCATATAAAAATCAAATTTTCGATCGATTTAAGCTAAATTTTCGTTTGTATTGTGCCAATCCTACAACAATGGAAGGCTAACCAATTATGGTAGGCTATGATCGTGCACTTTCGAAAAATAGGGGCGGCCATGTTGATGGCTAAAGAACGTATGCGCCAGCTTGAAGAAATAAAGTCTTCTCTTCTCTTGTTTGTGTGGTTGCCACGGCTCCTAACAAGCGCGCTCGCAAACGTTAAACCATTGTAACAAAATTAATCATCATTGAAGTCGCAACTTGGGTGCGTTCACTTATTCACTTGGAGTCACTCCGAGTAACTCCCGTGACTTTGAGTCATTCGGATTCAGTTTCTTTATTTGCTCCGAGTCATTTGGTCTCCGTTTCTTTATTCGCTCGAAGTTAACCAACACCTCCTAAAGAGAAAGCCTGTGCACGGAAACTGTCATACATTGTTACATCATCATAGTAGTGCAAATTCAGGGCTTATTATTGGTAGAAATACGAATAACAATGCACTACTATGATGGTGTAACAATGTATGACGTTTCCGTGCAAAGGCTTTCTCTTTGAGTTAACTCCCTTGACTTCCAACATCAGGGTACGCTTGGAGCCTTTCGGAGGTTGTTTCTTTATTCACTCAGTGACCCTAAATGAATAAGTGAATGCACCCTAGGTGGTGTTGCCTCTACTCAAAGCCTGAGCGCGAAAACGTCATACATTGTTACATCACATACGGTAGGGCGTAGCCCACGAGAAAGACAGGCCGGGGCACTAAAAAGTCACATGACCAAAGTAGATCGAGCAACAATCCAATCTTCATTGTTTCCATCAAACGAAAAGATACTGATTGTTGAAATCCAAGATGGAAACAATGATGATTACATTGTTATTCAGCCTAGGATGATCAGGTGACTTTTTCGCGCCGTGGCAACACCACCTAAAGAGAAAGCCTGAGCGCGGAAACGTCATACATTGTTAAAACGTCATAAGTAGTCATCTCTAATCGCCTTTCTACCAATAATAATCCCTAAATTATGACTAGGTATGATGATGTAACAATCTTTGAAATTTTCGCGTTCAGGCTTTGAGTAGAGGTGGTGTTGGCCGTGGTCTGTCTTTTTCGTCGGCTACACGGTAGGGTATTCTTAATCATATTTCAACCAATAATAAACCCGAAATTGTCCCTACCGTAGGTAATGTAACAATGTATGAATTTTCCGTGTGCAGGCTTTCTTTCTAGGCGGTATTGATTAATTTCATCAACCATTGTTCACCCAGCCGATTGTTGACGCAAACACCACGGGCTGATTGTTCAAACATGCAAGGAAACAAATATAAAGCAAGTCTATCTTATATATATAGATATAATTTCTACGTTTTTAAGAGACTTATCTCCAGTTTTAGATTTTTTCCATCATTGTGGTAGTATTACACGGCTGTGTGTTAAATTTCAACTTTATAGCTTACTTCTAAGATGCCTTTTAAAACCGGACAAACATACTTACATTGCCTTTTATACCGTATGTATAGATTATTATTATCAGGCTAATGTCAAAATTGTTATTAATCCAAACTTAAAAATTATTTCAGTTTAAAAATTATTTCAGTTTAAGAATTATTGGATTAGGCTATTCAGTTTAATTCAGTTTTGAATATTTATTAAACCTGCCATTTTGTGATTTTCTTGCTTTAGTTTTTTTTATTAATTAATTTGTTGAAGTTTTTAAAATTCATGAAATTATTCAATTAATTTACTTCAACGTATCACTGTAATTTGTAATGAAGTTATTAATAAAAATATAAAGATTAATTTGATAAAAAATTATAAAATCAAGTTTTGCTAAAATTTACAAAAACCTACACATGCAATGTATATTAAAATTATTAATTTATTAAGATTTATTATGTTAAAATGTAAACCAAACAAACACTTAATTAGTCAACATTAAATTACCTCAACCTTACTGTTTTACATATATGGAGAAAATTTAATAGAAAATAAAATTTAAAGAAAACACAGTAGTTACAAAATTTATTGTTAGTCAGTTATACAGGGTGAGTTTTTTAAAAGTGCCCCGGTGAAAAACGTGTAAAAATGAGCATAAAAATAGATAACAATGATCAAAGATCAGTGCAAATAACCTAGGTGGTGCTGGAAGTGTCCTCCATTGACCTCGAGGCATGTGTCCACATGTTCCTAAAGGCACGAGCAAGGGTTTCCGCTGAAATGGCCTAAATGGCTGCCTGGACGTTTTGTTGAAGGTCGGTGACTGTGCGCGGATTGTTCTGGTAGAATATACTTTCAATGCACCCCAGAGGAAGAAATCGCAGATCCATAGGTCTGGCGACCGTGATGGCCAGGGCTGTTCTGTTCCTCGACTGATCGCATGTTCGGGTGGGAACACTTCCTGGATACGGGCAAGTGTTGCGTGTGCAGAATGGGCTGTTGCACCATCTTGCTGAAAGTAAGCATTGGCGCGCTCGTCATCAGTAAGTTGTGCGGCAAACACATTGAAGATATTGTGCACATAACGGTCACTATTCACAGTTTCATTGAAGAACACAGGGATGATGCGGCAGGCGGAGACAGCACACCACACTCTTAAGTTTTGCATTACACTCTTAACAGGAGGCTTTGCAGGCACAGCACCAACTTGAAACTTAATTTTAAATTCATCTTCACACTGTTTCCATGGCCCATGGAGTGTATAGTGCTCTACCACAAAAATGTGCTGTTGCAGAGATAACACCATTTTCGCCACTTCGCACAAACGACTACCATGCACACCAATGTCACTCTCTCAACCGCGCAATATCACATGGATGACAAGTCATTTGAAAACTTACTGCGCAGTAGTTCGCGCTGTGCCACTTTTAAAAAACTCACCCTGTATTTCCAGACGATAATAATGAGAACATTTTTTTTTAAAAATTCCATTTCAGCCATATTTTAAAGATACCGTAACTGTAATGCTAAGGTGAAAAGGGCCAAAAATGGCGGATTCTGTAGCAGACGGCAAAGTTTGCCGTACTTTGGTTACCTAGAGTTTTATTTCGAATGTATCAGTGATCTCGTGCTCGGAGACTTCATTTGTGAAGCGTTTGTTGTTCAAGGACGCGGCTTGTCGTTTTGCCAGGAACACCGAATATGCAACTTTTGAATGAACTTTCGAAACAGCGCGTCATTTCCCGGGGACTGTGGCCTCCCTCGCTCGCCAGATTTATCACTCCCTGATTTCTTCTTATGGGGTTATCTGAAAAATGTGGTTTATGTGAATAGTCCAACACGATTGCTGAGCTGAAAACAAACATTACAACAGCCATTTCTAACATCTGTACTGCCATACTTCGCAGAGTCTCATGAAATCTGATCAAACGAACACGCTTTTGTATTCGCGAAAGAGGACTTCATTTCCAACGTTTATTGTAACAACTAAAGCTTATCCGCTAAAAATAAAAGCCAATATTTCAATTAATCTCTATGATAATTCACTTTCATTTAAATTCTCAAACTGGTACTTTTACGTCCAGCTAAACTTTGATGTGCGCGACTTTAAGTTCACCCTGTATTACATCCCATATGATAGCATTGAAAATCTTTAGGGGGCATTCTAATGGTACCATTAGAATACGTGCAATTGTACCTATTCCGACTATCTCACTTTCGAACGTGCTCTGTCCCATGTTTCTACTTCGGTGAAAACAGAACATGAAAAAGTTAGTTCGTGTTCAAGTTACGATACCAAATAATAAGCTCCCTACTAATAGAGAAATCCTGGTTGCTTTGCCTGGCGCAGCTTGTATCCGTGGCTCAAACATAACTTGGGAACGAACGAACGAACGTATGGACGAAACACAAGCAGAATTATAATATAGATGGGATTTTTGGCGAGTCGTTGCGGAAAAATAGGTACGAAGAATTTCTCAGTCGAACAGCAACGGTTCAGGTGTTCACTTTTTCAACTCTTGGTGTTTAGTTCAGCTTGAGGGTCTCCCGTGTTCTTGGCACCTGCTTCTCGGTTCGTTTCAAGATGGATGGAGACTGAACTGAAGAGGAAACACGTCTTGTATTGGAGTTGGTGCTAAACGTTGGAACTGAATAAGTGGCCACCTCCTGAATATTTTTGTATTTTCTCTTGAAATATTTAATTATTTAAACAGGTAGTTAGGCTGGTCTCACTCCTATAAAAGGAGACGAAACCCCCGTAGACTACAACTGTGATGGGTGTGCTAAGAAGCCGCGAGAAGATTAACTGAGATAGAAACACGACTCCAAATAGTAACACGACTATTTGAATTTACGTCCTGTTCAATGATGAAAATCCAGTATAACTGTGTTATCTGTGGATAGTGATGCGTTTCTACATGTGGACGATGTTTGTATCCAATCTTCATTAGATACATAGACAATGGATGCAGTACCTCAAATTTTTTAGCGTGATTCAAAGCAAAGATAGAACAAAACAGTAATACAATGGAGCAGTGTGCAGCTGTCCGATGTTAACCATGTATGCGACCCAGCATGTCACGTATCTGCTAGAAGCTCACACGGCGGGCGATGTGGGGAGTCAGTGCAGCAAAAGACTAGCGACTCCCAGATAGCCCCGCGAGTAGCGCTTCCTAGCGTAAGATGAAAAAAAAACTTGATATTTTCATTGAAAGAATAAGTGTTAAAGCTCGATTTTGTGGCAGCGTATCACTTATATTTTTGGTACAGTTATACATTTTCATATTTTAACATTTATGTTGTCAGAAATATATTATGCTATCAAAATTAATTATTAAATGATTTAAGTTGTCTTATGAAAATATATATTGTTGCAATGAATCTTGTAACAATTGTTTGTTAACATAATGAGGTAACAACGTTGTGCTGCACAATTTCTCGGTAAAAGTGACGGTCTTCGAAATTTGGTAAATAAATTGTGAGGTTGGACCATTATTACAGCAGCCAGTAATGATGAGCAAGCCCGACTGATCGATTAATTGTGAAACTGATCGATTAATCGACTTTGAAATTTATCTGAAATAAATATTTTGTTTTGTGAGTGACTTTTTAGTATCTCTGTGACTTTTTGTTTTCACCGAGCGCCCCTTTACTTGGGATTCCAGGGGAGGTTATGCCTCTTCTCCCCTCCCGAACTTTTGCATCTAATCATCAGGAAGGACGAATGATATATAAACGTCCTGGCAATAAGACCTGGCTCCATCGTAGCAAAAAGGGTAGGAAGGTGGCGTCATCTGAGCTAGAGAACAGAAAGAGCCACCATCGTAGCTGCTCTTCCCATCGTACCCATTCACCGATCCACAAGACTTTCAGGCCTCCTTCACCAGCTCAGAATCTTCAACAATCATCAGATACAGCCAGCTCCGCTGTCAATAAAAACTCAAAATTAAGGTCCTTTCATTGAACGTTCGATCCTTTGGTTTCACAATTTTAAGCAGTTGGTGTTGTCAACGTTCATCGCTTTGTACGTGCCGGATATCCTCCTGCTTCAGAAAATTAAATTAGCCCCGCCACAGCACTGCTATACCCTCCCTGACGTTCACAGTCGTTACCTCAACGAATAGTTTTTATAAAATCTTATCCCCTGCATGGTC
The DNA here is from genome assembly GCA_023313115.1 of Rhysida immarginata. Taxonomy (NCBI): domain Eukaryota; kingdom Metazoa; phylum Arthropoda; class Chilopoda; order Scolopendromorpha; family Scolopendridae; genus Rhysida; species Rhysida immarginata. The sequence goes on from JAHWFO010116803.1 coordinate 314,478, forward strand.
AAGGGGTAATTACCATCACCCTAAACCCATCCTATTCAACCAAAACACTTTATGTGCGACTGCGAGTACAGAGTGATTTCGTTACACATCTCAACACATGGTGCCAATTTCTGATTGCCTAATGCGTATGCCCCATGTGATGCAGTAGAGAAACAGACATTCTTCGGAAACATTGATAGTTTTTGTGCTCATCTCTTCTTCTTGAGATTGCTGGTGACATTTATTGCCATCCAGATGATAACAATATCTTCCGTTAACCAACAATCAAATAAGCTTAAGTCTGCAAGTAAGGCGATTGGTTTCTAAGACTGGAAGTGAACGACTCCTCTTCAAAATTGGTAAATGTGGGCAGGGTAATTATCGCATAATGTAGGTGGGGGAAACTCGTATCGGGGTAATCACATTCAAGGCCTAAACTTTCATTCCAGGAAGGGGCTGGATATTGTTAGTTGGGGGGGGGGGGGCATAGGTCTGTCCCTTACTGAACACTTAATTATTTCCCTTCCCTGGGAGTGTAGGATTATTTCCCATAACTGATTTTAAATACTGCCGCTGTGGTAGTGTAGTAGGGACTTGAGCATACGTGCTGAGCCTGATTCGTTGCCGTCGTACTGACTCCAATTTTAAAGCTTCATGCCGTTAGCCTACTTCGTGGCGAGTGTTCACAAAGTCTCAGAAAATCAAGACACACGGCGCGTTTTTTGATTCCTTTCCTTAACGCAAAGAAATTGCGACATGCGACGTTGTATTCTTCAATGTTGCGTGCATTTACGATAACGCAACCGCCGTGTTTCCCATTCAGGGATTAAATGTTGGGCCCATCTGCCCCTTGAAATCCGCTCTTTGGCTTTTTACCCCTTGTTTCGAATTTTCTGTCTTCATTATATACCTATACGCTTGAAATTTGCTAATTAGCATTCAGTTTAACCTATTATCAAATATTTCTTGCTAGTTTTATTTGTTCTAACTTCGCCTTTGGTTTCATTTTTGTTACATTCCTACTTTATTATATTATTTATGTGGTCCCATTTGAGCACTAATTCTGTTTTTAATGGGCATTTTAATATCATTAGAATAATTACCCTCTGTAGGTTTTCATATGTAAAATTTCAGGAGCTTTATTTGCTTTTATTTGTTCGTTTTTAGTTTTATTTTAGCCGAAGCTGGCTTTATTAATTTTGTTATTGGATACAATTATCCATTTTACTAACCTTATTGTTTATTTTTCATTATTTGGTTATTTATGCCCTCCTGGCCTAACTTATTGGTATGTACCATACTGGCCTCGTAGGGCATTGCTGTACTTATTTTTTTCTAACCTTTAAATAAATAAATAAATAAATAAATAAATAAATAAATAAATACAACAAACGCCTAGGGTAACGCTATGAGAAGTGCCTCAACAAGTGAGAAACTATGTAGAAAGTAATGTAAAGTGTGTTCCTCAAATATTGTCACTATGAAGATGCGATTTGTTGATAATAATAATAATAATAATAATAATTTAGCGACTTTTAAACGAATTTTCAGCGATTTCCTTCTAGGTACATTCGTTTTTCCAATTAGCTACTCTGAAGCATACTTTCAAGATACTTTTCAAGATCTGGCTAAGTTGGATTTCTACGTGATTTTGAGAGGACTTTTCCAGATTTAATCAATCAAGTGCAATCTATTTCGCTTTGCAGTCTTCGCCAATTCAGCTGAAGAATCATGGCTGCCATAGCTGGTGCTCGGCGACACGGGATTTCGTGATTTTTTCTTACGTGAATTTATTAATAAAGTGTTTAAGCGTTTATTAGGATCGATAGGCACTTATGTTTTCACAATGTGCGTCCGTCCGACTGTCCATCTGTCTGTTGATGTTCTAGTCGAGCGCTTCCGAATTTTCGACTTCCGTTTTCGCCATTCGACAACTTAGGTAAATCCAACGAGATAGAATACATATAGTTTTTTTTTTTGTTTTTTTTTTAATATTTTTTCTGTTATGTAATTATATTATGTTTTCTTTTTTCCTGTTTTATTTGTATATATGGGATTTCCCGTTGGAATGTAGTAAATAAATAAATAGTGGCTGTATAGCCGCCATATTTGAAACCAATTGAAAGTCCGTCCGCCATTTTTTCTTTAGTATAATAGGCGCGGCAGACCTTAACTCAAAGCATGGCTTCCTATGGGCGTAGTACAGGACCCCATGACTAAACCAGCGATTTTCAAACCTCGGGTGTGCCGCAAAACATTTTCATGGACAGAAAATCAAATTAAAGCCTTTTAGGAGATTTAATATTATTTTTATTTGTAATTATAATAAGTTTTGTTTTGTTTGTGGTAATAACAAAATCCTAAAAGGTGTGATAATTTAAGTCTGCTGCAGAAATTTGATTCAAGGAACACATAAATTAAAGGAAACTCTACTGTTTATTCTATTTTTTAAGGATTATATTGACAGATATTTTTTAAATGTACAATTAACATTTCATATTTTAACAAGTGTTTTTTTAATAGTATATCAGCTTATTATCATCAGCGCCCCCCCCCCCCCCCGGCGCATATTACCTGCCTTTACAATGCTAGAGTTCATTGGGACTCTTATGCGCTCTCCTATGATGTCAGAAGCGGTGTTGTGGATAACTAGCGTTGAAAACATCATCGCAATACGACTTAATAATATTTTTACCTTTAATTTATTCGTTTTTTGAAACAGATGTCTGTTTATATCGCAAAATAAATTTGCTTCATTTTTTTAATCGCAAAATAAAATTATCGTACATGATTATACTTCAACGGCACTGATGAATTTCCTGTTCTGTTTATTATTCGTTCAATGCATGTGAATAGGCTTTTAAGAAATATATTTTTTACTGAAAAAAGTAGCCAAAATTTCATTTTTATGAACTTTAGCAATGTAAAGGTAGGTAATATGTGCCCTCGGGCGTCATTTACCCTCGCTAGGCCACAGCCTACGGTTTATTTTAGCAAATTTACATACGAAAGAAATGAGGGCTATACGAAACGCCTACATTAATATAACTTATTTGTAATAAGAAATAAATGTTGTTTTATCGCTTCGATTAGTACAGTTATACGCTAAACAAACTGCAGGCATATTGACGTTCTATTAGAAAAAGAAAAAAGAAAAAAAAATTATAAAACGCAAATAAAACCACGACTTTAAGTCACTAGAAAACCAGGTAATGCTATCTGCTCCAACACGTAACTGACTTCGCTATACTAAAGAAAACATGGCGGCCGAGTTTGCTGCTAGTCACCGCAAAGGGCGCTGTTTCCAATGGGACAGCCACTCTATGTATTCTATCTCATTGGGTAAATCAGAAGCCTGAGTACGTTGGTGGTAAAAAACGGCGAACTACTTCCGGTTCAAAAGGTCACAAATTATATAGGGGACCACGCTTTTCACTATACAATTCCATGTATAAATGGCATGTGCACTGATCAATACTATTCTCTCTCTTTGGCATTCCATAGCTAAAGCAGAGAAAAGACTTCTGAATTAAGTGAAGTCACGTGATTGTCTTCCTTGGTGATCAATATCACTCAAAACTGGTTCAATGATACGTGGTTTAGTACCATTATGGTCCATTAAAAACTTTCAATGTTAGGCTATGGTATGTAATATATCAAACAGTTTGGAATGACGTGTAATGAATGAATGTAACGTAAAATTAATGAGAGTCAAAATTGGTTCCATGGTACTTGGTTTAGTGGAACCATGATGATCTATTGGAACTTTCAAGGCTAGGCTATGGCATGTAATATATCAAACAGCTTGGAATGACGTGTAATGATTGAATATAAGGTAAAATTAATGATAGTCCAAATTGGTTCCATAGTTCGTGGTTTAGTGGAACCATGATTGTCTACTGGAACTTTCAAGGCTAAGTTATTGCATGTAATATATCAAATAGCTTGGAAAGACGTGTAACGAACGAATATAATGTAAAATTAATGATAGTCCAAATTGGTACAAAGATACTTGGTTTAGAGGAACCATGATGGTCTATGGCATGTAATACGAGGGTTGGGGCATAAGTCATGGCAACTATTTTTTTTTTTTTTATGAGAATTCAAGCATGGGTGGAAAATGTGAAATATACAGATAAAAGGACAAGGAATGGACGAAATGTACGGACATTTAACGACACACCAACACTTTGCTTCTCATGTTTATTAAGGTAGTTGACAACATTACAGGTTTCATGTTCTGGAATCATGAAGCCTGTAATGTTTCATACGTTTTATGCTTCTGGAAAATTTATTCTGCCGTTATAGAGAACGGCTGTTTTGATATACGAGCGTTGTTCAACTCGGGTTACATCCACCTTGCACGGCGGTTGACTAAGAACTGATTTAACATTGCTCTCTGCGCAACATCAGGAATTCAAGGAGCCATCTAAAGTTGTGAAAACATACTACCAGTCACAGCTTCCTTGAAACATATGACATTTTATGATACCATCCCTTAGCTCTGAGAAAAAAAAATAGTTGCCATGACTTATGCCCCAACCCTCGTATATCAAATAGCTTGGAATGACGTGTAATGAACGAATATAATGTATATTTAATGATAGTCCAAATTGGTTCAAGAATAAGTGGTTTAGTGGAACAATGATGGTCTATTTGAACTTTCAATGCTAGATTATGGCATATAATATATCAAACAATTTGGAATGACGTGTCATGAATGAATACAACGAGAAATTAATGATAGCCGAAATTGGTTCACTGGTAAGTATTTTAATTTTACCATTATGATACCATTGGATACTTTCAATGCTACGATATCGGATGTAATTACTCATGCCATACATTATCAATAGTTAATTTCTGTTAGGCATATGGTTATCAATAGATTGTAGCTAATTGCTCGCTTGAAACGGTTTAGCAATAGATTACGTTGAAACGGTTTAGCAATAGATTATGATGAAATATTGGACCCTTGCACAGAACGCTTCAACAATTGACACTCGTTTCATTATACAGGAAGCTTACAAATTAAAGGGCTCTCACATGTTCAAATACATATATATATATATGGAAAATTGATGAAATGAAAGCCAACGATGGATGTTGGAAATTTCGCTGAATGAAATACTGTCTCATAACATTATTCAGTATTTCATCTTTGAAAACCATTTTCTTCACTGTATTGAGGGTACCGAAGGTATCACATGAAACTGTTTATTTGAAGAGTCCAGTTCCGTGCTTTGTTATATACCCAAGTTTCCTTATATACCCAACCTACTGAAAGAGGAAGTGGAAGCTGCCATCGTCTCTGGACTCCCACACTGTATCTAAAAGTTTGGTGCAACTGAATACCATAAATCATGTGATATGACTGCAATTTTACATGCCTTGCCTTTTTTAATTTTCAAGTTTATTGTATACATAGTAAATAAAGACAAGCATGATCAATTGATATATATAGAATTATTACTCTCTCCATTTAACTTTTCAGGTACATGTACTTTTATTCATTTTGAACTTCACATTTCTTTTAAAAGTACGGCTTGCCATAACAAGCAGTGGTTTCCTTATCAACCTCATCTAACCCTAACAATTAAAAGATTCTTTAGTAAGCAAATGCTTTTTTATCCTCGAAATCCTTAAAATCCTATCGGTCCTGGACATTTCGGTTGCCTGATTTGTTTATTTAGTAGAGATAATACAGAAATAAATTTTAAAGCGTGAACGTTACTGGAGTGGTCGATATCGCACGATATGTATGTGGAAAAAGTAGCGAACATTACCCTGAAAGGACATGGAATGAAAGCATATGCTGGGGAATTGACGTTCCCTCTAAGCCATCAAATTTCTAGTTCCTTCACCTGAACAAAACTTGAGTCTATTGGCGAACCAACCTACATTACTTATCATCTTTCCTATTCAGCTACGTCTCTCGGCCACCATCACGGTTTCTGCGACATTTGAACAAACGGTGTGATCCCAACATTATTAAAAATATCACATCGTCTTTTCCATCACCTTCCAAGAGCGACAGTTTTTGGAAGATTAACTTCAGTCGCCTTCCAAAATGATATGGAATGATAAGAGTTGGGTTAGAGCCTCAAAAATCACTAAAAGGAAAACTACTTGACGCACTTGTGAAACAGCGTCGCACTTTTTAGGCGACCCTACTAGGCACCCTTAGTTGCTTAAAAGTCGCTAAATGGCAAATAAGCTTAAAAACATATCGACTACATGGTTTCTGACCCGAGGAGACCTCCGCTGGTCTCTTTCGGAAATTATTCCGCATTCCTTACCGAAGCACAAACACAATCACACGAAAACAAGTTTTAATTAATAAATTAGTTTTATTATTTTAAAAATTTTATTAGTTTAAAATTACATATATACAATTAAAATTAAATAAGTTCACTCTTTTTAACAGAGGTTTATAGATACTAATTATATTATTTATTTGAGACATAATTAACTGGCAAAACCTCTAAAAATAAACAGGCAATTTATTTTAGTTTAACTGACAATTATAATTTAACACATATTATTTACAACGAACATTCTCCAATTAATGTGGGAGTCTCTTCAACTGACGACGTTGATTTACTTCTCCCGCAATTTTAATTTGTCTAGAATGCTAATCTCAGGATATTTGTTTTAATCCTATACTTCATTACACCTCGTCTCTCTTCCTGTCCTTTTTTCAAGGAGGAATGTTGTTATCCGCATAAAGGCGTCGCTCCTGAACATCACACAGCTTCCCGGGTGTGAAGACGTACACTTTACCCGAATAAAGATGACGGCGCTTCAGGCAAACGATGACACTAAAACAAAGAGAATATTATATATTTCTTGAAAATTACCAGAAAGTAAATTTGCCAACAAGGCAGCAATAAACCCATTAATGTCTTTATTTAATAAGATTTTTATGACTGAACATTATCTAATTCCAATTCCTTGCTATTTCAGGTCGAAGTGCCCCTCTATGGGCAAAGCTCACCATTATTGAATAGTGACGTGTGATCCGATTTCTTGTGGCCAGAAGGCGTGATAACATCGGAAATGATGAATGGTGGCATAGTTCGAATAAATCTCCATGGCTCAGAAATAGTATACAGGATTGGCCAAAATTAAATTAACATTTAAATGGTAAAAATTATTTATTCACAAAGCATATAACTTTCATAAGTGTTAACAATTTTTACTAATCCTGTAAGTGGGCAGAATTAAAACCAGTGTCTGGAGGTAATGTGTCGCCCATATTGGAATCTTTGAGAAAGGGACTATAAAAATTTCGGTATCATACATTGAAGATGCGATAACCAATAGAAGCTTCTGTGGACATCTAAGTTGAAGCTTAAACACACATATGTTTTGCGATTACACTTTTTATCGCCAACCGAACCCACAGTTTACCTTAGACAATAACTTACTTTCTTTTGTTAAGGCTTACAGAGAAGACCGAGTCTTTTTTTTAAAAGCTCACTCTATTCTTTCACTCTTAATTGTGAGCATTATCAAAAGAAAATAGGTTATTGCCTCAGGTAAACTGTGGGGTCGGTTGGCGATAAAGAGAGTATAGTACCGGAGATCGGTGAAACTAATACCCAGTTCACATATCCTCTAATTCACTCCTCTTGTACTATAGAGTGTGAGAAATTACCTCGAAAACAACAAGGTTGTTACCTAGCAACAAATGGGCGAAAAAATTTGTGAGAGCCCAGTGTAAATATTAACACGTGTTGAAATGGCTTTCGAGTTGGATTTGGGAAAATTAAAGAAATTTTAGAAAAAGAAAAGGATTTATATGTGGAAATGCATTTGATGTTCGCGAGTTAATCCCAAAGAAGAATGAGGAACTAAAAATCTTAACAACCATCATATAAAATAGAAATCAAAGTTTAAAAAAGCAATTATATTATTTCATTAATAACGGTATTAAAAATATCTACGATTAAAAAATATTTTTAGATGTTGTCAAGGAGATAAATTGTTTATTTTTCTAGAAACCTGCTATTAGAAGTTTATATCCACGATTCATTTTTAAATTTAGTCTGTAATAAAAATGCGAAGATTTTTGAAGCCCTTTTTAAGATTTTATGAATATTATACTCAATTCTCATTCTGCTCTTTTAACATCTTGAATCCATTTTTCTCGCATTGATTTTTCACATTTATCAATTGGAAAGGAATACAACGTTATTCCTTTGTGACGTTATCACGTGTTAAGTAATGTATTCATTTTATGATAAACTTGGTCACAGGAATAATAGCAGGTATTATTCAGATTTTCAGTTAGAGTAAAGTAATCTAATAGTTTTTATTGTAATGATATATTAAGTTGATATAATTCAGGATTATAATTTTGGATATTAATCGAAGGCCCACAATTGTGAAATAGCAGGAAGGGTGGAGCAATGACAGGAAGAGACATTCTTTGGGAATTTAAATAAATATTGTTGACATTGGTCATTGGATTCCTTGATGAGTAGGAATATTGAATTTTTTAATAATTTGTTTGTGTCATGGATTTCCTGTAATGTTTGAAATCATTATTGTTTCTTGCTTTAATCACTTTGGAGTTTTATAAAATGTGAATGGAAAAGGGAGACCGGATGTGCGAGGAGTATAAATACGAATGTGGGAAAATGAGTCGTCATGAGTCGTTATGGGTTGAACAAGTAGGCGGTCGAGGGGAAGCTGAGCGCTCTCTCCTTCGGCTGATTGAGGGAGGAGGGTCAGACGAGATGCGCCAAGGCGGCTGCGAAACTTCCGCAGCCCGTCAAAGCGATCTGGTGGCCTCTCCTTCCGAAATCAAAGCTTGTGAGAGCTCATCACTCATCATTAAGCATTGGAATATGGAAAACTCCCGATTAAGCATTGGAATATGGAAAACTCTCGATCAAGTATTGGAATATGGACAGACTCCCGATTAAGTATTTGAATATGGAAAAACTCCCGATTAAGTATTTGAATATGGAAAAACTCCCGATTGAGTATTGTGAAGAGGAACTTACGAGAAACGATCCCTAAGTGTTTGAAATGGAACCTGGATGCAATTGATATGCTAAAGAGTCATCATTCATGATTAGAATCAGAAATATGGAAATTGGAACCCCGATATTCTTCAGAGCAAATGGAAGCGAGCAACGTGATTTTCTTCAAGCGACAGGCATAAATAGGAACCCGACATTGAGAGAGGAAGGCAACTACATATTTGAAATCTTCTGTTGAACTTAGTGGGGACACTTTCAGACCTCCAGTGGACTCACTCACTAATCGATCCGGATTATCTTCAGGTGTGTTTTCTATGCTTCAATGTGATAAGTGATGTATTTTATGGCCTGTTTAAGGTGTTTTGTGCATGAAATTGGATTAAAAGTGATCACAAGTCTGCAGGTGTCTGAAACTACGCAACTGTAAGTAGAAATAAACTTAAATGTGTAAGATTTCTTTGGTTGTCATGACAAAAAAAGTGTGATACAGAACAATTTGAGAGAACTTCCTTTGAATTGAGTGTTTTTAGTAATACTATCTCTTTCCTCAGAGCAATTGAGTTTTATTGATATTTATTCATATTTTGCATGTTATCTTAGTTATAAGTACTTGGGGATTTTAATATTAACTTTCTTCTTTACGATAAGATCTATCTACTTTCTTTTCCTTAGATTTAAGATCTGTTTATTTAATTTTGTATCTCACTGGTAATTCTTTTAACTTTGAATAAATGAAGTTTATTTGATTCCAATCCTTGCCTTACTTATTGAAATAAATAAGTCACAGCCTGCCATTTTAAAAGAACCCAACCTTTGTCCTTGATTGTGCATAGTGTATTATCTTTCTTTGAGTTTTGGTGTTGAGCTAGCCAGATTTAGAATTCATTACATTGGATTCTGGTGTTGATTAGAAAAAAGGGGGGGTGGTCCAATTAAACTGATTAAGGTTACATTGGCACCTATTGAGTAGAATATTGACAATCAAGGGTATAAGGTTACACCTTCAGTATTATTATATGGGTTACGGCAGTCAAACACACAATTTGTATTTGAACGTTTTCTTGACCAGCATTAGTGAGCAAAACAGTGCAAAACACAAACAGCTTGCTTATATTAAATCACACAAACAATTTTTTGAAATCGTCACTAGGTAGCATTGTTCGCAACCTCTCACACTCTATATTACTGTCATCTCTAGTTAACAAGTAATTAATAAATCTTAACACAAGAAAATAAATAAACAAACAATAAAATATAAGTGATGTGTAGGTAAGTGTAAGTGTAATTGTAAGTTAAAAAAAATATAAGTGTTAAGTTAAGAAAAATAAAAGTGTTAAGTGTAAGTATAAGTTAAATGTAAGTGGTTAAGAGAAAGGAAATAAACACACATCACACAAAAATACGATGACTTTTGGTCGTTTTAATCACGGTACTTCATCAGGTAAAAATTTTTTGAAAGTAATCAACTGATTTTTTCATCAGTAAAAAACATGTTTTGACGATACTATCTTTGTAACAATGTTTTTAACTATTGTAAATTTTTTCTTAAGAACCTTTACAGATGAAAATAATCAGTTGATATTTTCACGTAGCCAACGAGAAAGACAGGCCCCGGCGCGGAATAGTCACCTGAACATACTAGTCCATAACCAGCGAGAGAGTAGGCCTCTGCGATGAAACAATACATTGTTACATCATATTTAGGGCATTTTTATTCGTATTTCTACAAATAATAAGCCGTAAATTTGACCTAACTATGATGATGTAACAATGTATTACCACGGTCTATAGATATTCATGGTCATCGAGCTCCATTGTTAAAATGAAGCTAATATTTCTAGCTCCCGGTAGGGCGGGAACTCTATTGAAAAGTGGCGCTGTACATGCAGCATGTACGAGGCCTGTGAGAAAAGTATCCGACCTTATTATTTTTTGCGAAAACCTGATGGATTTGGAACGCGCGCGCGCGCATGAGCCGACCCTGAACCTTTGTGCGTATGCGTGAATTTTTCCCCGCCTCTCAATAGCGTCAGTTGCTGGCAATCAGCATTAGAGGGAGGTAGTGTGTCGTGCTCTCGTCGGTTTTTGATTTGGAGGCTTTCGGTGACGATGCTATGGTCGTACCCGTACACCCAGGACTCGTCACCAGTACTGTTTGCGGAGGCCAGCATGTCCTGTGCCGTCAACACGAATTGGCTCTCTTCATGGCCAAATCTTCGGTCAGAATGGAATGTGCCGAAAACGTACTGATGCCCACCTCTTCCGCAACTTCTCGGATAGTCACACGACGGTCCCGCATCACCACAGCGTTCACTTTGGCAATGACCTCGCCATTTCGGCATGCTGATGGCCGACCGGTTGTACTAGTCCTTAATCTGTGTGATGCCCATAGCATCGTCACCGAAAGCCGTCTGTCTGCCGCCGATCTTGCTTTGCAAGCGGGACAGTCTCCGACGTCCTTTTTCTTTGATGACGCGTGGGTGTCCAACACCTTGGCGTCTACTGTTGGCTTCACTGTCATTTATCCACTTTGCATAAATACTAACAACGGCAGATCGTGAACAATCTACCAGTCGTGTAGTTTCGAAGATATTCGTTCGAGTCTTCGGGCCATTACAATCTGCCCTATATCAAATTCGCTTAGATCAGCAGCCTTTCCCATCACTCGCAAAATTAAGTGCAAGACCGATTCCTCACCTTCTCCAGCAGCAGTTAAATACCATTCCCACTTAATTACGTGCCTTCCACGTGATCCAGACGACTTCATTCACCAATGTGGGGATGGTCATAATTTTTTTATCTCTTCAGTGTATATATGTATTTTATTTATATCATTATCATTAATAAAGGTGATTTATATACACTCACTCACCAAAAGTCATGGCACACCCCTCCAATCAGGTTCCCTGTCCGTAATGAGACATATCCCGCTGCTTCCATTCTCGGAATGCAGGTGCACAGACTTCCTTGATATCACACAATCATTATGAGCAAAATACTAGCTGCAGAAATGGCAGCACGCCGAGAGCTATCCACATTTGAACTGAGAATGATTGTTGGTGCCAGACGGATGGGTGCCTCAATATCAGATGTAGCCAGCATACTGCAATTTTCCCGCAAAACCTTTGCAAGAGGTCTATCGTGAGTACACCCAACGGAGGTACAACCTATGTCGGACTCGGACAGCGGGCGGGCCGCCCAGGCCTCACCTGGCTTGCAACTACTGACCGAAGGGCGACAGCGGTTCAAATCACCATGCGGTACAACCAGGGACGTCCCACAATTGTGTCCGTGACGACAATTCGGCGAACCTTGGCAGTTGCAGGCTTTGGGAGCAGAAAGCCAAGACGGGTGCCCTCTTGAAAGCTGCACATCATCGGCAATGCCTAGCCTGGGCCAATCAACATCGACATTGGACCGCTGAGGACTGGCGAAGGGTTGCCTGATCCGACAAGTCACGGTTTCAACTGCAGCGGGCCGATGGTTGTTTACGTGTCTGGCGCAGGCTACACGAAGCCATGGGCCCCGCTTGTCAGGTGGGGACCACTCAGGCAGATGGAGGCTCCATATTGGTCTGGGATGTTTTCTCGTGGCATGCAATGGGTCCATTGGTGCATCTGATATCCACTGTGGTGCTATTTCCTACATCGATCTCCTTGGGGACCACCTGCACCTCTTCATGAACTGTTTTTACCCCGCGGGCGACGGCATCTTCCAGCAAGATAATGCGCCTCCACACACGGCCCTTGTAAGACGGCAGTGGCTGGAGGAACATGCTACCGACTTCACCACAATGATTTGGCCTCCACGTTCCCCAGATTGCAATCCCATTGAACGTTTGTGGGACGTCATCGAACGATCTGTCAGGTCGTCATTAACACAACTGGTAAATGCAGCATCGTTATGGAGTGCAGTGGAGGCGGTATGGCTTGCAGTGCCTGTGGTTGTGTTCCGGGGACTGGTAGACTCTCTTCCACGACGGGTCGCCGCCGTTATCCGTACCAGAGGGGGCCCAACACGTTATTAGGCAGATGTGCCATGACTTTTGGTGAGTGAGTATAAGCATGATAGAAGAAGAAATAGGGGAGCTTGCATAAAAAAATGTAATGCAAATCTAATAGAGGCGTTTCGTAGAGAAGCCTGAAATAGTTGCAGCTATACGTCGTTTCCGGAAGAGATTAGAAAACAAATCGATCATATATATTTGGATGAAACGTGTATTCATATAATTGCTGTTTTCGGAAAGTGCTGGCAAAATGACAATGAAAATGAAGTTTTAGAAAACTGTAGTAAAGGAAAAGGATTCACGCAGGAGGGGAAAAAAGGTAAGTTAAAAATGCTGGCCTTGTTTTTAATTCTGGAACTCGTACGGTAATTAGCATGATTGCAAACCTTTCAGTCTGTGCAATATGCATACTCCGCTCGTAATAGCCACAATATAAAGTCTGTATGAGGTCAGATTTCTGGAAATGAAATGGCATACGAAATATAGAACTTTGAGGACATTGGCAACGTCTCCTTCCCGGATTATTGGAAGATGTTATCTCCCCCCCCCCCCAATCTGTTGACAATCTTCATTCATATTATTTTTTCATAATGTGGAAGACCTCTTGGGTTAGTCAGGCTTCTTGCCTACTTCAGTTGATTTCATTGGGAATTTATTCTGGAAGGGTGAGCCTCGTGATAGCACTGTTTCTGTCTAGCTGAACAAATATACACTTCACTGTTCGATTGTCAGATCACTGGGTTTCGTGTGTGTAGCTTTTTGTTCAGACAATCGTTAGTCAAATTTCCCTCCCCCAAAAGGAGGTAATTTTAATCGTTCATACTGTGGATGACCTTTATGGGTACATAAGGCTTCCTTAATGCTTAATGAACTGTAAGGGGTGGTTTAACACGAAACCGAAGTGGTTATACGAGAAAACCGAAGTGGTTATACGAGAAAACCGAAGTGGTTATACGAGAAACCGAAGTGGTTATACAAGAAACCGAAGTGGTTATACTAGAAACCAGAGCACTGCGACTCTATGAGTCTATTGTACTATCCCCATTAACGACTGCCAGAGGAAACAGTAGCAGCCGGGACCGACGGCTTAACGTGCCCTCCGAAGCACGGGGGGCGATGGACGTTTCCAGGCGGTCACCCAACCTGTAATTAACCGCGCTCAAGGTTGCTTAACTCCACCAATACGTTAAGAAAGGCGAGACAACCGAGCTACACCTGCCCCCTAAGGCTTCCTTTGAAATATGTTTATGAAGAGTGATATTATGGAAGCTATGCTTCAAATTCCACTCAAATACCGATACACTACACTGTTCGATTGTCGGTTGTCATTCGGAATTTAGTACACAGCATCCTTCTGTGAAGACACCCAGCTTTCGGTGCAACACATAAATTTTCTCGTTTAGTTAGCTTAATTTACTCTATGAGGTAAATCAAAAAGCATGTATGAGAGCAGACTTATGAGATTAGGGGTTGAAAAATTCCATCAACAAATGTGAATGTAGAAGCGGAATATTCTTTTGTTTTGTGGCTATTTTCTTCCGATCTCGAGGTTATCCACTTATCGAGGTTCGACTGCATAATTATTCAAACGGCAATTTTTAAGGATTCTGATGACGACTGGTGGGATGATGAAGAAGACGAAGCTCACACACTGAGTGCTGAAAATCCATTCAAATCCCATTCAAGAAAATTAAAAATTGTTTTATTAATTTTCGATTATGTTAAATGCATGATACTTTAAAATTACGTTAAATATGATATTTCTAAAATCATGCTAAATTCATGTTATTTTTAAAAGAAGGATTCGTATATTATAATATTTCATACTGAATTTACGGTTTTATTTTTAAATTAATTTGTTGAGATAAAAATAAGATAAGTTCGAAAAATTATTTATAATTGTGTGATTAATTTAATAAGTCTATTTTTATTAATGGTTAGACACAATAAAATCCAAAGATGATCCAAAAACATTTGAATCCAAAGTTGAAATATATTCTTTATAAGCATAGAACGAATCTCAAGAGCATCATTGCGGTAATGTTTATGCATTATACAATTTGGTATTTCAATGAAAATGCTATAAAAATTAATGTGTAAATAAAATGAAAAAAATTATGATGGAATTGGATAAATAAATACAAATAAAATAATATGACTAATATAAGAATACATTAATTAAATGATAAATAAATACAAAAAATAAAATAAATAAAGCGAATAATTAATTAATTAAATAAACTAGATTAAATCTTCTATATATATAAAGAAGGATGTTTGTGGGTCTGTGCGTCTGTGGGTCTGTGTGTGGGTCTGTGGATCTGTGTGTACGTTTTTTATACAAATCTACAGTTTTATTCCGATCTTGATAAAATTTCGCATACATGACCTTTAAAGCATGAGGAAGGTCACTGTCTACCTCAGATTTCGGAAAAATAATAAATATCGATAAAAAATCGATATTCATGGTTATGGCAAGGCATATTAATGTGAAATATCGCATGACCAACAATGCAAGGCAAAGTTGGTACAACAATAGGTATCAACAATGGTATCAGCACGCAATTCACAAACACACTGCATGAACCAACAATATATATCTCATGACTAACAATGAAAGGAAAAGTTTGTGCAAGTGTAATTATCCCGGGCAACGCCGGGTACCTCTTCTAGTCTTCTATCTATATAAAGAAGGATGTTTGTGGGTCTGTCTGTGGGTCTGTCTGTGGGTCTGTCTGTGGATCTGTCTGTGGGTCTGTTTTTTATACAAATCCACAGTTTTATTCCGATCTTGATGAAATTTCGCATACATGACCTTCAAAGCATGAGGAAGGTCACTGTCTACCTCAGATTTCGGAAAAATAATAAATATCGATAAAAAATCGATATTCATGGTTATGGCAAGGCAAATTAATGAGAAATATCTCATGACCAACAATGCAAGGCAAAGTTTGTACAACAATAGGTATCAACAATGGTATCAGCACGCAATTCACAAACACACTGCATGAACGAACAATCAATATCTCATGACTAACAATGAAAGGAAAAGATTGTGCAAGTGTAATTATCCCGGGCAACGCCGGGTACCTCTTCTAGTTAATAAATAAAATAATATAAATATATTAATTAATAAAATAAAGTCTTGTAAAAGAACAATTAAATTGAATCATTGCTCTGAAGACAAATGCGTCAACGAAAATCCAACAATATGAAATAATTCGTCGTTTCAACAATGGTCTTGAGCAAGAGCCGTATTTCCCTTATTCTGTTAATCGAGCATTCCACTCAGGGCTCTAAATCTTGCGGTACAACTATAAAAATAATGTTCCGACCCAAAAAAACGTTACAGGTGATACAATAATCATTACCGATGATGCAATAATTTTAATGTTTCGCTATACAAAATACACTCGTTTTGTGATTTTAGATATTGCGATAACCTTGCACGTATCGTCTTTGTTGTCCCACATTCGATTGCAAACACAAACGCGAGTAAAAAGACGCACTTTAAGCATGGACGCTGTGTTTATTCGACATGTCCAGAGATTCGATACCCTAGCTTACATTTCATACTCCCGTTATTATAAGACCTTATTACCTATTACCGATATACATAATTTCTGTAGCCTGAATAGACAGAATAAATAGATAGTGTAGACATTATCATGATTCAATGCTTCGGAATGCAGATTCTAAACTAAGTCACCTTTCCAATAATGAAGAATACCATGCCTAAAAAATCTATTTTCATTTACTGAACGATTATGAGCCTATGGTATTTATTCTGTTGTCTATTTACTTTGTCTTGTTGCTTATTTGATGTTGAATAAGTTTGTAACTGCTTTTTTTATCTCGTACGGTTTAGTAAGATACGATTTACATATGTCGTTGCATGTTGACTACACTGCAAGTACCACCATGATCACCTTCAACTTCCTTTTCACTCTCTTTATTGGAATTTGCATAACTACATTTGTATCCAAGATAGAAAGGGGGGGGGGTACAGACTTTGAGTCTGTATCCTATATACAGTGGTGGAAAAAAGTTTGAGACCACTTTGATTCTAGAAAATAATTTAATTAATTATGAATTTGTTCATATAATAGAACAGTCCACATGTTTCTGAGCATTGTCTGCAAAATGTATGTTCAACTACGAAAAAGTAAGCAAGAAATTAAAGGAAAGGCGCATTATGCTATTACAGGGTTAGGAAATACGTTTGAGACCAGAATGGAAAATTCCATGCAAATGAACATACTCCGAATAATTTAATTTTTTTCGTATGTGGAGACTACCTTAGCTTTTGCAAAGTGCACTTATCAAGATGGGTTCGTGAAAACAGCTCACTGATCACCAAAAAGTTCAAATTGATGCTTTCAGACAATGCGGAAAGTCTGAGCAAGAAATTGCTAGACTAATTGGAAAATCAAAAACTGTAGTCCATAATTATCCAGCAAATCCACATCTGTATGGCACAAAACAGAGATCTGGCCGGCCAAAAAAGCTCAGTTCCAGAACTGAAAGGCAAATCTTGAGAATGGTTAATTCTACAGGTGCCTCTTCCAACATCATTACTCGTTCACTTCATTTGTCTGTTCATCCACGGACCGTTAGAAATGTGTTATCAGCATCAGAAAACTACAAATTCATCAAAATGAAAGCACGGCCGAAGTTGACAGCAAAACACAAAGAAGCCAGATTCAAATTTGCCAAGCAGTACATTGGTGATGACCATGTCGCATTTAGTGATGAAAAGAAGTTTAATTTAGACGGACCAGACGGTATCCAATACTATTGGCATGATTTGCGACAACAACCACAACTACTCTCACGACGTATTCAAGGCGGGGGATCTGTGATGATTTGGGCTTCTTTCACACAACAAGCAAAATCACAGCTAGCATTTGTTAGTTCACGAAGTAAATCGACTGACTATCAAGACATCTTGGGTAACTTCCTCCTTCCTCTTCGTGACCAGTTAAATGATCCTCAGTTCGTATTTCAACAGGACAATGCACCAATACACAAATCAGCAACAACTTTGGACTGGTTAAAATCCAACAACATTGCAGTTTTAAACTGGCCTGCCTGCAGTCCAGATCTTAACCCAATAGAAAATCTGTGGGGTGACAAGGTTCGACTGGTTTATGCTGGAGGAAAACAATATGAAAGTGTATCCGATCTGAAACAAGCGATCCAGTTAGCATGGGACCAAATAAATCCCGAAAAGCTTGAAGAACTGGTGAAATCAATGACAAACAGGCTTATCGAAGTAATTTCTAATAGAGGAGGTCAAGCAAAGTACTAAATCAATGGAAACCCAAATAAAAATTGTTCTCAAAGGAAAAATCATCCTGGTCTCAAACTTTTTTCCTGACGTTCTAATAGCAAAATGTGTCTTTATTAATTTTTCTTGAGTTTTGTTAGATGGACGCCAGTTTTTTGTTTAAAATAATTCATTTATGTTAAAATATTCTACTGTATAAATTATTATAATCAAGTAAATGTTTTTCCAGAAATACAACGTAGCCCCAAACTTTTTTTCCACCACTGTATTTAGAGATCGATTTGAAATTTTCAAATTTTCAAAACTTCTAAGTATCGTATGTGACTGTTAATATGCTAATCCTTCATCTTAAAAAAGTTGTTCCCACTGTAGAGTTGACCTATAAGCTGACTCGGCGAAAGCAATTGATTCTCAGAATAAATGAAGGAAATTATCTAACCTGAACAAAACGAGGAACAGCTAGAAACGTTCAACCTTTACGCTCTCAATGCGGAGAAGTATCGGCTCAAAGCCTAAGGACTGTGCTGCTGTGCACTCTAACTGATAGAGTAACAGATAAATAATAAATATATACTGGAGATGAACCTCCAAACATCAGGACTCATTAATAGAGTAATACACTTGCTACACCTCTTAGGAGTTCATTCAGAGGCTTACATTCGCGATCGCACTCTTTCGGTCATTAAGACTTAGGCATTGATTCCATATGCGTAAAAGCAAAGGCAGAAACCACAAGGTAGGAAATGTTCTGACATCACTTCCTGATCTCCTCTTTCTGGCCGACAGTTGGCTCTAGCTGTTGCTACTGCCTTAGTTGTGTTTTTGTGCGCCTCATTATAACACACTCGACTCAAAAGTGGCCTATTTGCAAGTCACCTTCTTGGAAATAGGGTTCCTTTTTTTTCTTGATAGCTTCTTGGACTTGACAATTCCACCATGCAGTCGTTTTCTCACTGCTCTGCTTCACACTCAACGGCTTACGACCACAGCACAATGCAGCCGAAGTAATCACAGCTGTCTTAAACAACTCCCACACGGCTACGATCACTGGGTGTAATTTTTTATACCTTGAAGATATGTTATCTGCAAAGGTGACGACCTATCTTCAAAATCTCCCATCTGACCCATCTGTGCGTTTTGGTGCGCCAAGTCCATCTGGATCTATTACTCGCCTTATTCGTAAGCTATCAAAGATGACTTGGAACAGTCAGCAGGTCTGTTCCTCTCCTCCCACGAGTAACCAACACTGATCGGAATAATGATACAATTACAAAATTTGCCAGCGACATCTGATACATTGCTTCCTTGTATCCTGTATACAGATTGACATCTCTGCGCAGGAAAAAAAGTGTTCAGACGGAAAGTCGATTGTTACAACAGAGATCCAACAGATACCATCCGCATTCAAATCAGGATAACTATTACTCCCAATCATGGATTTCCATATTTGATCATCAGCCCCTACGTGTGCACTGAAGTCGCCCACTAGGATGACGGACTCGCACTCCTCTCCTACTGAAATTAGCATCAGCTCCATCTATAAAGAGCGAGTACTCTGTGGCGTTTTGCAGAAGACCTGCAATGTCGAGTCGATATCGTTTGACTTCCTTCACTAGCTTTCCTGTTGTAGAGAATAAAAATATATTCCATGTGCCGAATTACAGCACACGAGTCCATTGTCGCTTTAACAGTTTCTCCTCCAGGGTAATAGCATGCGCTGCCCCCCCACCCCAAGAATAATAGAGTTCAGTGGAAGAGCTTCTCGGAGATATTGTTCCGAGATAGCAGCTCAGAGACTATGAACTATTTTGCGTAAGGATTCTCTTTAACGCCACAGTCGATGCAGCATGAACTTTCTCATTTGTCAACATCACAATGATCTTGTTTGGGTGCTCTTCGCTTTTCAACCATGACCTTTCCGGAAAGGGCGGTCCTAAAGTGGTAGTGCATTGCTCACTGAATCCTGAAGCGCCCAATGAGCATTCACTTAGAGCCATCCATTTCTGGGCAACTATAGTAGATTTTCACGATAGTTCAACTTAATGGTCTCGCGAGTCAAAGTGGACGGGTCCTGAACTTTGTGATTGAAAAGATTTCATTCGAACACAATGTCTGGATCGTTTTTCTTTATCAGAATAATAAGAACGCATAAACAGTTTCTTAAATTTACTGCATTTAGGTAATGTTTCACAATTATTTGCCCACGTGTGACTTGTAAGTTCTGCAGTTTGTTTCACATTTAGTTTGCAGCCCATTAACCTCAGGATATGTCATATGGCCAAGAGGCCTCATCATGGACGCATGGCCTAATCACATAGTGATGTGATTGGTCAAAACATTCGCTTTATTTATTCAATTTTCTGTTGGTTAAATGTTATTTTATGGTTAAAAAAAATTATAATACTTTACGTTTTCCGGTTTTGAGAAATAAAACTATATACTTTTACTATCTGATACAGGGTGCATTATGAAAGTAATGCGCATTTTCTGGGAAAAATAGGTTTATTGATCCGCTTGGTACAAATGGTTAAAATTCTTCAAAATAGTCTCCTCCTGCATCAATACACTTGCGGAGACGATTCTGCCACGCCTGGAAGGCAGCCTGGAATTCCTCGACTGGAATGTTTTTCAGGAACCTTGTAACATGAGCTTGGATGTTCTCCACCGACTCCCAGCGCTTTCCCTTCAGCTCTCTCTTCAGTCGAGGGAAAAAAAAGTCACACGGAGCCAAGTCAGGGCTGTAAGGAGGCTGGGGCACAACGGGGGTCTTTCTCCGGGTCAGGAAGTTGGTGACGACGAAGGCCGTGTGGCTGGGGGCATTGTCGTGGTGAGGCTTGAAGACGTCTTTGATGTCAATTTCTGTTGCATTCTTCCCAAGCCGCACCCAAAACTTGATCGCGTACCGCTGTTCCAGCGAACGCTCCATCGTGCTGTGACACAATCGAAAAACAGATTTCGTGCGAAGACACGTCCTACCGCTCCTACTGCTCGGAGCGAACTGAGACCGGGCGCGTTTGGAAGGGCAGCCGCCCACCACATTATTCGACCAGTCCGAGCGCACTGCGATGGATAGTCGCGTCACAATAAAATTATGCGCATTACTTTCATAATGCACCCTGTATACCCGACGTTGCTTGGGCTCTTTATTGATGAAATTTTGTAATTTCTGTATGTGAATATACAGAAAAAATGAACACAAAAAAGCATAAAATAATATAGTAAAAACTTTATCTTGTTCATATGTTTATTTCTAAGTCATACGCTAAATAAATAAATATAGTAAAAATTCATTTTGAAGAATCCAAAAGAATTTTTAAAATGCTCCCAATGGATGGAGTCTCCAACTATCGGCCCTTTAGCAGTTCTACTCGAATTCGCTCGTTTTGGAAAGTTGTCTATAGCTGAGTGACTTTGACGCAGTGCCGGAGAAAAAAAGATGGAGAATAATATTCATATTTATATTCAGAAATTGCAAAATTTCATCAAAAAAGAGCGCGAGCAACGCCGGGTATATCAGCTAGTTCATGTTAAATCGATAAATAGTCCTAGATACTTGAAATAAATTTTAAGTCAAAGAACAAAATCCATATTTTTGACCAGTGTAAAAAGTAAGCTTTCAACATGCGAGTTTGTATATTAATTTAAGAAAACCCAAAAAATCCGGTCAAAATCCGGAAAACATGAAATGCCAAAAAATTGGATCCAAATAATCAAAAAATAAACTAAACAGACAGTTAATCTCGTGAATTGCCTCACCGTACAAAATTTCACTAATCTAGGCCTATTTTTTCTCGCGATAAATCGCAAATTTTTACAGAGGGCCTTAGGAGGGCAAAGGGGTAAAATATGAAGAAAAAGCAGAAATTAGTTTTTGCCAATTATGTAAACTATTCTTGCTCCAAATATCTAAGTCGTTCGTGAATTTGCGAACGTCAAAATTAGGCCTATTTCAGGATTTCTTTGGATTTCTGCTCCTCCTTAAAATAGATTTTCAAATAGCAGCAAATGCTCCCTTTTTATATACGTCTTTTACATCCTCGTGCGCAATTTTGAAGCTCTCTGCATTTCCGCATTGGAGTTAGATGGGAAAAACACAAAATGGAGGGCCAATATTTGGGCTTCCCTGGCCCCCTTACAAAGCGAAAATCTAAAAACCCAGAAATTGTTTTTTTAGAAATGTCCGCATGAAGGTTCAACCGAATTTCGTTGCTTTATCTTTATTCCCCGCGAAGCTGCTTCAAAATATCAGAAATTTTGTGAAACGCCGCCAAAAATCGATTTTTGCACCCTTAAAATTCGAATATCGAAAATCGGGGAAACTACTTTTTTTTGGCACGGTAACTACCTTCCTGCAAAATTTCGAAGATCTGCGTTCATTGGGGGCAGAGCCAGGCGACCGAACGTGTAACTCTTTTCTGCCCCCCCCCCTCCCCACGCGTTATAGCGCTAAGTTAAAAATTGCTCAGCGTCTGTACCAAGATAGATTTCCGGAAGTGAAGTCACGAAATTTTAAAGCGCTATAACTTTTTAACGAAGCCTCAGATCGAAAAACGCGACCAGACTTTTTTGCTCAGAGTTCCATCCTCTACATATCCTTAAATTTGTGAAATGTCGTCCATTTACACCCTGTAGATACCTTAACTGGTTACTTAATAAAAACGTTATTCTGTCCGTCATCATTGAATTTCCCTCATTTCTGAACCAACCATAAGAGTTCCCTTGATGAAATAAAAAATGCTCTATAGGTCGATAATAGAGAATTAAAACGCATTTAAGTTCAAAAAAAATTGACTTCAGGTTTGGTCAAGATGGTCGATTTTATGCCAAATTCTTCACATTTTTTCAATTTAAAAGGAGGTTTTTAAGATATCTCAACAAAATAAAAAAGTGAATTGTAGCTTCTAATTAGCTCTATTCATCGAGGTATAAATGGTATCAATCAGATTTTTCATTACAAAATTATAACCTTTTTTTGAAAATTTCAATAGTAAAATTTGGTATTTTTAAGCTCGAAAACGTGAAATGTTAATATAATTGCACGAATGTACATTGTTAATCCAATTCAACAAGAATTATTCTGTAATGTTCTTGGAGCAAAATCATTTGAAGTTTTAAGACCTGCTGATGGAATATTGTTCTTAACTTTTGTCGAAGCAAGAAGACAAGGAGGCATTTTTTAAGATGATGCAGAATGGGAAAACTGTATACGAGAAGCTACTGTTAGGATTTTGTTCTTTTCTCTGCGTATTTTGTTCACCAGCAAATGCAAAAGATTTATGGGCGTAATACTAGAAACCAATGTCAATTGATTATTTGAGAGATTATGATGAAGATGTTTCATTCAATTATTCTCTTGACAACAATTCCTCAGTTCTCAAGCAACATAGTTTTAATTGCGCTTTCTTCAATCTGCCAGAGCCAACTGGGCAGCCAACTGAGTTAGCAACTATTAATCCAACTGAAGAGAGAAAAGAAGCAGAACGACTCATTTCAACTTTAAATATTCAACAAAGAGCTACTTTTGAAAGGATTACTCAATCAATTTAAGATGAAAAGGCCGCAATTAGCTTATTCTATGCTGGTGGTTCTGAAAAAACCTATCGTTATAGAGTTATAATGAATTTCATCCGAGGAAATGGAGATAAAGTCTTCCCAAGTGCTACAATTATAATTGCTTCAACACTTATGAAAGGAGGTAGAACACGTAATAGCGGTTTCAAGTTGCCAGTTCCATTGCTTGGAACTCAACATCAAAACTTAAGTCATCGTTTCTTCAAAGTAAATAAGTTTTAGAATTAAAACTTATAATCATCGATGAAGTAAAAATGTGAACAAAACATGGACGGAGATGCATCAATAATTTCTTGAGAGATGGAGTTCAAAACGATTCGACTAAACGAGATAAGGCATTTGGAAATAAGGTGATAGTCACTGGAGGAGATTTTCGACTGTGCTTACCGGTAGTTCCAAGAGGAACAGCAACAGAAGTTATTTGTATCCATGATATTCCTCAAGAAAATGATCGAAAATAGAGACAGAACTTTCACTAAACATGTGATTTATCGTGATGATTTATAATAATGTATTTTGTTTAAAATAATTTGATTTTGTTATTTTATTGTTTTCTGATTTGATTAAATAAGACAAACGCATTGCAAGCGTAGCACAACTGAGCGAAGCGAGGCCAACGATTAGTATTATTAATAAGAGACTACATTGTTGGATAGTTCTGCACTTTTTCGCTGAAGTGCGATTTCCTACAAACTTAAGGTGGATCAACATAAATAAAGTTAAGTAGTCACTACGAATATCGATGGTGAAAAGGAGTCGAGAACAAAATAGTACAGAATCCTTTTGCCAAGTTTCCTCCTATATCCTTAGGAAAGTTAACAGCCTTCCTCAAGTCTTTTAAGTAAATTACTGGAAAAATATATATATACTTAAGTTACAAGGGCGATTCTTTCGACAGTTCGTTGGTGAAAACTACTTCATCTATAAATTCATTTTGGTCTTAAATGAAAGGTGTTGGTCTGTAGATTTGTCAAATTTAGTTTTTTGTCCATAACACTCTTAAACAAGCTGTAGATATCTGACATGGTATTAACTTTTTCTATTGTAGTTTGTTATGCTGATTTCAAATCTGAAAACCGTTTGTCTCTATCACTTCAGGTTTTGAAGATATCGCCATTTTATTAATCTTTTATCTTTTACAGATATGGCATCCAGAGGCTGTAAAAATTCTTAAATGTATCTTAAATTAAGTTAATATTGTTCTAACACCATGTATGTCATATATCAGATTCATTAGAACTCATTGATACAATAAATTTTCCAGTTAAAAATCTGTCTGTCACTTTATTGCCTTCATACAATGGTAGACTTATATAAACCATTCATATCAAATATCTAAAAAACGAGAGGTGATAGAGAAAAACGGTTTGCATATTATTAATCAGCATGTTTTAATTACCTAAGAACAACTGTTGAATACCAAGATATCCACAAAAGGGTTTTTTTTTTGTTTATGTGTGTAATTACTATAAATTAGCGCTAATTTACAATTCAAATTTCCTTTCAGCGCATGTGTATGGATAGGATAAAAAACTGAAACATTTCTGCATTGTTGTTGCACGTTTAAGCATTGTTGGCGCCGGGTTGAAACACATGCAAGAACTGAAAAAATCACCTGACCATTTTTGACTCATGTAAGGTTTTGAGAATTAATTAGCTAGAATTTGAATATTCAGATTA
>JAHWFO010116803.1:347150-421871 GCA_023313115.1 Rhysida immarginata
TATCATCTCCCAAAAAATCTGTACTCAATTCAAAAACACCCTGTATACTCTTTAGTTAATTATGCAAAATAATAAAAATTTCTAATAAAAGTGAGGGGTTGGGCTCTCACATTCCTTCGGCCACTAAAAATTGGCCTATCCCAGGGATAGCAAATTTTCTAAATTTAGTTCATGTCGTTGTTTGATGTCTTCCACGTCATTTCAGGTTACCCAAATTCAGATTACTCTCCAATCACTACATTCTTACTCACCATATCTCATAATTAAAGAAATTTTTTACAATATTTACACATTAGAAAATCTAAAGTTGTTAAAATTATAAAATATAAAAGTTGTTAGTTATATATATTCTTTCAAAAAGGTTAAATGATTCAATATATTATGATTAAATAGTTCATTGTTTACATATAATCTAATTATTAGTTCGTTAAATTCGAAGAATTTTCAAAATTAAAATGTAAAATTTTCTTATATTAAAGTCCATCACTGAATTATTTTTAAATATTTTTCCTATAGAAAGCTTTTAAATAAATCATTTATATTTAATTAGGTTGCGTGTTTCATATACGTACTATCCTATATTAGTTATTTATTTATTTTATTTATTATAAACTTTATTATTATATCTCTTTTAAGTTTTTTAATATTAGATGTTTTCATAAAAATTCAACATGCAAATTATAATGTAGATGTTCATTATGACTCGACGAAGCATGATCTTCACAAGGACAAGTCTCTTTCCTCTCGATCAGTTGATTGTATGACGTCACAGGGAAGCCCATAGCGTCGGTTGCCATGTCTTGTGACATAAGCTTAGGGGTCTCGATTTTGGTTGAATTATGCTGTCATCTCGACCGGTTGGTTTCTGATGTCGTCTCGTCCGATGAGTTTATGATATCATCTAGACCAGCAGGGTCACAATGTTGTCTTTGTCGTTGATATTAAGATGTCATCAATACCGGTTGGGTCTTATCGTAGCTCCTACCTGGTAATATCAACAGGCGTTGCTATCTCATCTCTCCATTTTCTAACTGCTTAGTCATCTCGGGTTTCAATAGTTGAATGGAATCAACTCCTTTTTCTCCGTCGTGCAGTTCCTTGGCGGTTCTGCGGCAACTGCCAGGAATCCCCTTTCCTGTCGTTCAAGGTGGGGGTGGTTCGTGGAGCTCATCAGCTTCTCTGTTGGGCTCCAATGAGTCATTGCTTCTCCTCGAAGGAATATCCGGGGGGGGGGATGTCTTCGTACTCATCGGTTACCATGGAAAATAGGAGGGGATGGGTGGCGGAATTCTCACTCGCACTCTCCCAAAACTTTATTAGTATTAAAATTGTCTCTAATAACTTCTTATGCCTAAGGTAACCCCTTATGCTACTCCTTACAACAATCTAATCACCACCTCTTAAATTAAATTTCTTACTTACTAACTTATAAATTACGGAATATTATTAATATAAAGTTCAATATTCACTTTAGTCATCAAGCTGACAATTCATCGCATTACACATATTTTCCACAGTTTTTATCCTTTGAAGATATACACATTTTAGCATAAGTTTTTAGTATTGTTCACAATGTGTCCTTGCTTCGTGGTTCTTTCAAATTATTAAAGAATCATTTGTACAATCACTCAAACATAGTTGCTTTATATATTGTCCTGTTTTAATTATTAAGGCACAATTCAAATTTTTACACTTTTTACTAGTTGTTGGCCTTGCTTCGCTCGGCTGTGCGTTTGTCTTGTTTAATCAAATCAGAAAAAACAAAATAAAAAATCAAATTGTTTTAAACAAAATACTTAATTACAAAACATGACGATAAATCACACTATTTTCTATCACTACAGAATTCTATCATTATTTTCGATCAATTTCCCTTGTTCTTAAGGAATGTCATGAACACTGATTAAATTAAAATTAAACCTACATGAGAAAATAATTGTCCTTGAATTTTATTTATAGTCATAGCAAAAGAAGGAATAATTTGAAAATGACGTCTTTTAAATACGAAAGGCAAATTGAAATCACTTGATATGAAATCGATTCTTGGGATTCTAACAGTTTCATTTCTATTCGCCTCATTTACAATTTTTGCTTGAATTAAATGCCTATGACGTGATGTGACTATTAAGCGCGTTCCATTGCATAATCATTTTTTTGGTTTGAAATTTCTTATCAACATGGCAATCATTCCTACTTTTATGTGAAGGATACGTGGTGGAACTCCTGATGGTGTCATTGAATTCAGCGTTTCTATCGTGACTTGATTAGATATTTGATCAGTTAGATCTGCTACCATTTAATCATTATTTTAGAATGTAAATTTTTTTCCCTTCCATTCGAGCTATAATTTCATTGTTCAATGTGAGAGCACCAATATTTGTTGAACAGCAGATTACTCAATTTGATAATTCATCAGATGAAAGTGATTGTACATCATCTCCAAAAAATTTGTAAAAATTATATCAATCTCAGGTGAGACAATCATTTCATTTGGAATTTCAATTAAATCACGATCAAAAGTTTCAATTTTTGCAAACTTTCCAGAACCAATTTTAAGAAGCCACTTATGGAAATCGTTTTGACCTGCACTTCTCATGTTAGATATCAGTGAAAGTTTTATAAAATGTTGCCGTAAATTTGATGATTCGATGCATGCTTTGATAACTTCTTTTGCTGTTCCTCTTGGAACTACCAGTAAGCATTGTCGAAAATGTCCTCCAATGATTATCACCTTCTTTCCAAATGGCTTATCTGATTTAATCGGATTTTTAGAACTCCATCTCTCAAGAAATTATCGATGCATCTCAGTATCTATGTTTTGTTAACATTGTTACTTCATCGATGATTATACATTTTGATTCTAAAACATCTTTTCTTTGAAGAGACGATGGCTTAAGTTTTGATGTTGAGTTTTCAAGCAATGAAACTGGCAACTTGAAACCACGTTGAACTGTTCTATCTCCTTTCATGGGTGTGGAGGCAATTCCAGTTGTAGCACATGGGAAGACTCTTATCTCCATTTCCTCAGATGAAATTCATTAAAACTCTATAAAGTTAGATCTTTCCAGAAACACCAGGTCCATCAAGATAGAATAATAGAATTGTGGCATTTTCACAGTAAACTGGTTGAGTGATCCTTTCGAAAATAGCTCTTTGTTGAGTATTTAAGGTTGGAATGAGTCGTTCTGCTTCTCTTCTTTCTTCAGTTGGATTAAAAATTACTGACTCATTTGGCTCACTATTTGGCTCTGGCAGATTGAAAGAAGTGCAATTAAGACTATGATGCTTGAGAACTGAAGAAATGTCGTGAAGAGAATGATTGAATGCAACATCTTCATCATGATCTCTCAAATAATCGATTGACATTCATTGTTTGTATTAGTCCCATGAATCTTTTGCATTTTTGGTGAACAAAATACGCAATGACAGAAAAGAACTGTCTAAGTTGAAATGGTGTGTTAAAACAATAGCTTCTCTTATACATTTTTCCCATCCTTCGTCGTCATAAAAATGCCTCATTGTCTTGTTGCTTCAACAAAACTTGACCGCGGTACTCCATCAACATTTGTTAAATTTCAAAATGATTTTGCTCCAGGAACATGATGTAGAAGAATACGAAGACAGAATAATTTTTCTTTAGCTAGATTAAAAATGTACATTCGTGCAATTGTATTAACATTTTCACGTCTTTGAGCTTAAAAATATTAACATTTTACTATTGACATTTTCAAAAAAGGCTATAATTTTGTAATGAAAAATCTAATTGATACCATTTATATTCTCGATGAATAGAGCTAATTAGAAGCTACATTTCACTTTTTATTTTGTCGAGATATCTTAATAAACCGCTGTTTAAATTGAAAAAAATGTGAAGAATTTGGCATAAAATTGACCATATTGATCAAACCTGAAGTCAATTTTTTTTAAGTTAAATGTATTTTAGTTGTCTATTATCGACCTATAGGGCACTTTTTGGTTTATCAAGATAATGCTTATGGTTTGGTAGAAATTAGGGAAAGTCAATGATGATGGACAGAATAACGTTTTTATTAGATAAGATTTCGTCGTCCTTCTCAAGGAAATCATATTTTTCGTTTAAATATTTGGTATCATATTGCTTTTTTTCAATGAATAAAACTTATTAAATACTTCTATTCTTTATAGACATAAGCGAACATTTCTTTCTTTTCCATATTCATTTCCAGGAAATTTTTCCTGTTTTCCTTATCAACATATCCTCCCTCGCGAAGAGGTTTGACCTTCTTTCGCTACTGTTCGGATAAGGGGAACTTGTGGAGGGGGTGTCTCGTGAGATGTCCCTTCTCTTTTGTCAGAGAATTGAATTTCTTCTTTTAGTTCAATTTCAACTCCTACACTGTCATTGTAGTTTTTTGTGCTCTTCTCAGGATACATTTATGACATAAGTTATTACAATAAGTATATATACGTCTTCTAAGACTAAATAGGATTAATATTATGACTAGTATGATTCCCAAGATTGATAGCAATCAATGTCAATGCCCAATATTCCGTCGTAAGGGCGACTAACGAAGGACTGGACCAGGAACATGCTCTGAGGCATTGCATTTCCTTGGATATTTATATCCAGTGGCAGTCCCTGGTCAATGTGAATGCACCCGCCATTGACCCCCTTAACCATGATATCCATGTCAACAAAAGACTTATATGGTAACTGACAACACAGCTTCTTATCAATCAATGACACTTGGGAGCCCGTGTCAACAAGCATGTCAAACAACTGACCTTGAACATGCATGACGACATGATACAACCCATCTGTGCCGCACCTTAATTTAACAGACAGGTGAACTTCAGTTCCAATGGCAGATGCCTGTTTTGGCCCTCCATCACCGTCTCAGGCATAATGGCCAGGCTGCCCACAACGGAAACAGGTCACCCCCCCTTTATGAGGACGAGCTGTTTTACTACCTTCCCCCAACAATTGGGCAACCTGCCGACTCAGTGTGTTCACTGTCTCATGCAATTGTCTCAGTTCATCTTTGCAATCACATTTATTTCCAGGCCCTGCTTTTGGTGCACCAGAAACGGGTAGAGTATCTTTAGCAATTACCTAGGGAGCTGCAGTAGCCAGGTGAGCAGCAGCAGGGGTTGTAGCCTGTTCCCGTAGCTCATGGCTACTAGCCTCGCCTCGGTGCTGACGCTCCATTTCCTGTGACTCCAAAGCACACTGGACAGCGTCCTTGTATGTCTTTAAAGCCGAAACCATCAGCATCTTCTTATGGGTGAGTAGAATGCTATTAGGAAAACGCTTCAGCTGCATGGATTCCCTACTTTTCTCCCACTCGGATGATGCCTGAAGGAACCGGTCTATTGCAAGTTCCAATCTACTTGCGAATTCTGTGACGGATTCCTTCTTAAGCTACACGACATCATGCAGCTCTTTTGAATAATCGCGTTCTACCTAATGCGTCCAAATATTTAAGCATACGGGTCCGCAGCACCACCCAGCTCTCACCATCAAATAGTTCATACTCAGCGGCCTTACTGGCCGCCAGTCCCTTCAATTTTGCTTTGGCGACAGTCAACTCAACTTCATCTGTCCATGAAAGGACCGCCCCAATACTATCTATAATGCCAAGAAACCCGGTGATGCTAATGCCTGCCCCATCTTCAGAGAACATAGGGACTGTCCCTGTATAGCCTGCAGGCTGCGGCCCTGGCTCAGCATCACCATCCCCCTCATTCAGCACCTTTCACGAATTTATGATTTTTACAAACTTGGATTGTTGTCAGTGATCTGACACATCTCCACACCCTATAATCCGGAAATTCCGGACTACCGAGTCCCTGTGTGGCGCCATGAATGAACTACCCCCGCACGCCAATAATGAGATTAGGACTAACTATGCCTTATGCACGGGAAACAGGGTACGGGTTGTTTCACTCGGTTAATCTAGGGATGTGGAGCAGTGTGAACAAGTGACTATGGAGACAAATTTATAAAAGATTAAAAGCTTATTTTAATCGATTACAAGAATAATATACAAAATCAGACAGATTAATATATAAGGATATGGGGCCCCGATTAAATTATCATCCATAAAAAGTAAACAATTACGAAACAAAAGACAAAACTATATAAACTACGATTTCATGTTCGATTGGACCATTGTTCGCTCCTGGACCACTCGCGTCTTTCTGTTCACTTCACTGTTCGATTGTCAGGCAGCAGGACGAGTAGCCTAAATATTTTAGAAGACTTCACAGTTTTTAGGTCGTTTTCATTTCGATAGGTTAAAAGCTAGCACATAGTTATTTTTTATTTATTTTTATAATGCGAATGGAGTGGAGTGGAAGTGCATATTTTAATCAAATATTGTTGGTGTTTCCTACAGTAAATCGGCGAAATATAAAAAAAAATACCAAAAATCATATTATATTTGTTGATCACTAAAAATGTATGTGGTTGGAGCTTCCATCATAGATAGAATGTAGATTTGCAGGGTTCCCACATTCTGGAAAGTCAGGGAAATGAAAAGAGGACAGGGAAAGTCAGGGAAGAAGGGCTATTTTCATGCATTGGGCGATTTTGGGCTACTTCATTTCCCCGATTGGGCGAGCCACTAGTGTTTGAACCTGGCAACCCTGATTGCAAGCTCAATACTTGTGAGAGACTTTTTTTCTAAGGCTAGTGAAACTATTAGCAAGAAAAGAAATAGATTAAAGCCAAAGCATACAGGTAAACTTGTTTATCTAAACATAAATGTGAAATAAAATTCTATGTTCAACAAAAGATTTTGAAACCTAGACCGTGTTTTTTTTTTGTTTTAAAAACAAACTGATTCATCAAATCACCACAAATAATGTGCACTATGGAATTTGTTAAATGTGACCCATTAAAATCTAAATACTTTACCCAGTCAACACCATCTAAAGACCCTTAGTACCCGGTGAGAACTGTGTCATCAAACTTAGACAGACAATGCAAATTTCATTGTTTGCAACAAATGAAATACACGGGACGGTTTACCGTTTGTTGTAAACAATGAAAGCTTCTTTGTCTGTCTCAGTTTGATGACGCAGTGCTCACCGAGTACTAAGGCCTTATCTGTAGGTGGTGTTGACCCAGCACGGTAAAAACTCGCGGTTTTTTCCTCTCTTAAAAACCGATACCGAATCCAAAAATTTGAAACAGATTCATCACTACTCTAGACCAGTGGGAAAAAGTTGCATTTTCCGATGAGTCCCGTTTTTTACTGCATCGTATCGATGGGCGCTGGCGTATTCGAAAAGAACTACCCGAAACTATTATTGAACGGCAACAAGTTAGAGAGGAGGCAGTGTAATTGTCTAGGGCATGTTTTCGTATTATGTTTTGGGTCCACAACTTCCTCTGGAAGTTAACGTCAATAGCTGTGCATACTTATCCATCGTTGCCGACCATGTGCATCCCTACATGGCAACTGGGTATCCTGCGAATGATGGGCATCTTTCAACAGGATAGTGCCATATGCCACGTGGCCAAAATTTGCAGTGCATGGTTCGATGAGCATGATTGGTTTGGTTTGTTTGGTATTAACGCCCTTTTCAACTGCTATGGTCATTTCAGGACGGCGTTATAGGGGCCTCAAATTTTGCCTCGCAAGGGTTCTTTAACGTGCAGCCGCCAAACGACTACACGGGACCAACGGCTTTACTTCCCTTCCGAAGGAAGTGAGTGATCTCAGGATTTTCCCCCTGAAAAAATCCTCGTAGTCCTCGGCCGGGGTCGAACCCGCGTCGATGAGCATGAGGATGAATTATAATTCTTTATGAGAAACTGGATCGACACTTCAGGCAGCGAGACCCTCCACCCTGTAATCTTCATGCTCTGCCGTTCGCATGGACACAGATTCCTGTTGCCACCTTCCGAGCACTCATTTAGTCCATGACCCGTCGCCTTGCCATTGTTTTGACTGCAAAAGGAGGCTATTCGGATTATTAGGTAGGTAAAATTAACCGAGAAACTGTGGATAAACACAATAATAAGAAGAAAGAGACCTTGTCCACAACAATTTATTGTCCCGGACAATAAATAAATAAAAACTTGACCCGGACAATAAATAAATAAAAAAATAATGTACCCTCCAAGCAGGACAATAAATTGTTGTGGACAAGAGGTCTCTTTCTTCTTATTATTAGGTAGGTGTTCATAATTCTGTGACTCGACCCTGTATTAAGGGCGGTTTACATTCAGTGATTTCGCGGCATCAAGCGTTTTCTCAAATCCAGGCGTTATCTAGGCATCACAAAGCTGCGCGTGTTAAAATTTTAGACTTACAAATTTTAGACCTATAGTCAACTTCCATCCATTAGTCAATATTATAGAAAAGGCTATTTTTTAACCAGTTAAAAGAATTTGTAGTGCCATTGCTAGCCCCTCCTAACTAATACGGTTGTGGAAAAAGAAAGGGAGCTATTTGCCTCTTACTTACAATTTATAAAATTATTACAAATGCTATTGATAAAGATGAAATGATTATCCTTATGAAAAATGATATATCAAAGGCCTACGACACAGTCCCTCGGGCTAACTGAATCAAGACAACATGCCCGTCTGGGCTACAATTTGCAAGACAAGATGGAAGGAACTCCAAACTTTCCAGAACATTAGCCTAAGGACTACTGTACAATTAGATAGGAGAATTGCGAGGAATTATTCCATTCATAATGATTTCAATATTACCCATGTTGGGAAATATGTTCAAGAACTCATGAAAACCGTGCTGCCTATTATGGTAAATCATCATAATGATGTAGTCTCTGGCATTCTAAAATATTCTCTACATAGAAAAAGGTACCGTAATCCGAGACATATCCTTATGTCAATTTTGATGACATTGACAATGTCATCTTCCTAGATTACTGGGTTTCATAAGTTTTTCGTTTTATTTTATGGCTTACTATGTGATATACTCCTAGACCTTCAATTTTGAACTATAGACAATCGTCAATCAAATTTCCCTCCACCAAGAGGAGGCAATTATCTTTTTTCATATTTTGGATGACCTTTGTGTGTACATCAGGCTTCTTTACTAGTTCAGTGTATTTCCTTTGGAATATGATTATGAAGGGTGAGATTATGGAAGCTATGCTTCAAGTTCCACACGAATACCGATACACTACAATGTAGTAAATCTCACTGCAAACCTTGAAGGTTTAACCTTCTCATAGGTAGGGTAATCATTTGGAGTATTATTGACAATGCAGCTAATGCAAAAAAAATCAGTTGAATTATTTTTGGGACCAAGAAAGCAGTTAGGATGTTTTGCTCATTCACTGAACTTATTAGCTAAAGATGTAATGACTGATGTTTCCCAATTTGCCAGCATTGTTCAGAAAGTTAAAGATGTCGTAGCTTTTTTTCACAGAAGCAATTCAGCTGCCAAATGCACTTTTAGAAGAACAGAAAAAAAGAAATTATGGGTCCCATCCATTAAAGTTAATCAATGAAGTAATCACACGCTGGAACTCAACCTATCTAATGACAGAAAGATTTCTGTCTTTGAAAGAATGTATCACACTGGCACTTCAAATTGTAGATAATGGTCCTGACATGTTAACAACAATGGAATTAAAATGTTTAGAGCATTCATTGCTTGCTTTTCGACCTCTGTTTAAAATCACTAATGAGTTGTCTGCAGAAAAACATTCCACCATTAGCAAAATAATTCCTCTTCTAAGAATATTGTCAGATTGCATGTCCCCCCTGAGTCCCTCAACTGAGGTAGGCAAGCAGTTAAGGTTAAGTGCTCTGAAGCATACACAAGCTAGGTTCCAGAATGTAGAATGTAGTGTTTGATTCTAAGCTGTTTATCTATCGATGAATTGACAAAATTGTATCTTTGGTGTTGTATTCTAATAAAACTTTGTTTTTCTACCTGAATTTGAAAGCACAATCTTTTTTTTATTTAAAGATCGATTGTTAGGCTGGGACATCGATCCTCGATCTTTAAGGGATCACAGGACACTACAACTGATACATGATTTGAGAAACCTGGGAAATAGAGGAAATGCTTTAAAATTACTAACCTCGTATTTCAATCATAGGAGACTAAAATTGGCATATACAGAAACAGACGAAAATATTCCATCCGAAGTAGGAATAGTGCGAGGTTCTGGATTTGCGGATCTATTTTTTGCTACTTTTTCTAAGTCTATTCACGAATTGCAATTGTATTCTAATTGTCGATGATAATTTCTTACTGTTGTGTAGTAAAAAGGAGTGTATAGAGAAAGTTCTATTAAGCAAATTTATGAGGATCTGATTAAAATGAATAGAGATAAAACGGAACATATCATTATAAGAAAAAGGGCACATAACTTTTACTTTGTTTGTCAAGATTTTTTTTTAAGTAAGTTATAAAAAATTTATACTTTTATTAATAATACTTTTACAATTTTATTAATAATAACAATGAAAAAACATTTTTATTTAGTTTTTCAAGTTTCTTCTTTTACAGTTTCTTCTTTTGCGATAGTAAACTTTTGGTAAAATGTCCAACAATGAGGATAACTCTCATTGTGCAAAAACTGAAACTGACGATATTTCAATGTACAGTGAACAGTCGAAAAAGAACTGTATATTTTAAAATGTGTCTCATTTATTGAAAATATAAAAAAATGCTCTGTTGTATCGAAATTAATAACGAGGTATAAGAAAACGCTACCTTTATACATTTATTAACTGTAAAAGAAGAAAGTTGAAAAAGTAAAAATGTTTTTTTTTTCATTATTATTATTATTAATAAAAATTAGTTCAGGCATCGTTATCCAACCATAAAAGGGTTTTAGCATCAAAATATTACGAGCAGTAGCGGTTTGTGACTATAATAACAAAAATATAACTCGTAAAACGATTTTCAAATATGCTGAAAAGAAGAATATAAAAATCTGTTGTAATAGCTTTAGCTCTGACGCAGATGTAATTTTAATATCTCACTCTTACTTCCACTTGGTTTAAATAAACAGTGAAAATACCTTTGATTCTATATGCATTCACGTCATTTTAAAATATAGGCCTAACTTCAATTAGCCATTTTAACAATAAGCCTAATATTAATTAGCCATTTTTAACAATAGGCCTAACATTAATTAGCTAATTTTCACAATAGGCCTAACATTATTTAGTCATTTTAACTATAGGCCTAACATAAATTAGCCATTTTTAACTATAAGCATAACATAAATTAGCCATTTTTCACAATAGGCCTAACAATATTTAGTCATTTTAACTGTAGGCCTAACATAAATTAGCCATTTTTAACAATAGGCCTAAGATTAATTAGCCATTTTTAACAATAGGACTAAGATTAATTAGCCATTTTGAACTATAGGCCTAACATTATTTAGTCATTTTAACTCTAGGCCTAACATAAATTAGCCATTTTTTACAATAGGCCTAACTTTAATTAGCCATTTTTAACTATAAGCCTAACATTAATCAGCCATTTTTAACAACAGGCCTAACATTATTTAGTCATTTTAACTATAGGCCTAACGTTATTTAGCCATTTTTAACCATCGCCCTAACATTAATTAACACATTTAAGAATAGGCCTAACAGCACTGAATTTTAAAATGAAATGAGCACGTGCATCAAGAAAGCTTCATAACGGGCACGTGCTCCAGGCTGCCATCAACAATGCTTAAATAGTAAACAAAAAGTAACACTGTATTCACTTATGACTCGTCGGTAGGATTCGATTGATATATTACATGCCCTAAGTTCATATTCTTAACATTAGTGCACGTGCTTGAAGGGGTCCACGAGAGCTCATCAAAAGTTGATATAAAATAATGAACTTCGCTTTAATAAGCTTTTCCTCCCGTACACGGTTTTCAATTTCTAAGGCTGGATAATAAACACTTTAATAAACCCTGGATAATAAAACGAAAAAAAAATTTTGACTTGTTATATACGCTGTTAAGTTCTTCCATTTTCACGTTTTCGTGCAAACGATGGCTGGCCAGGCACATAAAGGTACTGATCATGCTTGTATTCTTATATATAGCTTTAGCTAAAGCTCGTAATAAGGGGTCATTGAAGTACTTTATGGGGGTCATTTTCTCGGACATAGCATTTCGAAAATCGAAAAGAATGTCATATTCGTCTTGTGCTCGTCATTCCCGTTCGAATGACATATTACATGCCTTATATTGCCAATAAAAAAATTTAATGGGGGGGTTTGGGTCTCAATAGTCACGTGACTGTTAGACCGATTTCGACGACAAACTAATCAGGTGAGCTCAGGAAGGGTCTCTATCGAACAGCGAAAAAAGAACTTGAAAAAGTTAAAGCATTCTCGAGAAATCGTCGGACATACAGACGGACGGACAGACACACAAACAGAGCGAAACCAATATATGCTTTTCAGCATATAATAAGTAGAGGGCCACAAAATTTCAGGTTCGGGGGCGTTTTCGTACAAAAGTTATAGCTTGATTTGTATTTGGAGCCTCGCCGCCCCTGCCGAGGCCTCAGAGGACTATATCAATTTTAGTGTGTAATAGCTAAAATTTTAAGCAGCACATTGTAAATATAAAACATTTCAGGTTTCTGGACTTCTGGTTTTAAATTTATAGCTTGATTGAGTCCGCAAGGCCCCTGCCAAGAGACTTATAGAATTTTTAATATAGATTAGCTAAATTTTTAAATACCACACTATGATTAAACAAAATTTCAGGATCGTAGGCCTCCCTGTTCAAATTTTATAGCTTCAATTGTATTTGAGGCCGCCAGCGGCCCCGAGGCCTATACCAGTCTCTTTGTACATTGTCTATAATTTTTGGCAAAGTAACGCACTGTAAAAATATAAAACTCAAGTTCTTAGGCCTTTTTATTATTCAAATGTTAGAGGTTATTTGTGATTTGGGCTTCAGGGCCCCTGTGAAGACCTAAGAGCCTTATACCAGTTTTTCGTGTATATTAGATAAATTTTTTTAGTAAACTACTATAAGCATACAAATATTCAAATTTCTAAGCCTTTTCGTTCAAACATTATAGCTCTGTTTGTGTTAAGCGACCCTGCCCCGGCCCCAGAGGACTATATAAGTTTTAGAGTACAAGAGCTAAAATTTTAAGTAACACACCATATATATGTAAGAATTCATATTTCTGGACTTCCGGATCAAAAGTTATAGCTTGATTTGTGACTGGAGGCTCACGGCCCCTGTCGAGACCCAAGAGCCTTGTACCAGTTTTTAGTGTATATTAGCTAGATTTTTAAGTAATTTTCTATAAGTAACCAAAATTTCAGATTTCTAGACCTTTTCGTTTAAAAGTTGTAGCTTTGCTTGTATTTGGGGTCTGTGGGGCTCTGCTGGGGCCTATATTATTATATGCTGAAAAGCATATATTGGTTTCGCTCTGTTTGTGTGTCTGTCTGTCTGTCTGTCTGTCTATCCGTCTGTCTGTCCGTCCGTCCGTCTGTATGTCCGACGATTTCTCGAGAATGCTTTAACTTTTTCAAGTTCTTTTTTCGCTGTTCGATAGAGACCCTTCCTGAGCTCACCTGATTAGTTTGTCGTCGAAATCGGTCTAACAGTCACGTGACTATTGAGACCCAAACCCCCCCATTAAATTTTTTTATTGACAATATAAGGCATGTAATATGTCATTCGAACGGGAATGACGAGCACAAGACGAATATGACATTCTTTTCGGTTTTCGAAATGCTACGTCCGAGAAAATGACCCCCAAAAAGTACTTCAATGACCCTTTATTACGAGCTTTAGCTAAAGCTATATATAAGAATACAAGCATGATCAGTACCTTTATTTTTTAGTACCAAAATATAAAGATACAAAATTTCAGGCCCCTACGTCGTTCCGTTCAAAAGTTATAATATGATTTATTTGAGGCTCGAGGTCTTTTGGCGGGCACCATAGGCCTACATCACATTTCTTGTATATTTGCTATATTTTTTTTGTATATCGGTTTTATTTTTTTAGAACCGCACTACAAATTTACGAAATTTCAGAATTTTTGCCCTCTTTGTTCAAAAGATAAAAAAGGAACCATGAAATTCATACAAGTGGCCCCTGAGGGGCCCCGGGCCAACCAAGAACATTCGCTATACTTTTCGCACCATCCTCTGTATAGGGCCTACGTGTGTAGAAAATTTCAAGCCTCTAGGTCAATCCTTTCCAAAGTTATGGCATCAAAATGTTACGAGCAGTAGCGGGAGGATTCGCTATACTTCAAATAGTTCTTTAAATTCTGACGTCAAACAGTCCAAATCTGACGTCAAAAATTGCTCAAACGCAATCAAAACTCCATAGACATGAAAGGAAGTCAGTTGGGGAAACCACAAAAACACATGGTTTGATCCACCCTAGAGGATTCGCTATATTTTTCACTCTGTCCTCTGTACAGGGCCTACGTGTGTGGAAAATTTCAAGCCTCTAGGTCAATCCTTTCAAAAGTTATGGCATGTGACATACATGTTACATACATCTGTACCGTCGTTAATAGGGTTTTATATGATGCTTAAACCCTAAAAGCGTATAAAATGGCAATTTTTTATAACTCATTTTAAAAAAAAAAAAAGAATCTTGACAAACAAAGTAAAAGAAAGCGCATTTTAAATCTTGATTATTAGTGAGGAATGAAAAAAAAACTGTTCTGCGTAAGGAATGACAAACAAAGGACATGACGTTCTGGACGTTTTATTTGCGCAAATATATTTTCTGGACGTCCAAAACGTCCGACGTGGATGGGCACGCGCAGTATACCAGCAATGGTGATGTGTTTATCGCCTGCAGCTAAAACTACAACCATACCGAGCCGATGCGACGGATGCTATGTTCGCTCCGATTTGTTTAAACTCATTTTGTTTCATTGCTTATTTGAAGATTTACGTAAAGAGAGGATAAATTTAAGTTTACAAGAAATATTGTTTATTACAATTATAATGAATTAATATAATTAATATCTATACTGTAATTATTGTAATTAGTTACAAATACTACGATATAACTACAGTATAATTATGCAATATGTTTTTTATTCATAGTTATTTCGGGACGATATGGACAGAGGCTTTATAATACGATATTTTAATTGTTTTGATTTTTGTTCCTGTCTTTTTCAAAGTATATTTTCCAATCTCGTTGGTTTGCTGTCTATGTGAAGCCACTATCTTTTATTCTTTTGTTTATACTTCTTTTAATGAATTATGCATTTGTATTTATTTAACTACATAATTACTTTTTTCCAAAAAACATGTATTCCTTTGCTCTAGAAACGCCATAATTGTAGAATATTCACACGATTGAAATCACCGAAGCTGCAAGCAATGAGCATATCACTATTGTTTTTCTACTACGAATGCCCGTCCACGACGGACGATTTGGAAGTCCAGAAAATATTTGCGCAAACAAAACCCTCCTCGACGCGTCCAAGCGTCCAAAAGGTCGCAGCTCTGTGCTGCCACTTAAAATGTGTATAGAGGCGTAAACATTTTGGATGCGTAGCAGCCGTTCCGTCCATTGCGTCCGTCGCGATTTGTGTGGGCGCATCTTATTTTTTGCTTTCCGTGATTTCAATCATGTGAATATGCTACGAGTATGGCGTTTCTGAGCAAATAAATGCAAAAGAATAAAAAATAATGGCTTTACATAGACAGCAAACAATCTAGCTTCATCGTTTATTCCTGTATTTTTCAAAAAATACTTCAGGAACAAAAATCAGAGCAAGTTATTCCTTTATTTTAATACTAGCAGAGGACCCGCGTTGCCCGGGATAATTACGCTTGTAGGTACACAGAATAACCTCAAAAAGCTAAATTAAACCTCCAAATTGGTTAAATAATAACTCAATCACTACAAAATAGAGCGAAGGGACTATCCATTCTAAGAAAAATCCGAAAGACAGGAATTTACCTCTTCACTGAAAAAAACCATTCTAGATGATATACCGGGACTTGATTTACCGAAAAAAAAATTTTTAAAGGCTCACAATGGATGGACCTCTCTAAGGATGCCTTCTAGTCTAAATAATTTTTTACTCACGTAGTCTTACTTTAGATGTACACTTGATGTTGTTGCAATTTCCTTTCTTCTTTCGATGTCTTGAAGCAAAAATTGGCCATTCATCACGTTGTGTAGTCTTGCGATCGCCGATTCTTCTATTTACTTGCTTACCATTTGCTCAATACAGTACGGAGCTAAAGAAGTGCTTCCTCCATCGTCTTTCACTCTTTCTCAATAGTCTGCTAACTCATTATCTCCAGTTACTGATCATTTTTAAAGATTTTCAAGAAATTGTAAGTACTAAGAATTCTCTTTTCTAAGAAAAGTCTGAATAACAGGAATTCTATGCATTGAATTCTATATTGCACAAACTTTTCCTTGCATTGCTGGATATGAGACATATATTATTGATCCTTGCATAGTGTTGGTGCATTGCGTGTTGACACCATTGTTGATACCTATTGTTGCACAAACTTTGCCTCGCATTGTTGGTCTTGAGATATTTCTCATTAATATGCCCTGACCTAACCATGAATATCGATTTTTTTATCGATAATTATTATTTTTCTGAAATCTGAGGTAGACAGTGACCTTCCTCATAGTTTGAAGATCAAGTATGCAAAATTTCATCAAGATCGGAATAAAACTGTAGATTTGTATTCAATACACACAAACAAATCCACAAACAAACCCACAAACATCCTTCTTTATATACAGGGTGTCCGGAAATAAATGGTAAATATTCATACACGTGGGAGAACATGTATAAAGAAGCATCTATTTTCTTATGAACATGGTGTCGCAAGCCAACCCCCACAGAGATACAGGGGAATTAAAGTATGTTGCGCTGCCTGATTGTTGGCATCCCGCGAGCGACTAGGCAATCTGGTGCAGCCCCATCTCTTCAAGAGATGTCAATGTATGCTCGAATGGCTGCCCCTGTCAGGTCACTCCACAAACCTTTAATACCTTAAATGTCCCTGGAGGTCGTGGCACACGTATTGATTTGCATACATTTACACAATCAGGACCATTTCACAAATAAGCTTACTACCTGAACCCTCACAAATGGGATCGTTGATGCAGTTATTAGAGCCCGTGAGTACTGAGGTCTGTAGGCTCCAATGTGGGCTGCACCACATTGCCTAGTCGCTCGCGGGAAGCCAACAATCAGGCAGCGCAACATACTTTAATCCCCCTGTATCTCTGTGGGGGTTGGCTTGCGACACCATGTTACAAACACCGGCTGGGTTGAATGCAAAATGACGTAATTCACGGGCTAGGAGAGCATTTATTACGTGAATTACGTCATTTTGCATAATTCCCTCCCCCTCCACCGCTTAATTGAATTCGCGTCGCACTTCATTATTATTAGGGTTATTTTCATGCTTCTTTATACATGTTCTCTCACTTTCCAGGTTAACCCTTTCTTACACTCAGGCTAAAAATATTTACCATTTATTTCTGGACACCCTGTATTTAGATAGATTTTATTAGTTAATTCGGTAAACTTCGTAAATTTTTCGGGAATGACGTCATGTATTAGCGAGTGAAACGACGGCA
Organism: Rhysida immarginata; assembly: GCA_023313115.1. NCBI lineage: Eukaryota > Metazoa > Arthropoda > Chilopoda > Scolopendromorpha > Scolopendridae > Rhysida > Rhysida immarginata. The sequence continues at coordinate 364,710 of JAHWFO010116803.1, forward strand.
AGACTATCGAGTGATCTAATGGGGCTAGCGGCCGAGAATACATTGTGCGGGTGAGGGAGGCTATGTATCGCTGTGTTTATAATTTTAAACAAAGCAAGAAATTAATCCTCCCGAGGAAGGTATAGGAAAGTAGCGGAAGCCCTGAAATCAACGATTTTTACCCTCTTATCTGCACTTTTTAACTCCCCTCCCCAAATTTTTAATCCAAAAATTGATTTTCTGGAATGTAGTATTTAGAAAATGTAAAAGAGCCCTACCTTCTTCCCTTACTTATCATTTCCGATCGAATGATACACTGATTGGAAGAAAGTAATTGGACACTTTCGATTTTAGACGTTTTATCGAATATCTAGAAAATACTTGATGAATTATCCTGAAATTCCAGAGGTGTAAAAAGGATGTTAAACCTCATATATTTCAGAGAAGGTTTTCTCCAGAAGGCAAATAGGGGACCAGCAAAGAAGTGAACCAAAAAAATAATGTTTGGAATCTCCCTGTAAAAAATAATGCTTGAAATGCATTGTAGCTGTAGCATATGCTTAAGAGGCTTGTTTTACTTTTCTGTGTTCATTTGTATGAGAATAGCACGTATATTCATGGAGATATAAAAGTTTCTTTAAAAAGATCGAAATGTTTTTGTAAGTTTTTTGTTTATAACATGCAGGATTTTCAACCCAATGCAATGTCATACAGGAAACTTGACAAACTACAGTACAGACAACACCCTGCAATCAGAATAGAAAAATACTTAATATTTGACGAAATATGAGCATTTTTACTAAATATTGTTTAACTCAATATTTTTTCATGTCAGCGTAAGGAGAAGAAGTTGATACTGGTGTCCGATCCAAAAATAAAAATTTGGAGAAAACCCCTTATCGTTTTGTTTATTTTTGAGAGCAACTGAAATTCAACTCATTCTATCGACGATATCTTTCTTGATATTTGCTTGGGCTTTTTATAAGAGTAGCTCTATACATTTAGCTAATAAATACATTGAGTTGAAAATCTTGCGTGTTATAGACCAAAAACTTACGAAAACATTTCGACCTTTTTAAAGAAACCTTTATATATCCATGAATATACGTGCTATTCTCATACAAATAAAACAAACACAGAAAAGTAAAACAAACACAGAAAAGTAAAACAAGCCTCTTAAGCATATGCTACAGCTACAATGCATTTCAAGCATTTTTTTTACAGGGTGATTCCAAACATTATTTTTTTGGTTCACTTCTTTGCTGGTCCCCTATTTGCCTTCGGGAGAAAACCTTCCCTGAAATATATGAGGTGTAACATCCTTTTTACACCCCTGAAATTTCAGGATAATTCGTCAAGTATTTTTCTAGATATTCGACAAAACATCTAAAATCGAAAGTGTCTAATTACTTTCTTCCAATCAGTGTATATCACATGCCATATGTCGCCATAGTTCTAAAGACTAAGTGACTGCGACCCCCACAACACCGACCCCATTGGGACAATTTGGCTCAAACTTCATAGTAATGTAGATGTCTTGCCTACCGAATTTCACTCCTTTACATACCTAAAAACAAGCAGACCCTTCGGTCCTCTCTATCTCCCACCTACGAAACTCCGACCCCAGTGGACCAATCAAAACCAAACTAAACTCCATGGTAATCTACATTCCGAATTTCAACCTTCTACCTCAAAAATGCACAAATTATAAAGGGGAAAGACGGACGGACGGACGGAACTGTAAGACCAATAGGTAGCGGAAGAATGGAGCTCCATTCTTCCGCTACTTAATAAATACATGAATGCTTAGCTCATCTTATAAATCATTTTGGAGACGATTATTTGTACAGAAAAATTAAGATTTTGTGCTTAATAACACTACTGTAACTGCAATTCTTTGGCGATCGCCGTCAACCATTCTGCTTCTAGCTTGCTGCCATGATTTTTCTTTTATTCTTCCTTTAACCTTGCTCACTTCCGCTACCCCCAGGCAACGCCAGTACTTCCAAGGTATGCTAGCGCGCAAAGAAAGAGGTTCCCCTATAGGTTCATAAACTTCCCTTGTAAATTAAAATCAAAAAAGTATCCAAACCTTTTTTTTACAAATAAAATTATCCTTAAATCCTAATATTAATTAAATTTAAATTACCCTTCCATCCCTTCAACTACTGATAATTAATTTTCATTTGAAATATGTCGATGAATTACGGAACATTCAAACAAATTAAACAGACGATGATAATAATGTATACAGCAAATTAAACGCATTCAATGATTCTAAAGGCATACTTACTTTGGTAAAAAATATAAACGTTGGCTTTGAAGTCCAGATTTAAGAACCAAGCGAGCAAAGAGACGTCCGCGTTCGACGACTTGACTTGATCCCTTGATGGCCAAATAAACAGTGACCCGTCGATGGTAATCTACGAAGAAAATCCAGCATGAAATTTACACTCGTGTCCATAAATTAAAGGATTTTCAGAATGGAACCTTCCGAATGCCCGATCAGCACCAAAAGCTGTTCTCCAGGTCACGTAAACACAATTCAATCATTAAACACAAAGGTAGCAGCACCGCTGCTGACGGAGCAACATATAGAGTGCATGGACGCCACTGATACAAAAACTTGTTAGCACCCCCCTCTAGTTTTGTAAACTGTAGGCGACGTTTTGTATCCTCTGCGGCCCCCCTGCACAAAAACACACGCAGCACAACGTGCTGGCATGCTCAGCACCAGGGTATCCAACTATAGTTACGGGATGGCGTTCGCAGGTCCCGCAGTGTTCGCGAAGATGGTACTCGTGCCGCATCACATCTTCAAACTGCGACTGACCTGCTTGCAGTTGTCCAATTTTTTCGTCCTCTCATGTCACTCTCTCATAGACACGACCAGCCATTAAAAACAATTATCAAATGCCCAATGAAAGTTAAAAACCACGTTCTTTATGGCAGGGTGCAGTATGATCTGTGTCGCAAGGTCAATGACGTGTGTTCAGTCACCAGTTGTGCTGCCACCTGTGTATTTAACGATGGAGTGGTGTTTATAGACCTATAGAATGGTGTTATCAAGTTTAGTGCTGATCGGATGTAAAGAAGGGTCTCATTTTGCAATTCCCTTAATTTATGGACTTCAGCAATAACTGCAAGTGACTTATCTCTTAAATGGGTTTCTAAATGACTCTGAGAAGTAGACCACTAACGTATATGTAATTTAGTTTTTCAGAGTATCACCAAAATGTGCAGCATCATCTCCAACGTTATTTTTACTGTTGCAAGATTTTCAGATACATGATCAAACGCTAAAATATGCGATTCAAAATGGTGAAAATGGTTTTAGTACGGTGTTCTTGTAGGTAGAGGTAGATGACAACTCGTATAGTCTTATTGATGAAAGAGTTTTGGGTTTTTGACTACTCGTTCGTTGTTAGCAACGTCTCACTAAAATAATTCGTCTTCAGAATTAAATTCTTTCCGCACTGAACGCATAATAATGCATAATGATTCTAAAGGAACCATTAGAATTTAGATTTACCTATATATTAGTTTATCAACATTGCAAATGAGCTCTAACTACTGGATCTGAGAAAAGTACTATATTGCATATTTTTGTGTGAATCATTGCCAACATTGAATGTTAAATTGCTCAAGAGGTGGACTAAACGTTCGAGGTATACCCTGCCTTTTATCGATTTTTAGAAATAGCGGTCTATGGCATTGACTCTACCAGAAGAAATTGTGGCCAGAGGTGATGATGTTGATCTCGAACTCATGGCTATAACGTTTCGCATATTAAAGAGATTCAACAGAGCGAGGTAAAAATACATTTCAAATTATTACAATCAACCATAGCTCCATCATGAATGAATTCATTCTTTCACGGCTGCCTAGGTGAGGAGCTGACATAGGAAAGCACTTAGGTCCAAAAATCACTTTTTTCGCGGATATGAGTTTAGTTTAGTTTAGTTTATAAAATACATGCATCCATCCTGGGCCAGTATAGCCAGAGGCCAACGAGTTAGGTCCACGGATGGGTAATGACGACTGCTTTACGTGCCCTCCGAAGCATGGGAGGGGGGGGGGTGAAGATAGTATTTCGCTGATGTTCACCCATGCAGTGACTAACTTAACAGAACTGGCGTGTTCAGTGAAAGCCCATCAGGCCACGGCCTTTCCAGATTGTTTATTGGTATTATTATTTGGTATAATTTAATAATAATAATAAACCATTGAGGAATGAAATAACCAAGTACCGGAAGGTTAAACTAATCCATTCGCGGAACCATATTTTTAAACCGCCGTATGTTAACATTGTGAGTTTCTAATGGATCATAATGAAAACATTAAACCTCTTACGTTTGAAACAATTTGGAGTATTTTTAATTTTACATTATATTCATTCATGACACTTCATTTCAAGTCGTTTGATATATTACATGCCATATTTTAATATTGAAAGTTCCAACGAAATATAATGGTTCCACTAAACCAAGTTCCTTGAAACCAATTTCGACTTTCATTAATTTTACGTTATATTCATTCATGACACATCATTCCAAGTAGTTTGATATATTACATGCCATAGCTTATCATTGAAAATTTTTGAGGGTGACATAAAGGTACCATTAGAGCACGTGCCATTGTTTCGATTACAACCACTTTCAAAATGATTCATTTCCTGAACCATATTTATCAATTAGCGAAAATAGTAATTTATATCCGGTTCTATCTCGTCATTACGATTTGTTTGAAATATTATTTAATATATCTCTCCATTGAAAATTGCTAGCTGGCGTCATGAAGGTACCATTTGTGCACGGCCAATGAACCGATTTAGATAATAAATGTGAGTGGTTCATGCCATGAACCATATTCATCGGCTGACAAAAACAGATTTTGAAAATCTTTCATAGCCTCGGAGAAGTTAGAGTTACAGACAGACGGACAGACACACAGACAGACAGACAGACACGTTTTTCCAAACTGATAGTATAAAGCACCTTTCGGTACTTAATAAACCATTAAGGAATGACATAACCAAGTACCGAAACGATAAACTAAACCATTCACGGAACTATATCTTTAAACAGCCCTATGTTAACATTGTAAGTTTCTAATGGACCATAAATATAACATTACACCACGTACCTTTGAACCAATTTCGACTATCATTAATTTTACGTTATATTCATTCATGACACATCGATCCAAGTCGTTTGATATATTACCTGCCATATTTTAGCATGTAAAGTTCCAATGAACCATAATGGTTGCACTAAACCAGGCTGCTGGAAACCAATTTAGACTCTCGTTAATTTTACGTTATATTCATTAATGACTCATCATTCCAAGACGTTTGATATATTTCATACCATATTTTAGCATTGAAAGTTCCAATGAACCATAATGGTTCCACTAAACCAGAATGGTTTCACTAAACCAGGTTCCTTGAAACCAATTTGGACTATCAATAATTTTACGTTATTTTCATTCATGAGACATCATTCCAAGTCGTTTGATATATTACATGCCATATTTTAGCATGGAAAATTCCAATGAACCGTAATGGTTCCACTAAAACAAGTTCCTTGAAACCAATTTGGACTATCATTAATTTTCGTTATATTCATTCATGAAACCTCATTCCAAGTCGTTTGATATATTGCATGCTATATTTTAGCATGGAAAGTTCCAATGAACCATCATCGTTCCACTAAATCAGGTTCCTTGAAACCAATTTGGACTGTCAATAATTTTATGTTATGTTCATTCATGAGACATCATTCCAAGTCGTTTGATATATTACATGCCATATCTTATGATTGAAAATTTTTGAGGGTGTCATAAGGGTACCATTAGAGCACGTGGCATTGTTTCGATTACAACCTTTTTCAAAATGGTTCATTTCCTGAACGATATTTATCAATTACCGGATCCATATTTATTAATTAGCAGAAAATAATAATTTATATCCGCTTCTATCTCGTCGTTACGATTTGTTTGATATATTACTTAATACGAGGGTGTATTGAAAACTAATGCCTCCATGACTGTAACTTTTTTATTTGTTAACCGATTTTCAAAATTCTTTTTGTATCTTATACTCACATTTGTCCGCTATGTAATGCACTATTCACTTTTCGACATAGTTCCCATCCCTTTCCACGCATTGCGCCAACGCGTGATTAGTTGGGTGAGCCCGTCGGAGAGGAATTCCGGAGTTGGTGTCGACACCAGGATTGAATGGCAGCTTTGGAACATCTTCTGGAGTACGATAACGTCCGCCCGCACACGAGTCACCACACACCAGAGGCGTCGCAGCGCCTATAGTTCAAAGATGAATGACTGAAGTTCAAAGATGAAAGACTTTGACCTTGCCACTTTCACCGCTTCCCAAAGAAGAAAGAGCCCCTTAAGGAACATGAATTGGTTCTGACGGCGAGGTAAACGCTGCCATTCAATCCCAGTGTCGACAACAACTCCGGAATTCCTCTCCGACGGATTCACCCAACTAGTCACGCGTAGAAAGGAATGGGGACTATGTCGAAAAGTGAATAGTGCATTACATAGAGGTCAAATTTGAGTATAAGATACAAAAAGAATTTTGAAAATCGGTTAACAAATAAAAAAGTTACAGCCATGGAGGCATTACTTTTCAATACGCCCTCGTATATCTTCCCAATGAAAATTGCTTGGCGGGAAAATAGAGGTACCATTTGTGCACGTGCCAATGAACCGATTTAGATAATATTTGTGATGTTTCGTGCCATGAACCATGCTCATCTACTGACGAAAACAGATTGTTAAAATCTTTCATAGCCTCGGAGTGGTTTGATTTACAGACAGAGAAAGACAGACAGACAGACACGTTTCCCCACACTGATAGCATAAAGCACCTTCTGGTACTTAATAAATTGTTATAAGCAATAAATCATCGAAACAAGGGTTTTGAAACAGTTTTTTGCTTTTCCTGTAAAATTGGAATTTTGGACTAAGTGCTTTTCCCTCTCAGTTCCTCAATTATTAATAAAAGTGCTTATATAGTAAATCAAAAAATAAAAATAATTTATTCTGGAGACTTTGTGAGCCATTGGATGATTATGAATTCAGATGAGTGTTCTTAAATGCATGTTTAGATAGCAGAACCCTGGTGGAGAGGCGAATTATATTCTTGAAACAGACATCTTGTTTGTATTGTACGCGTAAGCCATGAAGGAGTGTAAGCGATTAGCTAGACATTCTGTTAATATGCGACGTTTAGGGACTTCTCCAGATACACTCCGAGTTTAGTCTGTTCCATTCTGAACAAAGGGTATCATTTAAAACTTCCATCAATACTCTGTTTACTATTTGTTTATAAAGGGAAGCAAGCTCACTGCAACTAAATCACGTAATTAATTCTTTTTAAAATTAAAGCAAGAAATTTGTTATTTATTAAGAATTCTGATAAAATGATAAAATCATATATAATAATGTTCAATAATAAAGACACCAACAAACGTAAGCTCAGTCATACGACATTGAACTGGCAAAATCGTATGTACAATGTTTTTAATAATTATGGTCACATTTCAAAAATTCGTAAGTCCTTAATGAAACAAAAGACAGTGCCCTGAATCCTTGTTGCCATTAGCTGCCTCTTGGGAGCACGTGTAACCAAAATAGCAGTCTTACAACGCGAGAAAGCGTTTTGGGTTTGGAATATACGAAAACATTCAGTTCTGAATCCGCTGGCTCCTAAGGTTTATGGGATCTTACTCCAAGGTATGTGAAGGGCAATTCCATGGCGAACGTTAGTGATATGAAATTTACATAAAGGTGAATATTCAATACGAGACAAGCTGTATGAAATAAAATATCTACAATGGAAAGAGATAAATAAACATGCAATATATTAACAAATTTCCGTCGCTCAGATAAAGAGTAAAGATTTTCAATGAAACACCCTTAAAGAACAATGAGAAACCTATTTTCGGGCAAAGCAAAAATAGGTGGTTGGTATCTCTAATAACGCCAATTTTAGATTTTAATGTGATAACATAAGAGATTTATTTTTCGTATAAATAAGACTTTAAACCAGAATTTATGCAAGCTTGGTTACTCAAGATAAAGATACGAGGTAAAAAAAAAGGATACAAAGTAAATCTGGCTTCGTCTATAATGAAAATAATGTTTTGTAACAAAAATACAAAAACGATTGCTTTACTAATTGATGGGAGATTATATCCAAAAATAGTCTAAGCTTACGTAATTTTTTTAAAATAAACAGTTCCGAAATTAACAAATGTGTCTTGACTTATTGAACAATCTCCTATTTTCTATTACTATATGCAGTATGGCTTCAATGAAATTTTAGATAGAGGAACTTACAGCAAAAGGGTTGATTGGCTCCCGTGTGTAGATAGAATTTGGTAAGCGGCCGTAGGCCAGGTAAAGGGCCAGCATGGTAGCCCATGGGAAGGCACTGGCTTTTGTAGCCGTCATTGTTGTCACACATGAAACAGGAACCCTCGCGGAAGCGCTTATGAGACGAGCACTGGACAGCCATAAATGGACACGGGGAATTCACTGTTTCCGTGAAGAGCTCATACGCTCGCTTATGGCGACACGTCAGCCAATTACGAACTCCTAAAGAAAGAAAAGAAAAGTTATTCATTATAAAACAAATTTAAAATTATGAAAAGTTTTAGGAGTTATAAAATGTTTGAACCTTATTTTATTTATTTTTTATTTTTTATTTGTATTTTGTTTTTCTTTAAAATCTTAATTAAATAAACCCCTCACCAGTGCCCGCATGGCCAAACGGCAGACATGTTACGTCTCTGGAGGGAGCAACAATGTAAAGTTACAATTAATAATCATCAAATACAAAAAACATTTTAAATCGGATGTTTCGATTAAGGTTTTAGTATGTTAATCGTTAGTAGGTGGGATTTCAATACCTTTTTGAATTGACTGAGGGTAGGTAAGGAGCGGATGGTTTCTGGAAGAGAAGACCACTATATGATTCCTATATAGGAGATACACCTCTTGATGTAGTACTGTCTAACTAAAGGATGACTAATGGAAGTCGGGTAACTTAAGAATAGTGGTCAGAGTGGGTATGAATAAGTATCGGAGTTGAGGGAGTGAGTTTTTGATTGATTATTTTGTAAATATACAAACATACTCGGCTTTGCAATGAAATTGCCCCACCCACAAGGAGTTATCCGAATGAGCCAAAAGTAGGTATACAGCAAGAGATACATCTGAGCACACTTTATTACTTTATGGAGCCAAAACATGCACTCGTTTGTACAGGGTGTCCCAAAGGAAAGAGGAATCAGTAGGTTGTGGCACCACCTCTAGCCGCGATGCATTGTTTCAGCCGCAGGTGTAGGTGATCATACAGGTGGCGAATGTCATCTTGGGCTACGTCTGCCTAGGCCTGGTGAAACTGCTGTCAGTTCATGGAGATTGCGGGGTGATCGTAAACGACGCTGAACTGGCGATAGGTCTGGGGACCTCGCGGGCTATGGCAGGCAGTTGACATCATGCAGAAATGCCATGCTCTTGTTTCCCTTGTGCGGTCTGCGTTATCCTACTGAAAGACTGCGCCGGATTTGGTGTGCAGAAAGGGCAGCACGGGCTGCAGAATCTCTGACGTACGATGCTGCTGTCAGGGTGCCTTGGATGGTGACTAAAGGCGTTCTGGTATCGTAGCCGATGGCACCCCAGACCATGATCCCGGGTGTTGGTCCATGATGGCGATACCGGATGAATTGTTCATTGGCATGTTCCAATGGTCTGCGCCACACCCATCCACGTCTGTCGTCGGTGTCCAAACAAAAGGGGGATTCGTCGCTGAAGACACCGGGCGCCATTCCATTCGCCAGCCCACTCGTTCACGACAGCACTGCAGTCGTATCGCGCGATGCTCAAGTGTCAAAGGAAGATACAACAATGGACGCCTGGCAGACATTGTCGAGGCTTGTAACCAGCGTGCTATTGTCGTTATTGACACTGGAGCAGTACCAGGAATAGTGATTTTGTCGCGCAGTTGCCGGAGGATGATGGTTCTGTCCGCTAGCGCTGTTCGCAGTATCCGCCTATCGGTACGAGCTGACGTGCTTCTCCGGGCCCCACAGCCCGGTCTTCTGGCATGTGCGTCCTCTCGCCATTGCCTCCAACATCGCCCTATCGTCCGTGCGTCCCGCGACACATGGACAGCAATACAACAATCCGTCTGGTTGACCATCCACCCTCGGAGAGGGCAATAATCCGACCTCGTTCAAAATCCGTTAATTGCGTGAACGGTTGTCGTTGTCGTCGTCGCGGCATTGAGACCGTTGTGCGGATTACAGTAGTGTACGTTCACGTTGCTTCCTCCCTACTGCATGGAACGTCTCGCACATGTGTCAACTGATGAGCCTATACAGGCACTCGGACACCCTGTATTAACCCAAATGGTCATGTCCCGTGAGCATTAATCTAATCGTTTACTAGTCTGAGGTAGACGACCCCCCCCCCCACTAAATATGGATGAGGTCGGATAACTCTTTGTTGGTGGGGCAATTCATTGCAAAGCAGTGTAGTTGAATAGGATAAATTAATGAGATTGGTAAGATTCCCAAGGGTGCAAAGTATTGAGAAACAGAGAAAGATTTGGGCAATTTAGTAGTAATCGAAGGAACTATTTTTGGAGTTTAAGCAAACAGGTGAGGTTATATGATGTAGAGGATCCCCCAAAAATAACTCCAGTGCATAAGGAAGAATGAATCAATATATGGTACAGTAACAGTAATAAGTAAGATGGAAGAAAATATAAGCGAGAAATCGTACCCAGTTTAATATTAAGGTAGTCAATAATGCATTGATGCGATGGTTCCAAGACAAGTCATGGGATATGTTTATGCCTAAGTATTTGCCAGACGGTATCAGGTTTCTGCACAGCTTAGGAAAGATATACAAGTTGAGGAAATGGGTACCCCACACATTGTCGAATCCAACAAGAATCAACAAGTGACAGCCTGCACGTCGTTGCTTTCTCGACATCGTAACGCACCCATGTTTAATCGAATACTTACTAGTGACAAAAAGTGGGTCTTGTATGACAATCCTAAGCGTTCTAAACATTGGTTATCACCCCGGGACATCGTGCCTCACATATCAAAGCCACCCCTACACCCACGTAAGATCATGCTTTGTGTCTGGTGGACTAGACGCGAAATGGTTCACTATGACTTGCTATGAACTGGCCAAACCATCACTGGGGACCTGTACTCCCAGCAGTTGGAACGTGTGCAACAGGCATTGGAGCAGAAAGAGCCAGCATTGGTGAATCGCAAAAGGGTACTCTTCCTTCATGACAATGCCCGGCCACATGTGGCGCGGTGGCCAGGGAAATCATAGAGCGACTTGGCTGGGAAAATTTTTGTCATCCACCTTACTCATCAAATCTTGTTCCGAAGGATTATCACATTTTCCATTCTCTGGAAAATCCTACACCAATGACCTGCGAAAGGCACTCACGGACTTCTTTGAGTCCAAAACCAGCAAGTTTTACAGCCAAGGGATTACTAGAAGGTGCTAGATTACTTTGGGGACTAGCGATATGCTACTTTTTGTGTACATCATTTTTTTTATTTTAAAAAAAATTTTTTTTGTATATTATAATCCAATACGTTCATCCAGGGCCTGTATGGCCAGAGGCCGACGAGTTGGGTCCCTGGATGGACCTGGATTAACGGCTGCTATATGATGGTCGCAGCACCCAGGGGGGTAAAGAGCGTGTCTCACTGATGGTCGCCCATCCAATGACTAGCCGTGCCTGATATAACTTCCCTGAAGTTAGTGTTCAGTGAAAGCCCACCAGGCCACGGCCTCCCCCATTTTGTTTTCCGGAATTAAAAACTGCAAGAACTTTTGTGGTTATCTAGTATTAACTTGTTGATCTTGGTGGCGAGATTTTTCTATTCATATCTCAGTTAGCGTTCATATTCGAACCCATGTTCATATTAATTGCTTTGCTTAGAATCATCCATATTACCTCCCCTAAAAGTTTGACCATACAATCTGTTTCCTATTTTAGTGGACAGTTGATAAAACCTTTTAGAAACGCAAAAAACCCTGATATCTAACAATTTATACGTCTTTAATACAATGTAAATGGTGCTTCTTTACATTTTCAATATTCTGAGAAAGAGCCTTTTACATAACAAAAACATAAACGGTGATTCATGAGAATCTACTTGTTTCCTATTTAGTGGACAATATAAATAAAAGAAATGAAATAAACAATACTAATAGGAGAATTTATCCTTAGTATTTAGTGGACCCTCCATTCTGTGTAATAAGTGTGAAAACACGATCCTTCATTGATTTCACAAGCTTTTGAAGGACTTCAGGATCTAAGTTATACCATGCTTCAACAATTGATTCTTTCAATGATGAAACACTGCTGTACTGACGTCCATCTTCGTAAACTTTACGCACAATGATACCCCATAAGTTCTCGATAGGGTTCATGTCCGGACTTCTCGGTGCCAGGACCATCATGTTGACATTTTTAGATTTCAGCCAGTTCTTTGTTGACATCGAACTGTGGCACGGGGCGTTGTCTTGCTGCAGAACCCAAGATGGTCCACAAATGTCTTGTCCATAAGGTAAGGCAGCTTCTTCAAGTAGCTCCTGATATTTCACAGAATTCATTCTAGTGGTAACGAATGCTAGAGGAGTAGTTCCATTAAAGCCAAAACCGCCCCATATCATTACTGAGCCGCCACCATGAACTCTTGTAGAAAATAACTGCTTCTCTTTGCGAATGTCATGCCAGTATGACTGCAACCCATCTGGACCATCCAGATTGAATTTTTTTTCATCTGTAAACAACACCTCCATCCATTTGTCATCCCACGTCATATGTTCCTTTGCCCAGTGCAAACGTTGATTCTTATGCTCAGCAGTTAATGGAGGTTTGGCCTGTTTTTTTGTGTACGTCAAGTATGGTGATGAAGACAAAATCTTCCACACAGTCTTGCGCTTTACTGGAAGTTGCAAATCAGCACATATTCGAGCACACGAGTGGCCAGTTTGAGTTGCTTCACGGATGATGTGTTGTTTGTCACGATTTGTCAACTTTGGCTTCGGACCACGTTTCTTCTGCGCCGATTTTGAACTGCCCACTGTCAGAAACCTACCAATGGTACTCTTAGGTTTGTTCAGCAAGGCAGCAATTTCACGTATTGACTTTCCACTCTCTCGAAATGCCATGATTTTGCCTTTTTCAATATCAGACAGCTTTTCTCGACTTGCCATTATTGAAATAATCTGGAGTTCTCAATATGACTGCATATGAGCTTAAAACAATCAAAGAATGATATTCCTGCCTTCCTGAGAATTGTGTGCTGTTACCTTAACTCTTAAAATGGAACTGTCCACTAAATAGGAAACAAGTAATTTCGTATGCATCAAGTTTTTATAGCCTTATAAGAACAAAATGCACTTTTTAATCTGTCAAATTGTAAAGAAGCACTATTTACATTGGTTTGAAGACTTATAAATTGTTAGTTATCAGAGTTTTGCGCTTCTAAAGGGTTTTATTAACTGTCCACTAAAATAGGAAACAGAAAATGGAACTGTCCACTAAAATAGGAAACAAACTGTATAGTTGTGAAACACCCTGTATTTTGTTTTGGTGATATTGAGTGATAATGAATTAGCTGTGTTCCATAAACTTAAAGTGGATAAAACCTGGTTGATTTTAGCTGTAAGTTGAGAAATACAGGGATCGGAGAAGAGAAGGGTAACGTTATCGGCGTATAAGATTGGGTGGGTAGGGAATAAAGAAACTGGTAAATCATTAATAAACAAGGTAAATAATAGGGAAGGAAAAACTGATCCTTGCGGATCTCCTAAGTTACGAATCATTATTGCTAAGGATTTGTTATGTGACACCAGATATTAACGACGGTTGGAAACTATGTTGGTTGGTTTATTAGAATTTTGGCTTCGACTGCTAAGGTCATTTTGCGCCTTTTACATAAGTTATATCTGTACGCAGCCCGGGACCAACACACGGCGGGATGCGAAACCACGTTCAGGTGAACTCGATAAGATCCAAATAATATGTAGGCTAAGGGAATACATATGAATTGGCTAATCGCTATTACAATATCTGGTCGATAGCCCAGAGGGTCGATAGAAATAGATAACTGTTGCTGGTTGATGAATTTTTTTGACCTTCTCCGGGGTAGTAGGTACCGCAAAGAAAGAGAACGGGTTAAGTGAGGCACTGAAGGTATAGGCAGCGGACGTATCACGGATAGAAGCCGAAGGGGGTAAAAGAACCCGAAGAAAATTGGTGAGATCGGTACTGTCAGGATTGTTAAATTCAGAAAAGGGAGACCTGGAGGAAGTTGATTTAGCGATTTCCATTTATGCTTGTTAGGCGCAATATTATTGAATAACTGAGGAAAATACTGAGCTTTCGCTTTTTTTTACTGTGTTAGAGAAGACCCGAAATTTATGTTTTGAGGCGGGATTGGGATTTCGTCGGAACTTTCGGTAAAGTTCGTTTTTGTGGTTTGTTAAGGTCAAAATTTGGGAATTTGACCATAGTTTGCGAACAGATTTGTTAGGAGCATGAGAACGATGCGATGATAGCGTAAAATAACGGTCGCAACCCATACGGATATGAGCGAGGAATAAATCAAATAAGATATTTACGTCTGAAGTGTTAGTGAAAATCTCTGCTCAGTTTATTAGTATGAAGAAAGATTGAAAAGCTCCAATCCTGAAAGGTGTAACTATTCGATGCGGCTTCGGTGGGGAGGGGTGGGCATGTTCGGATGATACGTTATGGATATAGTATAGAGGAAAATGGTCGGACACGTCAACATCATGGGATTATTTGTGAAACAATCGTCGATTACTGAATAGGAGTTATGAGAGAGGGAGTAATGGGTAAAGGAGGAAATAGTGGAAACTAAGCCGGGTCTACAACGAATTTAAATTTGCGGATGGCTTGGAAAAGTTGATGTTGAAGTCCACGATTAGTATGACAAATTTATTGTGATATTGGAAGTCGAAGAGTAACGAATTTAAGTGAGACGTGAAAGCTGAAAAGTTTCCCGATGGGGGGGGGGGGGGGGGGGTAATTAGATTTTCCCGATAGATATAATAATATATTCGTTATTGATATTAACAGTTAAAACTTCCCAATCTTCTGTAATATTAGAATAGGATAAGGTGTTTGAATAGTGTAAAGAATTATGGATATAGATTGCTATTCCTCCTTTTTATCAATACGATGAGTTGATTCAAAGGAATAATTGTCAATAGGAGGAACATCTGAGTGATTTCGAGACCAGGTTTCTGTTATAATTATTATGTGTGGTAATGCCTTTAATAGAAATAATGTGGATAAAAAAAATGAAAAATTTGTGTTCAGACTTCGAATATTTTGGTATAGCAAAAGGAGTTGAGGTAAAAGTCGAGTTGGTTAGTGGATTATAAAGAGTGTTAAAGATATTAAGTGTAATCGGGTCTTTAAATGGAGGCATTTGGCGAGTGAGGAGGCAATAGTAGGAGGGAAAGAATATTAACAAAATAAAAATGGGTGTTCAATGGGATTACAATTGGGTGTGGGGAAGCAGTGTGCAATAGAAAAGGGTGTTTAACTAGAAAATACAGGTATAATGCTAACGTTATACTTAAATAATTGATGAAATAAAGTAACTGACTAGTAGCTATAAATTTAACATTTAAATAACTCTTAAGACTAATGACTTTCGGGTAAATCTGATTTACATGAACAATAACTTCAACGGAGGAGAACCTCATAAGTATCGTTGTTGAAAACTTGGAAAACGAGTAATAGTTGATTAAATTATTCGTTGGAAATCCTCGATAGAGCTCAAAGTACATGTTTTACCTTCTGAATTTTTAGTTAATATTTTCCCAGCGAAGCTCCACACGTTTCTTGGCCGAAATTTATCTTTCGCGGCTCTTAGGATGATTGAGCGGTTAGATGTCAGGAACAATAAAGTAAACCAAAATCGCTGCCTGCAACAATGAATTGTCCGTACTTTCTTTATACGACATAAGGTAAACCCCGAAGCTTCCTCCGAATTTTGATCACTAAATCTTTTAATTGAGATGAAGCGAACTGAACTATCACAGGCCGGAGTTTGACGGATTGACGAGCGCCTAGCCTATGAATGGCTAGACGGCTCCAATTCCGTTACCCTCTCATGAAGCTGCTCGTTGGATTCTTCTGGAGTGCTGAAAATACGTATATTTGATCTACCAGTGGATTGCTCCAATGAATCTATTTAGATTTTTAATTTATCAAGGTGATCAGTCATAACAGGAGAAGGAGGAGACGATTCCATTATCTCGAATCTGGATTTCAGGCGATCAAATGATAGGCTTTGATGTTAATCATCGCAGAGTCGAGTGACGATATCTGGAGTGAAACTGCGTTAGTGTAGCTTCTAGTTTTTCAGATAATTTGTCGTATAACGTGTTTGCTATTCGTTCAAGAGTTGTTACATCGGAAAAATAGTTTGGAAGACCCTTTTCTATCAAGTTCACAACGGTTGAATTTTTTAGTTGAAGATAGCGCTTTGTCGTCCCTCGGCATTTTAACCCTTTAACGCCTGAATTAATTTTTTTAAATTTATTTAAAAACTTATATATTCATGTCCAATTATGTCTAAGTGAATGAAAATATCCATCATTAAAAAATTTATATAGATTGTTTATTGTTTATTCATTGCTATATTGCGTGATTACGCTAGGCGCTTCTGAGAGCAAAAATGATGAGACCTGACCATTGAGGAAATAAAAGCAAGTTTAAATTTTTTTCCTTTAAATATTGACAAGTATTTTGAACACATACTAACATGCAACAACTATTACTAATAAAAAACAATATAAATAAAAATAAATATTCTTTGTATGAAATGAAAAAAACAACAGTCATTGCAAAAGTCCTCTATTACATATTTTGCATTGCGTTCGTACTGTTTTGGAGCAGTTAGGGAATCGTATCGCTTTTTATTACTTGATGAAAATAAATGAATTTTACCATCTAAATTTATATCATCACATCTTCTAAATGAAATAATACTGTAGTTTGAAGTTGAAGGACTTCCTGTTTCTGAAGGCATGTTTATGACTGCTTGCAATATATTGTGAATATCAAATGAGTTTTGTCAGACTGAGTTATTTTGGTGGCTTCAATAAGTGTCTATATTTGCTGATATGTAACAACATACCCCTTCTCATAGCATTTACTTCTAATTAATTTCTCAGATAAGGAGTGATTCTGAACGTTTGTTTTGAACTAAATTATAACCAAATAATTACTTAGGGCAAAAAGCACATATAATTCTTCTGGACTAATTCTGAATCTTTGCCTTCCTTTTGCATGTATATATTTATGATTTATCTATAATTAGAAATATAACCTAAAAAGTTTTGTAATATTTGGATGGGAATTACATTTGCATTATTTTTTTACAGGAATAAGTTTTGCTCTTCTTGTAGTAGTTTTTTTAATATTTTCTTGTTTCGTCTTATTTGACATCAATAACCATCCAATTCTTCTTTGAATATTCATTTCTCAATACTCTTTCTGCTTCAGTTCGCAATTGCTCACGTCAGCCATCATTCACAGCATAACTAACACATTATGAATTTTTGCGTATGAAATTTTCGCTAATGTATTTAATTAAATTACGCCATAAGAGACTATCAAGATGATAAAGAAACACTTTCAGAAGTGCTGACTACTTCGAGGATGATGGAGGAAACTAACTACAGGGTTTGGGCAAAGTAATTCGAATACTCTCATTTGGCAGAGTTCATTTGAATTATTTCTGACACCCACACAACGAATGGCAATGCCCCATATTTTAATAAATCACCACAGAACCACTCTTGCTGTTCATAAACGTTTTGTTTTGTACAGATCATGGATCTGATGTTGTGGGGGTGGTATGTCGGACTTCCAAAGAGTAATGATTGCTGGTGCTTGCTTAGTGGGGGCGACCGTGATCCGAGTCGTCGAGTCTTTCACACCTTAATATGCAAAGACTATTAAGGCATCTGAGACAGGCACAACTGTAGTCGAAAAACAAAGTTGGATGATAGGAGCAGAAGAACACTTTATCGAATTGTAATCCGAAAACATAACCTACGTCGATGGCACTTAAACTATACCTCAGAATTGAATGCAAGTTTAACTACACTTATATCAGTGAAAAACGTCCGGCGTGCACTGCACAAAGACGACATCGATGGCAGGGCTGATATATCCAAACCTTTGAGGTCAACACGAAACATGCAAAAGCATCGTCAATGGTGCAACGACCACAAACACTGGACGGCGGAGGAATGGAAACATGTAATGTGGTCAGATGAATCAAGTTTCAGTTTGTTTCAGATTTAGGTCGTGTGTACATAGAAAGCCTTAAACCGACGGTCAAGCATAGTGAACTTCAAGGGGGTATCACGGACTAATCGTCATTACCAAATCAGAGAGACCTGAATATTCTCAATGACCAACTGCATCCCATGGTCCAGATTTTGTTTCCCATTAGAGGTGTAATCTTCCAGGACGAGAATGTTTCAACTCGTACGACTCCTCGGTTCATTCGTGGCTTGAAGAGCTTGACAGTGAAGTAAAATATCTGCCCTGGCCACTCCAGTCGCCGGACCTGAATATTATTGAGCCTGTATCGGGTTATCTGGAGAGATGATTCCCACCACCTCCGTCAAGGCACTAGCATCCACATTGGTTGAAGAACGGTATAAAATAGACATAAATGTTATTCGTGATTTGTATTTGTTTATTTCTTGAAGTATCTCAATTGTATGAGATTCAAAGGTGGCCTTTGCCCCTTATTAATAAAAAGAATGCGGTCTTTTGTTGGTGACTGAGTTAGTCCGGAACCATTTAGATCGCGCTTCATAGTGTTTCACCTTTCTTCCAAATTGTTGACAAAAGTTTATATTTTTAATATTTTAATAAATGATGCTAAATTAACTAAAGGGTGCGTTACAGCCATCTGCAAGAAAATTGAATTGCTTACAGGGACTACATAGCCCGTTTATCGTTTCAATTTAAACGGATATACGTGCATTACTTTCGGAGATTGAAGCTCTTTTAACATCTATTGCGGATAAAAACTTTGATAGAGAACTGTGAAAAGCACCAATAAAAAGAAAAACTATTTCCATTACAATAATTTAATATGACAGACCCATGCAACGCGACAGCATATCGATATCTATAACTTAAAAAGGCGGTTTTGTAGTTTTGCCAGTTCTTTCATCAGTGGTGCCATCAATGTAAGTTACACTGATTGTTTTTTTTTTATATAAATCCAAAGAGAAAAAAATTACAAGGGGGGGTCAGACTAGGTGGCCTCAGCACCATTTGCAAAGTGCCAGATCATCGGCATTGCATTGCAAATCTTCCCCCACTAGCGACGGCTTGGGAAAACAGCCTGAGTGCGCCTGATGTTTCTATCTATTCGGGAACATGTGTGCCTATTATGATTTTTACTTGTGTTTTGATACTGAGGTCAAAATCAAAAAAATTCGAAAAAATTGGCAACAGAACGACTGAATTCGCAAATTCAATAATAGTGTTTTTAATTATCATTGAAAATGGAGGCAGCATAACAAAGAATTGGGAGAATGTTAGAATATCTCGAGCAAGGAAGTTATACACCGAGCGTTTCGACTGGCCTTTATAAATGAAGAGGCACAATTTACATTTGATTTTATAAATACCCGATTGATGTATGGAAGGCACTTTGTCTTTGGGATTTTGAAAAATAAATTTTAAAGAGTTTTGTTTATGATATACCTAAAGAGTGAGATTATTGTGCTCAGAAATAAGGAACGAGCTCTCAATAAGTGAAGAATTTTATTAATTCAGTTTTAAAACCAAAAAAATTCGGCGATTTAAGTTGCTGATAAGTGACACTTTGAAGGGTAGCAGAAAAATGTGACCACAGTACCGACTCTTTCTAGATGAAATTGATGCTGCTTTCAGCAGAGGAGGGAGTGCAGATTCTGTCATCTAAAGGCCGCTTCACATAGGATTGTCTCTACGTGTTCCTTCATGTGCGTGCGTTATCTACGGTTGTTTTCGTGACGTCATACGTGCTACCTTCGGCACAAAACACGGAGACCGGAGAGCAGCATCAATTTCACGAACGTCTGCTGGACGTCACACGCGTTTTTTCCCCACAATCCAGCGCGAACATCAACAGAATAAAGATGGCTTGTATTGAGGAGGGGTTGATTGAGCTTGTTCAAAAACATTCGTACTTGTACAATGTAAAGGAGACCGTGACTACAAGGACACAATTAAGAAAAATAACACCTGGGAGTTGATAGCATCGACGTGGAAAGTGATGATAAGTCCTCTGTGTACTTTTTTTTTATAGTGAACGCCTAGCTAGTGCATATAGTGCAAAGTGTGTAGTGTATAATTATAAAAATATATTTGAAAATAAACTATATAAATATGATAAAATAAGTGTATATAGATCATCACAATCTTTGTGGTTCGTGTTAATTCCCAATTTTTTATCCAGTACGGTGGTGTATCAACAAGTGGAAGTATCTGAGGGACATAGTATGCGCGAGAGCTATCAAAACAAAGAAAGGTTTTTCACACAAACGGAGGGGCTGGCAGCAAAAGGCACGAGTGGCACTTCTTCAAGCACATAAGCTTTGTGAAGTCGTTTGTCACACCTCGAAGATAAATAGTTCACCGTTTACTGCGGTTAATTGTTCTCGATTGCGGTTAAAAAGTTTACTTTTTACGATTTGAGTATGATTGGTTTATTACTGTTGCAACTGTGTTCTCTCCCTTGCGGCTAATTTCCTCGATCGCAGGAAGTTATACCGTTTAATTGTTAGCAAATTATAATTTTTTTTTCTTTTTGCTTAGTCTCATACCTCTTGCACCTCTCCTTCACTCGACACCTCCTGTGTAGCTATGGCACCTGATCGGTCTCCCCTCCAGTGGAATTGTAATAAAGCAATTGATATTTTTGGAAAAAAAACTAAACGCTCTGTTGTGTTCTTGAATTTCAGTAAGGTAACGGACAATTCCAATTCACCTCCGAAGATTTTCCACTCACGTTGTTTGAACATAAGAGACTTCGGAGGTGAATAGGAATTGTCTTTTACTTTATTGTAATTCAGGGACGTAACTAACCGAAGTACTGACCTTAAATGATAAGCATATGCATATACGTCTTGATGAATAATTAATACTGAACTCAGTGCGACCCAAGATATTGAACTTAGCAGAGGGAGTTGAAGAGACAGTAGACGGAGCTTGCGCTTTATTTACAAGGTTCTATCTTACACTAACAGTTTATTTACCTAATTAAGCATAATTAGTTTCATTCGTATATATATTATCTATATATTACGAAAAACTTTAAAACTCAATAATTTGCACACGACTTCAGATAAAAAATTCTGTTTGCACAGAAACGATTGAAATGAAATCGGATTTTTTCCAGGAAAAAAATTAATACTACAATTGTTCGATTTTGAGCAACAGATGGCGTTGTCAGGTTACCGATATCAGTTTATGCACATTTTCAGACGGTATAAAAAGAGCAGCACTCGCTGCAAACGCTATTTTGGAAGCAGATAGTGAAAGTTGGGCTTTATTATCAGAATAAGGAAAGTGCAATGCGGTATTGCGGGCATATCAACGCATGCATGGAATACGAGATGGTAAAGGACTCTTCTATAAACAGTTACCGTCACTTCTGTGCGCTATGCATCACTGTTACGGACCAGCATCATTCTAGAATTGCAAGTGCATACAGTTACTGATTTTCTGCGACCTGGATTCGACTCAGGAAGCTCGACTGTCATGGTCGAAGCCTCTACGAATTGCAATTCTAGTTGTCAAGGTTGAAAGGCCAATGGGAGCCAGGTACCCGGCTCAGAGGTCGAGAATTTCTCCTATCCAACCATCAGAAAGTTTGACGAACTCGCAGATAAATAATAAGCACGAGGGGAGCACAGAAAGTAATGCACCACAATTTTTTGGACAGAATGAAACTTATACACATGAAAGAATGATGTTTCTTCTAAACTCCCTATTTGTCCATATAATCTCCGTCCCATATAGGCTTCAGATAGGGAAAAGATCTCTCTCTCTATTCGTTGCATATGCTCCGAATGCAGACACAGAGTACCCGCTTTTTCTAGATGAAGTTGATGCTGCTCTTAGCAGGAAAGGGAGTGCAGATTCTGTCATCCTGTTGGGCGACTTCAATGCACACGTAGGGACTAATGACCAAACCTGGGAAGGCGTGTTTAGGAGGAATGGTGACGCCGATTTAAATGCGAATGGGAGGTGCTTGTTGGATCTCTGTTGGAATAATGGACTTTCCATCACAAACACCTTCTTCCAGCACAGGGATGTCCATAAGTATACCTGGTACAGGGATGCAATGGACCAGAAGTCTCCGATTGATTTTGTAATCGTTTCAGCCGACTTATTTCGATCAGTGTTGGATACTCTTGTGAGAAGAGGGGCAGAACTATCAACTGATCACCACCTTGTTGTCTGCGCTTTGCGGTTCTCTGAATCCATGCCAACCAAGCGACATACTAGGTTGAGACAAACTTGGCTCATCAAATGGGAGGTATTGGATGATAGAGCTGTGAGGAAGACCTTTGCAGATAACATATCTTCAAGTTTCAAAGAACTATCCAGTGATCGTGGAACTGTTGAAGTAGGAGTGGCAGTTGTTTAAAACTGCTGTGATTACTTCGGCTGCATTGTGCTATGGTCGTAAGCAGCTGTGTGTGGCGCAGGGCGATGAGAAAACGACTGCATGGTGTAACAGTGAAGTCCAAGAAGCTGTCAAGGCAAAGAGGGAAGCCTATTTGCTATGGCTTGCAAATAAGTCAACTTCGAATCGAGTGCGGTACACTGAGGCGCGAAAAGCAGCAGCAAAGACAGTATCAACAGCTAAAGCCAAGGCCTGGGAGAAGTTCGGGGAGAAATTGGAGGCAGACTATGGTTCGGCAAACAAGGTATTCTGGTAGACCGTGCGCCGCCTCCGTGGAAAGAGTTCTCTTTCATCACAAACTATTAAGAGTTCAGATGGGAGGCTTTTGAAAACGGAGGAGCGCGTGTTGCATAGATGGAAGGAATACTTTGCATCTCTTCTTAATCCGGTGACAGCAACAACTGAGGCACATGAGGTGCACCTTGGAGCGGAGAATAGTCACGGTAGTATCACGGAAGCAGAAGTCAGATGGGAAATTGAGTCCCTGAAGACTGACAAAGCTGCAGGTGATGATGAAATCCGGTCCGCGATGTTAATGGCCTTAAATCAGGATGGTATCCTGTGGCTGACTCGAGTGTGAGGTTGCTTGGATATCTGAACAGGCCCCTAAGCAATGGCAGACAGGAATTGCGATCCTTATCTTCAAAAAGGGAGATCAGAGATATTGCAGCAACTATCGAGGCATCTCTTTGCTCAGCATTCCTGGGAAAATGTACGCTAAGAAGAGAAGTCGGGAAATAGTCGACTCCAAACTGTCGGGGGAGCAGTGTGGTTTCCGCTTGGCCAAAGCACGACGGATCACATCTCTGCTTTAAGGCAAATCTTTGAGAAATCCTGGGAGTATGCAAAAAAGGTGTACGCTTGCTTTGTGGACCTCGAAAAAGCATATGACAGAGTTCCTCGGGAGAAGCTCTGGCAAGTTTTGCAGGAGTATGTAGTGGATGGGCAATTACTGGTTGCTATCATGTCTCTCTACGAAAGCTCCGAGATGCCTGTCCGGATAAATGGCATTAAGTCAAGACCGTTCACCGTGGGTGTTGGACTCCACCAAGGGTGCGTACTGTCGCCCCTCTTGTTCATTATCTTTATGGACTGGATAGACAGGGACAGCCGAGGCGATGCGCGTATTTGTGTGGGCGACTGCCTGCTGGAGAGGTTGCTCTTTGCTGACGACCTTGTCCTCCTTGGATCTTCTCGCACGAACCTTCAGCATGCACTAGACCGGTTTGCAGACAAATATGAAAAAGCTAGGATGAATATCAGTGTGGCTAAAACTGAGATTCTGCTACTTTGAAGACAGCCTGCTTAGTGCGCTCTCAATGTTAGGGGAGCCTCATTGAGACAGGTGGAGAAATTCAAGTATATCGGGATTACATTCACGAGTGATGGACTGCGGGAGAAAGAATTGGATGCTCGGATCGGTGCAGCAAGCTGTGTCAGACGTGAACTGTGGCGATCCGTGGAACGAAACACGAGCTGGGTAACAAAGCCAAGCTCTCCGTCTTCAAATCTATCTTTGTCCCCATTCTCACCTATGGTCATGAGGCTTGGGTAATGACTGAAAGAGTACGATCGCGGGTATAAGCGGCCGAAATGAGATATCTGAGCGATATGGCAGGTGTTACCCTACTAGATAGAGTACACAGCAGCACAATAAGGGAGTCTTTAGGTGTTGAGCCGATACTTCTCCGCATTGAGAGATCTCAGTTACACTGGTATGGCCACGTGATACGGATGCCGCAAACTGGTCTTCCTAGGCAGTTGTTTTCCAGGCCTGTGGGTAAGAGACCAAGGGGTCGGCCTAGAACCAGGTGGCTAGACTACATGGGGAATCTGGGTTCGAGTCGCTTGGGTATTATCAGGGAGGACTTGCACCTGATGGCGGAAGATCGCGATCGCTGGAGATCCTCCATAAGGCTGCTGTCCCCGCGACCCTAACGGATAAGCGGGTTTGAAAAGTAAGTAAGTAATCTCCGTCCGTTCTATGGCCTTCCTTCAGCAAGACACAAGGGCGTGTTTGTCCTGTCAGCACCAGTCCAAGTTCTTTTCACGCAGCCATGTCTTCACTGTGCGAATCACCTCTTTGTCATCCTCAAAATGACTTCCACGAATGGCAATCTTCAATGGCCCAAACAAGTGAAAGTCTGAGGGCGCTAGGTCAGGGCTGTAGGGAGGATGGGTAACATTGTCCAATTCTGTTTCGTGATATGTTCCGACGTCCTGAAAATGGAGTGGGGGCGAGCGTTATCGTGTTGAAGCAAACAATCACCTTGGTTGTAATGGCGTCCAAGTCGCTGGAAGCGCTTCTTGAGCCTCGTTAATGTGTCCACATATGCCTCAGAATTAATGGCGAGTATGATATTACACATCACATAGCTATACCTTGTCGCATCGTATAAGAAGGCTTCCCCTTCAGCTTCAAAACGTTGCAGCAACTCAAAAGAAATGTTTTCTCTCAGAGCTTTGTGTTCCTCCGTAAGACAGCGTGGAACCCATCGTGAACGCGTATTTGTGTAATCAAGAGCACGGATGATTTCACCCACACTTTCTTTGCTGATTGACAGCTCCAGCGCCAACTAGCGCCAGTCCTGACGAATGAGCGCATCAGCACGCTGCATCTTTTCAGGTGTGACAGGCGAGGATGGCCACCCCGACCGCCGCAAATTTTGGAGCTCCGCCGAACTGCTTTCTGATGGCCTCACCCTCTGTGCTCAGCGACTAACCGTACTTCTGTGGACTGCTGATGATGCATAAACTGCACATAAACGTTTGTGAATGTTTCCAATCGTTTCTTGCTCCGCAGTGAGAAATTTAATGACGACACGCTGCTTGTAACGCACTTCGCTTACAGACGCCATATTGTTCCACTGCTGCACGTACGCTATCTGTCGGAAGAAACGGAAACTTTGCGCGCGCACTCCGAAAATTTCAAAGAATGCATGTCTCAAGTTTCGTATTCGTAACATTATTGGGAATAGAGAAAAAAATTGTGGTGCATTTCTTTCTGTGCTACCCTCGTATGTTTGGAGGTTCATCTCCAGTATATATTTATTATTTATGCATAGAGTTACCTTTATGCAAAATGGAACACCAACGCATATTGCTGTTTCTGTGCAACGACTGCTCCACTCAACATTTGGGAAAAATCGTGTCCTCAGTCGATGCATTCATGGTCACTCAGATCGCCCGATCTGACTCCTTGTGACTTTTGGCTGTGGGGATGTATCGCAACCAACCCACATCCGAATGCAGTATTGGAAGATTCTATCCAGCAACATGTGTTTGCATACCGAGAGAAAGGATGTTTAATGCAGTGAACAAGTTGTGGTATCTCGTCTGACAGCTGTGTTGCTGAATGACGGACAGCACACTGAATATTTGTAAGCCGATAGTTAATCCGATTTTACTGTCTGAAAATGTGCATAAACGGGGCTAGACAAAACCGGTAGCCTGGTAGCCAAATGCTACTAATTATTCTGAGGTGCCTACTAAAATGCGATGTGTGGTACCCATTCGGCTATTACCTAAGAGGATTATTACACATTGCCTAATCTTCCAAACCTCGATTCACCAAAAACTTCGCGAAGTGAAAACAAGCAGCAGAATTTCTTGAAGATTTCATAAGTTTCCTGATCAATACTTTGCAAAGTGGGTTGCAACAAAGCATGAAACTTTCTTTCATTACTCAATTACTTTGAAATTATAAAAACTCATTTCGAGACTTAAATAGCAACTTTGGAGAGTTGAAAGTGATTATGTCTTCCAGTTTCTTCTTTTGTCTTCATTATTGCTGATGACATTTTCAGGCTTATGAAAGAAACATCACAACAACTTATATACAGGGTCTTTATAATTAAAGTTACATTTTGACATGGCCATAAAAAAAAACTGCTGGACCAAAAGCTATAATACTTGGTAATATTATACAAGAGGGCATGGGAAGTTCATACCCACCAAAAAAATTAGTTCAAAAGGTCACCACCAGCATGAAAAATAATTTTAGTGATGTTGTGATAGATTTATCACATGTTATTGTTTTTCTTTGTGTATTTCGTTTTAAGCCTAGCTTTTTATTTCATTTTGCCTTTGCGTCGCCGTTTGTTTCCTCACCTGCATTGTTATGGAGCCTTTGCTTCCGTGCTCTTTGTTTTCTTCAGTTTTGTGACTGTTTCCAGCTTTTCCCGCTAGTGAGCGCTTCCGTGAACGGACCTAACAGTAAACGTTGTCATCCTCTAGCCAAACGATCTCTGTGTTGTGCGCACATTTCAAATCGGCGCCAGAATCCTCCCAGGATTCAATTCGGAAAGCTAAAATTCGTATATATGGATCTGGAATTTTCATTAGCGGAACGGGCAGTCCAGCAAGAACATCATGCTGAAGGAGAGACGTAGTGATGCACCTGATACCAGCCCCGCAAGATGTGGAGATCCCATCCCTGAGGAAGTGGAGACCAACGCGGCCTAGTCAGTTGGGTTGCCGGACCATCTAGGCCTAACGTTTCCCCTACCCATGCCTACGGAGCCCTTCGGACGAAGCCATCGTTGTGGATACGCCAGCGGCTTGCTGTTTTGTCGATTGTCGGCTTGCTGTCTCGTCGTTCTCGTATTCCCGTGGATGGACACTGCCAGCGAGAGATCTTCAATTGTGCTTTGTGTTTTTTTTCCTGGTGGGACACTGGCCTGTTATTTGTGAACTCGTGAGTGATAGTGTGCTCATCGATGCGGTGGAGTGGTGGCCCGTCGGCGGAAACTTTTTGTGTTTCAGTCAGGTGATGCGAACTCTCTTATTTGTATATAGACATTATATATTTATTTGGCTATGCTTTTAAAATTTGTTTTTTTATATTAAATATTTGTATAATGCTTTCGAGTAGCTCTTTTTGCATGCTATGGTAGCTGAGGCGGGAGGCTTGTTTGTATTTGTTCACGGAGAGTATGGCTGCCACTGTTTGTATTGAATTTTGTTAGCCTCATTTGTTTGTTTTGGTAGCTGCCATAGCATTATTTGTCTTTTATTCTTTGTTTTATCATTTTTTATCTGTGATTTGTAGGCACACGCATTTGAATTCTTGGTGGGAGGCTCACGTTATTTATGGTAGTAGGCTTGACTGTAAGTTGTTTTTGAAACCTTCATTTGGGAAGGTCTATTTTGCGTTTCGGTACTTTATAAGGCAGGTTGTTGTTACTGATTGCGCTTTCTCTACAGTAAGTTATTAAATTCTTACTGGGAATATTATGTGATTCCAAGTGGTTATATTAGTAGATAACCGGGAAGCGCAACTTAGTTTGTTTTCACATTCATTAAGAAAGTGAGTTGGGTGATTTATTCACCAGGCTGCCTCCATGCTGTGATGTTTGTAAGCCTTGTTTATTTGGTGCTATTTGGTTAAGCCTCATTTGTATTTTTGTTTTGAATTCTTATGCGTTGCTTTTGTATTTAATGTATTTCTTGGGTGTTATTTATCTTGTTTCAGGCACGCTTGACATTCTTTGGTGGGAGGCTATTGATTCTTAGTTGGTAAGGCTTACTTTGTGGAGACCTTCATTGGTGAAAGATTACTCTTTTCATGACACTTTCTTGGAAGCAGTTCATGTTTGTCTGCGTTCTATTTTCAGTAAGTAGTTTACTTACTGGGGGATCCATTTCATGATCCCAGGTGGTTATAGATAAATAACCGTAGTTCGCAACTTTATTTTATAATTCACTTTATGATGAATATTTTGGATGGCGTTTTAATCACCATCATTGCTTAAGTGTCTTTATTCTGTAATTTAAGCCTCTTGATCTTTAAGTTTGGTGTTTTTGTTTATTCCTCACTTGTTTGTTTTTGTTTTAGAATTTCAAGCGTTGCATTTTGTTTTGTTTATTCTTAAAGGGGGGGAATTTAGTATTTTATATATATTATTCTTTAGTGTTGGGATGAATTGAGTTATTGTAATCTGTAGACTTTGATTGTAGGCTCACATAGTTGTTTATGAAGTTCGTTATTTAGTGTGATTAATAGTTTTCCTTTTTGTATCTTGAGTTGAAGTTGTTATTTATTGTGAGCATTATTTTATTGTTTGTACTTGAATTCAATGAGGTAAGGAGCTTTCTTTTATGTTGTGGACTTGAACTTTAGGGTTACTGTGTTCCTCCCATCAAAAGGAACACACAGCTCTTTCTGTGCGTATTTGTTATTCATAATTATCCTGCTCCTCTTAAAATCTCTGTATTATTTATCATACCTCGCTTTTTTATTCATTTCTTGTAATTATTTGTTTTTATCTTAATATTTTAATAAAGATCATATTCTTTATGCTTATGTTCTGACTCCCACTTTCTTGACGAGTGTGACTCCCACATCTTGGGATCACACATTTCGTCACAATGTAACTAATTTCAGTAACGATTAAAGACTTGTTAACCTGTGTCTTCGTGTCTAATTTCGTATACGAATATTGCATAGAGCGCATTCCATGCTGGTGGTGACCTCTTGAACTAATTTTTTTTGGTGGGTATGAACTTCCCATGCCCTCTTGTAATATTACCAAGTATTATAGCTTTTGGTCCAGTAGTTTTTTTATGGCCTTGTCAAAATGTAACTTTAATTATAAAGACCCTGTATATAGTGCAATCATTGTTGTTGTATATTTGACATTGATCCAAAGTAGCAAAACATCACCGGTATTAAAACACACCAGGGACTCGCCATGTACAAGCTTCACTGAAATGAAAAGACTAAAAATCATCTTTCATTGTAAGCATTAATCTTTTATTTTTGACGATACAAAAATTATTGACGAAACAGAACATATTTGAAGATCAAATTTTATGATACGGGTCAATAAAATAATTTTAATGTCATAATGATAAAGTTTGGAAATTTGTTTATACTTGAATTAACATTACCAAGCATTATTAATGTTGGCTACTTAATTTTGTTACTAAGCTGCTAGAATTTGAAACCTACAGGCCAGCTGTATACAACTAAAAAAATATTTTGTAAACTGATGCTTGTAACTTGATAACGCCATCTGTTGGTCAAAAACCGAACAATTCTAGCATTAACAATTCTGGCATTTTTTCAATCCTTTCTGTTCAAACAGAATCTTTATATCTGCATTCATGTGCGAATTATTGAGTTTTTAAAGGTTTGTCTGACTTTTGGATCACCCTGTGCACTCACTCACCAAAAGTCTTGAGCCACCTCTGGCCCGGCTAACGGCGGCGACCCGTCCTGGAACACATCCACAGGCAATACAAGCCAAGCCGCCTCCATTGCACTCCATAACGATGCTGCATTTACCAGTTGCGTTGGTGACGACCTGACAGATCGTTCGATGACGCCCCACAAATGTTCAATGGAATTGCAATCTGGGGAACGTGGAGGCCAAATCATTGTCGTGAAGTCGGTAGCATGTTCTTGCAGCTACGGCCGTTTCACAAGGGGCATGTGTGGAGGTGCATTATCTGGCTGATAGATGCTGTCGCCCACAGGGTAAAAACAGTTCATGAAGGGGTGCAGATAGACATAGGAAGTAGCATGCAGAGTGGATGCCAGATGCACATATGGACCCCTTGCATGCCAAGAGAAAACACCCCAGACCAGTATGGAGCATAGGGGTGGCCTGGTTGTCTCATCGGCTGGCTCGCTGATCGATGGAGTTAAGCAACTTCAGGCGCGGCCAGCTGCTGGCTGGGTGACAGCCAGTGGCTTGAGGATCACTGCTGGGTGGGATGGCTATTTGGGGCACAGCTGTTGGGGGACTTTAGTCTGACCCATTTGCTGAGTGACCAGTGCTGGTTGTCCAGCAACTGGTGATAGCCACTGGTTTTTTTTTCGTCCGCCAGCAGCTCTTCCATCATGAACCCCCCCCCGCCCGTGCTTCGGAGGGCACGTTAAGCCATCGGTCCCGGCTGCTACTGTCATCTCGTAGCAGTCGTTAGTTACTGGGATGGCGCAAAACTCTCTCGAAGGAGTAAGTACCGCAGATTATCGTTCTGCGCTAATCTACCCTCTGTATAAGATGTAATGGAGCTTCCATCTGTCTGAGTAGTCTCACCTGACAAGCGGGGTCCATGGCTTCGTGTGGCCTACGCCAACACGGACACGACCATGGGCCCGATACAGCTGAAACCCTTTGCTAGTCCTCAGCGGTCCAATGTCGATTTTGACTTGGCCCAGGCTAGGCATTGCCGACGATGTGCAGCTGTCAAGAGTGGACCCGTCGTGGCTTCCTGCTCCCAAAGCCTGCAGCTGCCAAGGTTCGCCGAATTGTCGTCACGGACACAGTTGTGGAACGTCCCTGGTTGTACCGAAAGGTGATTTGGCCCGCTGTTGCTCTTCGGTCAGCAGTTGCAAGCCGGGTGACGCGGCGAACACTTCTGGCATCAATGAGGCTTGGGCGGCCCATCCGCTGTCCGACATGGGTTGTAATCCCTCGTTGGATGTACTCTCGATAGATCCTTGCAACGGTTGTGCGGGAAAATTGCAGGGTGTTGACTACATGTGGTACTGAGGCACCCATCCATCTGGCACCAACAATCATCCCCCTTGCAAATGTGGATAGCTCTCGGCATGCTGCCATTTCTGCAGCTAGTTTTGCTTACAATGATTATGTATACAATCACAAAGGAGTCCTGTGCACCTGCATTCCGAGAATGGAAGCAGCGGGATCTGTCTCATTATGGACAGGGAACCTGATTACAGAGAACTTTTTGTGAGTGAGTGTATACAAGGTATTTCAAAAATACTTTTACAAACTTTAAGGGAAGGTAGTATGGTTGAATCTAAGCAAAAAAGTTTATATGAACGTGGGTCTCAATTTGAAAGCTGAGATATGAACAGAAATAAAAATGCCCTAACCAAGATCAACAAGTTAATAACTCAGGTTCTGTAACGCTTAGGATAATGAATTTCGGAGGAGTAATAGTGTACATAAGACTGTGTACACCTTTAAAAATTTGGCGGATATATGAGAAAAAGACGAGACACAAAAACCCGGGAATACAATAAATAATCGTCATTAATTAAAAAAAACAAAAAAAAAAAACTAAAAAATATAAAATAAAAGAAATAAATCAAAATAAAAAGCTGACGTTTCATATAGAGATTATCCTTTATCAAAGCAAAAAGGATAATTCTCTAAAAGCAAAGAGAATATTAGATTTATCCTGAAGTTATGAAAGGAGACAATCGACAATCTAACAGTAGAGTGAACATTTGTTCGAATGGGACGAAAGCAACGCTTTCACAATGCTCATCTAACCAGAGTATATGCCAAAAGAAATACACTGAGGTAGGCAAGAAGCCTGATCGACCCAAGAGGTTCTCCAAATTATACAATAAACAAATAAGATTGACGATTGTCAGACGAGAAACAACAAAGCAAAACAACACAGAACAAAAAAACCTAATCAGAAACCAAAAAAGACAAAAAGAAATAAAGCATCACATCTTCCAGTAATCTGGGAAAGAATCGTAGCCAATATCTTCAAGGTTGACATCCTGAATGTGCCTAAGCTTTTGGTACCTTACATCTCCATTGAATGCCTCAGAATCCCAGTCACCAAATCATTGTCATGATTTTCAATCTTCTGGATTATGTTCGCGAGTAGGTCCTGGATGTACTTCCCAATATGAGTCATGTTGAAGTCGCCATGGATTGCCTGATTTTTTGCGGTTCTTCAATCCAGTTGGGCAAAAGTCCTCAGAGTAACGTTCTGAAAAGATTGGAGCTTCTTCCATCTACTTCTACAGATAGTCACTCACGCTGGCATGCCATACAGCAGGATGGTCTTAACAATTGTCTTGTATAGGTGAAGCTTATTGTCAATGCTGAGGGTGCTGCTGCATCCTAAAATGGCTAAGAGGCTATATTTAACCTTTTTTGCTTTGTTTAGGACAAACATTACGTGACGATTTCAGGAGAACCTTGAGTCTATGACAAAACCAAAGTACTTTAAATTATCAACCCAGTCAAGATTCCTGTTGAAATTTTGTTAAAGTACATTGATCTGCATTTCTCTACGTTCAGGTTCAGTCTCCAGCAATTAAACCATGTTTCAAAACTCTTCAAGGCATTTTGTAGATGAGTAATAACGAGGGATGACTGGCGTGCCCAAGTCATAATAGCAGTATCATCCGCATAAAAGTACAATTTGCATTTTTCAGGCTCCGGAAAGTCATGCACAAAATAGTTAAAGAGGATAGGCCCGATGACAGAGCCCTATGGAGCGCCAGCCTTGACTCTATGGAGAGAGGAAAAGTTTTCTCCAACCTTAGCCTGATAACTTCTGTTTGTAAGAAAAGAATGGACTATTGATATCAAATGTGGAGGAAAATCATCTCTGATCATTTTGTAGATAAGCCCTTCATGCAATACTTGATCCAGAAAGACTACACCACAATATTTAGAAAGGGTTAGGGGAGTGCTCAAGTCTTCAACGAGCCTTCATATCTACATCTGACAGGAGTAGTTGGCACGAAAACCAAACTGGTCCTGCTGGACTGGCTGTTTAGTGGCAAAGTGGTTCCGGAACCTGGAGAGGATCGTTTTATCCAGAACTTTAGAAATGGATGGGAGCAGGCTAGTAAGCCTGTAACTCACGGGAACAGCTGGATTTAGCCCCTGCTTGGGAATATTAAGCACAGTAGATTGCTTCTGGAGAATTGGGAAGTAAGAAACTTCCAGCAATCATAAATTAGGGTCGTGATGTCTTTTTAGGGCAATACTTCTTACCTTGTCTTTTCCAGGAGCCTTCTTTTTCAGCTTCCATATGATAGCGCTGATCTCATCAGTTACAATTTGGATCTAAGACAGACGTTGCGGGACTTCACAGAAGCTGGTAATGCTATCTTCCACACTCTGGGTCACGAGTTGACTTTCAAAATTGTTGTTGACGGGAGTTACAAACTGCTTATCCAACGAGTCTGCAATGACTTGAGCTTTGTCTTGAACGCTTTGAAGATAACGCCATGGGCCGACAGGCTTTTAAGCCATTGTTCCACCTGGCATCGCGAAAACCTTCTTGTACTCTTCGCACAAGCCTGTTATACTTTGTTTTGATCTAAGGTTCTCGATAGCACTGCCAAAGACTACGGGCCTGGTTTCTTTCTGCGATTAGAAGTTTGATACCTGGAGTGAGCTCGTAGGAGGTTTGCTCTCTGATGGATAGGCACTAGCTTTAGCAGCATTGATGATACATTTTGTGACGATCTCAACATTCTGATCGATGTCCTCCGTGCTGCATGCAACGCCGAGACAGGAGTCTTGGTCTCTGAGTATGTCTTTGAAGAGCTTTCAGTCTTGCCGGTGTTTAACTTCTTCCCTTAACTTGATGTTGACATTATGGAAGATCAAGGCTACAGGCTTGTGGTCGGAGGGAAGGTCGCCGATTGTTAAGATGTTGTACAGTTTGTAGAAGCCTTTCATTAGAGAAATGTGCAATATATCACTCATAGGGGAGTGATCACAATAGTAAGTGTCCTCCACCGGTCCCGCAGCAGTGACATCATCCTGGGATTGCAAATACTTGTAGAGAATCACGCCATTGCAGTTGACTGTTTTAGAGTTCCAACTAGGATGCTTGGCATTAGGGTCGCCAGCAAGGATCACTGGGATGTCACCAGCGAGCAGCACGTCGAATTCACTGAAGACAAGACTGTGCTTGGATGAATTGTAGAGTGCTACCAGTTTCGCTTCACCAAGTTGATCGTTGATAATAACTGAGGCCGCTTCCATACCAGTGAAGTAATTTGAGATTACCACTTGATATTGTAAACCTTTTCGAATGACAATTGCAGCTCCGCCAGAAGGATTTCTTGCCATATCTATCTATCACGCTGATAAACACTATATCCAGGTAGCTTGAAGTCGCGACCTGGTTTGAGATAGGTTTCACAGAGGAAGGCCACATCGACTTCCTGTTTCAATAAAAAGTTGTGAAACTCCGAACACTTATGAGGGACTCCTCTAGCTTTCTATATAATGCATGTAAGGTCACCTTTGATAATTATTTTTTGATGCTGGTTGTCCATACTGCTATTTGTTTGTCGTAAGAAGACTACTCATATGCGAAAATCTTCTACTGTGACAAATGCTTCTAAGTTACTTGCACATCTCTTGTATGTCGTTGATCTTGAAGCCATTCTCGTTTGGCTTCGAAACTGCTGCAGCAAAGTTTTATCCCTGGATCACTTTTGCACTTGGTATTCTTCTCACTTGTGGATATTTTGGATACTTTCAGTAGCTGGATATGCTTTAACCTCCACATCTGATACATTTTGGAGGGTCCTACCCCTTAATTTTGGGGCAATCTCTTGACTGATACCCTCACGCACATTTATTGCAACGGTGATCTTCTGCACATTTGTTGCGCCCGAAACGAAGACAATTGTAGCACTATTATAAAAGAAGTATTTAAGGACGACTTATATATACAGGGTGTAAATTATCTCGTTCAAAAAAAAACTACGCTATGATTAGACGAAATTAAGGCAATTAAAGTGATATAAGACACTTGGGGTCGCAAATTGCAAGCAACGCCGTAAATTGAACCTCAAACTAAGCTGAATGGCGTGGTGCTGCATAGCACGAGCCAATTTTGGGCGACTGTGTTCGCGCATCGCATCCCGGCGCGGCCTGGCTGGTTCCCCGCTCCCCACTACCTCATCCCGAAGAGGTCGGCCTTCCACTCCAACGTGACGTACTCTACTCTCGCGCAAGAGTCAGTAGCACGAGCAGTACCAACCTTGTTTAATACCGATATCTGAGTACGTCACGTTGGAGTGGAAGGTGGACCTCGTCGAGAAGAGGTAGTGGGGAGCATTGAAACCAGCCAGGCTGCGCCGAGCGAACACAGTCACCTAAATTTGGCTCGTGCTACAGCAGCGCCACGCCATTCAGCTTAGTTTGAGGTTCAATTTACGGCATTGCTTGCGATTTGCGACCGCAAGGGTCTTATATCACTTTAATCGCCTGAATTACGTCTACATCGTAATGTAGTTTTTTTGAAGGAGATAATTTACAGCCTGTAGATAGCATAGGGAATAGTAAGAACGTATTGGCTGAAATACTATAAGAGAACAAATGGGACACCAGGAGATGAATTCCAAGACGTCCTGGGATAGGAGTAGGAGAGGACTCGTTTGGATCGCATATATAATGAGGTAGGCTTGGCCAAAATTGACCAATCAGCGTGCAGTATTCATGTCACGTGACCACAAACCCCCTCCAACATCATTCTGACGTCACGGACGGCCATTTTCTGGTCACGTTATGGGTTTTTCCTGTGATGTCACAGCTGAGATGAAGTCGTTTAAATTTTATTTTTCATTTTAATTTATTAATCTAAATTTTTTACCTCCCATTTTTCTAATTTTGGGGTGTTGCCATTTTGTGTGTGGTCCTCGTTTTTGGTCCATTCTTGGGTATTTTGGTTATTGGCCCATGTTTTAGGTGGTAGTCTTTGTTTTGGGTGTGGTTCACTCATATGGCTGGTGACATCTTGATTTATCACGTGATTGTGGCCATGTCCGATTCCTTGAGGCTGATAAAAAATTAATTTAATATCCTAGTTATGACAAGCAAGGGTTCCAAGGCTGGTCTCAGTGCAAAAGTGGCTTATGTTATTTTGTCTTACAATATAAGCTACTTGGGCCCCGGTATATATACCTACTAAGTCATGTTATGGTATTTGTACGGCCGCCTCAAGATCTTTTTTTCTACCACAGCCAAATGTTTTCCGCATTGCTTTACACTCTCTTCTAATTAACTACTTCTGTTTCAATGCTCTCAGTTTGTTTTTTAATTTTCAATTAATTTTTAAAAATTGCATTATATTGTCTCTTTTACAACTCAGAAAATACTCGACGAATCTTCACGAAATTTTCCATGTACGTAGTTAGTGTCACTATGCTTTAAGTAGGGTACTTTTTCTATCGTATTTATATCAATTTTTTAGGTTATTCTTATTTTTCGAAAAATTGGTTTGACTGGGTGTTTGTTTGTGCACACAGCCTGATGAAATGTTCGGAATCACTAGCTTTTTCGCTTATTTTAAAGGTAGTCTGTTTGAAATTTGTTTTATTTTCATTTTGCCTCTCTCCCTGGTGTCATTTTCGCGCATGAATGGTTGCTTTTTTCTCTCGTTTGAACTTAGCTGTAATGGTTGAAATAAACTTACAAATTTCACATTTCTCAATGTTGATGAGGTATATTTTAATCTAGCTTTACTAATTTGAACAGACTTTCCACACCGAGGTTAATAAATGCGTTGTTTGATTCCCTCATCGCGAAATTCAAATGGCCACCCCCCTCTTTCTTTTTCTCTCTCCTTACATAACCAATACATGCTGGTAAAGTGTTGTTTAAATTTGTCTTCTAAAAATAGTTTTCATTCTCTCTCTCTCTCTTATACAGAATACAGCTTTTTTCTGCACGCTTAATGTATTAGGCTACAAGACATATGTTCCTCACGCTTCGCTCTCTTAATAATGTAAAAGGCAGTCTTCAATATAAGGCTGTGTCTTCACATGCACAGGATTAACAGCGTTTGCAACCAGTCGACATGTATAGTTGTTCTCAAAGTTGCGCACTTGTTGGTTTGTTTTACAGCTTGAATTTTATAGTTTTTACTTAATAAAAGTTGTACGCTGCCTGTACTTTCGTTTTAATCACTCTACAATTTACGACATGGTGATAATCGCGTATGCGAGCATCGTGGTTCCATGTGGGGCGCTCACAACCACGTTGTTTCTTGGGCATGCTTTCTCAAAGTCGTATCCTTGCTGGCTTGTTTATCTGCCTAATTACATTGATTTTTACTTTTTAAAGGCTTGTCATGGGTTGTATGTTCGTTTCACGGTTCTTTTCAATGAGTGGCAATGCGTTAGATGCCACGCAAGTGTTTGCTCAAGCGCGGATGATGGTTTCTATGCCTCTTCCGCTGGGGCGTCACTGTTCCACGCATTCGCTCATGGTCGCATATTCACGCGTTTGTGTTTGCTAAAGGAAAAAAAACTGTCTTCCAGCCAAAGGTATAATTGATATGCATTTGTGTACTCTATTAGGGTTACCCAACTGTTTCATCGTTTTTTTTTTACCTAATTAAAGTACCTCTTGCTAAAAAATTTGCACGCAGTTGATTTCGAGATGATCAGTCTAAGTCTAACGTGCGTGCGCTAACTGTACAGTGACGGCACGTCACCACGATCGGAGTTCAAGCTAATCCAAGCTAAAATTCTACCCTTTTCAACCCTGGGTATTTGAAATACGATTGTTTGTACTGCATTGGTGTTCACCCCAATCGTTTCACTGAATTTTCACCTAATTAAAGCCTTTCCTATTTACAAAAGTGTATATAATTCTTATCACAGAGGCCGAGTGCTGCATGTGCGTTTGCGACAGCTGATGTGTTTGACATTCATGCTATTCTAAGCTAAAACCCAGCATCTGTTCAGCATGAAATACGTTTGTTTGAACACCATAAGGGGTTGCTGCATTTCGCTAATGCAAAATACAGTGTTTCAATTTTAATACAATAGTATCACCTGTGTGGTTGGCCTTGTGCATTTCTTAATTCTTGCAGTCAGTCAGTCATAATGCTCATAAATTCATTTCCTCATTTTCATGTCTATGTTTTCTGCTTTTGCATTGATTTCTTATAAAAATAATTACAAATAATAATGATGATAAAAAGTTTACAGGTTTTTCATTTTTTAGTTACTATTTTACTGAAGGCTTTATATTCCCTATAATTTTAACTGATGTTCTAAAAAATAATAAATAAATAAAATAAAATAAAATAAAATAAATAAAATAAAATAAAATAAAATAAAATAAAAAAATTCAAACTTTACTTTTACTGTATTTAAGTTCACACAACTGTAAATTTTTGCATAATCAATGTTTAAGTGAAAATTTTACTTCAAAGACATAAGTAAAATTTTTTTTAGTTTTACTAAGTTCACATTTTACTGTGCTATACACAATATTGTTAGTTAGTAATGCAGGTGTCATTATGCTTTTCTATTTTCGGGTATTTTTTGGGGCGGTTTTGTTAGTAAAATAGGCAAGGCAACGAACTTTAAATTAGGTGAGTTTGAGGCCTTCTCTGTTGTTGTTTGGTGTTAGTTGATCGTAAGTCATATGTATAACCGGGATGCTTAGTTAGTTACACATTCTTACTAATTTTTATCCACACAAGGAGAAGCAAGCGTATAGTGAACCAACTCAAACAATGCCAGCAACCAGCTGTGAACCCCGAAGGTTAGTTTAGCAAATGCTGCTTTGCACGCTAACAGGTGATAATGTAATGATAGATAGACTCACTATTATCTGACCACTGATGCAACCCCACGGGGGTCCCTATCCAGCTTGTTGCAGTTGCATTCGTATTGAGACTTGTTACTCTGTCTGCTGAAATTTTTGTTTAATCAAATTTTTCGTGTTCTTTAACATCAATTTACTTTTTGTTATTCTTTCGTTTTTGCAGGCGTGAGTCTGAAAAAAGATTGTCTTTCAATGTGCTCCTTGATTGCCAACATGCCCTACCTCTTACATGCTGGTTTTATATGAATTTAAGTTTAAATTACAAATTTTCCTTTTTCAACACTGTCGAGGTTTATGCATGTTTCTCTTTATAATATATGATTGAAATGAATTGTCATTAAAAATGCTGCATTTCTCTCTGTTTCAATTCGGTACGATTAATCTTATTTTCATCTCTCTGTCTCTGTCTCTCTCTCTCTCTGTCTTTCAAGGTTTCTTGTCCCTTAATCTTTTGTAAATACAAATGCTAAATGACTTCTTTTCGTCGGGTAATTGTCATCGAATACAATTATACACTGTTTATGCTACAATTCCGTTTCACTTTTTGACACAAGTGATATGTAATTTTTGGCATTGATTTCTCAACAACAACAGTGCTTAGTGGGATGATGTAGACAGAGCTGAAGTTCAAATATTCTTTTAGTTTCACTGGTTTTTTAAGCTGCTTTCATTTGCTCTCAGCGTTGCTAAATGTTCAAATACATTGATGACCGACCACTGTTTCCCGACTGCGAGTGCATTTGTACAAACATTGTCTATGCATTTTGACAGCAACAGATTATCTGGTAGTGTTAAAAGGGTGTTTTCCTATAATTATTTGAGAACAGGTGTTAATTTTTCAATTCAACAATTCTTATTACCTTTGGTACAAAGGTTACGTTTTTTGTATCTTCATTATTGTTCACACAACTGCCTAGTTAAGGTTTTTACAACCACTATATCAACGTCACAGTTGAAAAACAGGATTTCCATCACAACACCAAACACTAGTGTATGGACAGTAAGAAATACGACAGTCATTCATTTTATGGT
The DNA here is from genome assembly GCA_023313115.1 of Rhysida immarginata. Classification (NCBI taxonomy): domain Eukaryota; kingdom Metazoa; phylum Arthropoda; class Chilopoda; order Scolopendromorpha; family Scolopendridae; genus Rhysida; species Rhysida immarginata. The sequence continues at coordinate 404,866 of JAHWFO010116803.1, forward strand.
ACATTTCACAATTAAGCTCGTTTTTAAAAATACAAACAAAAAAGATACATTTAACTGGTAAGCAAAATACTAGCTTCTATGGTCTGCATCTTCAGTACAAACTATTCTTAGGGCCACCATCTCATGCACTTTTTGCACAAACGCAGGTTTCATACTTTCAGACATAGTGAAGGTTAGAAATGTAATACAGAAAATCCCTCCTAAATTTATCTAACTTTTATACTCTAAACTCATTACCAGCAATTCAAATATGGTGGTGGTACCACATGGATTTGTTTGTTTAAGAGTTTCAATTGTGTTAAAGTTGCAAATTCAATCACTCAAATAAACGCCAAACACACAAATTCAGACAACACTTTCATAAACAAATCAAAGAACTTTCAATAATCACGTCTTTGTCCAAGGGATTTTTTATCAACTGTAAGGATTAGAACTCCACATCCATAAATTATTTCTAAGGGATAAGGTACCATCATTTGATACACAGTGTAACATCTCACGATGTTAATAAAAAATAATTATAATATTCACCAAGTCATCTGAACACTGTGATAGTAACTTTGTCGTGGTATAAGATCTGCAATGGCCTGTGAAAGGGTCAATGATACAAATGATACCTGGGCGTGAAAATAGAGGCTCGGGTGTAAATGTGTGAATGCAAATACTGGCCAAAATGTAAACTCTCAAACAAAATTTGTCAGTGCTTAATTTTGCAAACGCAAAAATGGTCGGAAATGTTATTTCGCGAAAGCAAATTCTTGCCGACATGTAAATCCGCAAATACAATTTCTAGGCCATACGTAATTTCATAAAGGCAAAAACGAGCAGTGATGTACTTTTGTGAAAGAAAATTCTTGTGGAGATGTAAATCGACGAATACAATTTCTTCTCCTTGCGTATTTTCACGCACGCAAAAACAGGCGGAGATGAAATTTCATGATTTCAAATTCTAGCTGACATGTAAATCTGTGAATACAATTTCTAGGCTCAGATTAAACCTGAGAATTCAATTTCCCTCCTCGACATAATTCCCTCCGCAAAACATCGCGTTGACCCTGTATTTTATGCAATGATACCTGCTGAAAACTCACACAACAGCACCATCGGTAATTTTGATAATTACCTCTGTGGTTAATTGAGTGCGGCGTTTACGGAGAGTTGATTCAGATAAAATGAGACCACTTTAAACGCCGCATATGACCTCGACGGAATGTGATTTGCATGACTCGTCCACTATTCATGGGGATTAACTTTGTATACACTTGTTGCTGTTATTTGGGACATTTCGTGCTGAAACATGGTTTCCAAAATCACAGCCTTGGGAAGGGTATATGTTTGACCTTTCCGACGCTAACTCCAGTCTTTTGTGCATTGTGGAATTATGCAAACAAAATGGTATTGTGGTATCCAAAGCTACTGTGGGGCGAATAATCATAAAGAACAAATTGCAACCATCTAATGAACGTGGACAAGCAGAGAAGCAGACCAGAAACAAGCCCCAGCCAACATGCCCAGCTCAGGTGGTGCGAAAAATTTGGTCTGAAGTGCTGAAAGAAAATCCCCCCACACAGAGAAGTCTAGCCCAAATGAAAGGTATTTCACAGGCAACAGTCTCCAGAATAATTCATGACAATCTTGGGCTGGAGCGACGTCATCAAGCGCGCGGTCACAGACTGTCGGCCAGGCACGTGGAGGAACGATTCACCAACGCCAGAAAACTGTATGAAAACCATCTTGCAGGTGGCTGATGGAAGTGGGTTGTCTCCTTGGATGAAGCTTAGGTGTACCTCGATGACACCAACAAACCCAGGGCAATTTACTATCGCGAAAGAGAGGGCAAGGCCAGGTCCGATTTTGTCCGAAGGTGCAAGGAAAAGTTTTCAAAGGGCTTCATGGTGGTTGCCGGATATTGCTCACGTGAACTGCTCACGATTCGTCGAGTTCCTGGAAACTATAAAATTAGTGCAGCTTACTTCCAGAGTAATGTAATGGACCACATATATCTGCAGGATATCCCACGTCTGTATCCTGGTGAGCAATCAAAAGTTTGGATCCACATGGACAAGGCATCAAGCCACACTGCCAAGTCATCTGTGGCTTACTACAGGAAGATGGAACAGGATATGGGCATACGAGTTATTCCCTTCTCTTATGTGACTGTAAAATCTCCTGACGCATCACCGAAGGATTTCTGTGGCTTTGGTCTCCTGAAACGACGGCTCGGAATTTGCCAACCAAGAACCATTGATGGGTTATGGAAAGTGTGTCAGCAGGTGTGGAACGAACTTCCTATGGAGTCCCTCAAACTCAGCCTACTTCAGTGGAAATTACGGTGCCAGGCGATAGTCCAACAACGTGGTTCTGACATCGTACACAACGGATGGCAGCACCATGGTATTACACCGTCGTAACAGAACTGCAAAGTCGTCTCATTTTATCTGAATCAACTCTCCGCATTACCTTCCATGTGATAAATAGGAGGTGGTGCTTATTTGGTGTGTGGCACTTGTTCACTCTTTTATGGTAAGTTATTGTTGGTTGATGTTATTGTTAGTATTCTGAAACTGCTTTGCATTGAGTCAATGTGTGACTGACTTCCTCAGTGTGTTTTATGTAGTCTTTCTTACAGCACTTAAGATTTTACTTTTAAATCACTCCGTTTTATCCTAACTTGAGACAAATTTAACAACTTGAAATTATGTCGAGGAGGGAAATTGAATTTGCAGGTTTAATCCAAGGCTGGAAATTGTATTCACAGATTTACATGTCAGCTAGAATTTGCAATCAAGAAATTTCATCTTCGCCTGTTTTTGCGTGCGTGAAAATACGCAATGAGAAGAATTGTATTTGTGGATTTACATCTCTGCAAGAATATGCTTTCACAAAAGTACATCATCGCTCGTTTTTGCCTCATGATATTACGCATGACCTAGAAATTGTATCCGCGTATTTACATGTCGGCAAGAATTTGCTTTCACGAAATAACTTCTCCAACCATTTTTGCATTTGCGAAATTAAGCACTGACAAATTTTATTTGAGAGTTTACATTTCGGCCAGTATTTGCATTCACATAATTATACTCGAGCCTCTATTTTCACGTCCAGGTATCATTGTATCATTGACCCTTTTACAGGCCATTGCAGATCTTATACCACGACAAAGTTACTATCACAGCGTTCAGATGAGTTGGTGAATATTGTAATTACTTTTTATTAACGTCGTGAGATATTACACTGTGTGTCAAATGATGGTACCTTATCCCTTAGAAATAATTTATAGATGTGGAGTTCTAATCCTTACAGTTGATAAAAAATCCCTTAGACAAAGACGTGATTATTGCAAGTTCTTTGATTTGTTTATGAAAGTGTTGTCTGTTGAATTTGTTTGTTTGGCATTTGTTTGAGTAATTGAAATTGCAACTTTGAAATTACACTATTGAAATTCTTAAGTCAACAAATACATGTGGTTCCACCCTACAGATGAATTGCTGGTAACGAGTTTAGAATATAAAAGTTAGATAAATTTGGGATGAATTTTCTGTATTTAAAAATCAATCATTAGTCCAATGACTTTTGTCAATTGCATCCCTGTACCAGATGTCTTTATAGACATCCATGTGCTAAACCATCCATGTGCTAAACCATCCATGTACCAGATGTCTTTATAGACATTCATTGTTACAATAGAGATCTAATAATCATCTCCCATTCGCATTTAAATCGGGTCACCATTTCTCTCAATCACGTTTGGTCATCAGCCATTACGTCTGCACTGAAATCGCCCACTAGTAAATTCTTAACATGCAACTTGTAGTCGAAATAGTGAATGCTCGGCTGGAATGGAGACTGTTCAGAATTGTAAAGGACAGCAGATAGGCAACAGTGATGGCAGAATCTGCATTTCCTCTCCTACTGATAGAAGCATCAACTTCATACACAAAAGTGCCGAAAGTCATGGCATACCCATTCAATATCGTCTAGGGCCTCCTTTTACCCTGTGAAAGGCAGGAACTAGACTTGGCATGGACTCTGACAGTCGGTGGAAGTCTTTAGCTATGGTCAGGCACACAGTCTCAATAACCGTCCATAATTGCGGCTATTGAGAGAAATGTTGCAGGTGCAAGCTCTTGAGTACGAATGAGTCGATCGATAATATGCCACATATGTTCGATGGGGTTAATGTCTGGCGATCCTGGTGGCCAATTTATTCGTGGGAATTGTTCAGAATGCTCCTCAAAGCAATCGTGAATAATGTTGGCCCGATGACATGGCGACTGTCCTCCTGGAACATCCCATCGTTGTAAATGTACATTATGGCCAAGAAGAGCTGCAAATAGTCAGCAAGCAGCTGAATATAACGATCCACAGTCAATGGTAGGTCCAATGTGATCAGAGGACCCAAACCCTGCCATGGAAACATGCCACACACATGAATCTTACCATCAGCTTGCACCAACTTGAATCGTGATGCATCGGACCAAGCTGTACGTTTCCAATTATCTAAGGTTCAATGAATATGTTCACGAGCCCAGGTGCGACGCAGCCTCCGATGGAGTGCTTTGAGTAAAAGACTCTCTTGTCAGTCTTCTGCTGCCATATCCCATCATGCTAAATTTCGCTGCACTGACCTCATAGGCACGTTTCTAGTAGGCTTCTCATTGAATATGGTTGTTAATTGACGTAGTGATGATACCTGTTACGAAGTACCATTCTGTTCAGATATCGCTGAACACGAGGTACAATTTAGCAGCCGTGCTCTGCCTCTGCGCTGTACCAACATCTCCTAGAAAGAAAGCCTGTGCACTGAAAATTCATACATTGTTACATGAGCATAAGAAGTCATAATTTAGAGCTTAATAATGGTAGAGATACGATTAACAATGCCTTTTTATGATGTAACAATGTATGAAATTCAGTGCACAAGCTTTCTTTTTATGAGATGTTGGATGTACATGGTGGGGGGGGGGTAATGACTTTAATGAGATTGTAGACTCCCTGTACATTCATGGACAAAAAAAAACGCTCCCTCACTCTGTGCTGCTATATTTTTATATGAGCATTTAAAACCGGATGGTATGATTTTATTGGTTAAAAATGTAGATAATTTTCTGACTGAACTAAACGATATCAGATACCTGGTGGCAAAGTAATAAACGCTCATTTAAAAATATAACAGCATAGAGCGAGGGAGCGTTTTTTTTGTCCAAGACTGTACATCCTTGACATTGTAAGCTTGGAGAAATCTGATTACTCCTCGACTTTGACATATTTGCCGATAACACCGGTCATTTTGTCAACTTACTGTACGCCAGGTATTGACTCAACGAACGAACGTTTCAGTGGTAATCGAAGAATGCCCGCATCATCTCCGAAATGGAATGTCTTATGCATCTAGCTCCAACTATCATTCCGCGTTCAAACATTGATAATTCGCGTCGTCAAAAGATAATGACGTTACCAGACGTTTCAGACGACTGGTAATAGTGGAATTGAGAGCAATGAGAATCGACAATTGAACAGTGTAGTGTATCGGTATTCGTGTGGACTTGAAGCGTAGCTTCCATAATCTCACCCTCCGTAATCATATTCCAAGGGAAATACACTGAACTAGAAAAGAAGCCTCATGTAACCACAAAGGTCTACAAAGCATGAAAAAAAAACTTTATGTCTATTTATAAACCTTTTACGCGATGCAACGATACCGGAAAAATTGGATACGATGCTCCAATGACTTTGGACAGTTCAATGTATAAAAGGAGTGGGCAGTTTGTCGTTGAATTCAGAGCATAAGCAACAATCACCAAACGCTCGATGGTTTGTTGCACAAATGTATTCCGCTAATTCATACCTGTGCTGATATTATTTTGATCGTTCCACCTTTCGTAGGTTATCGGCCTCGGTGGCTCAGTGGTTGCATGATCGTCTCTGATGCCCGAGGACCTGGGTTCGACCCCGGCCGAAGACGACGAGGACATTTTCAGGGGGAAAATCCTGAGATCACGCACTTCCTTCGGAAGTGAAGTAAAGCCGTTGGTCCCGTGTAGTCGGTTGGAACCCTTGCGAGGCAAAATGTGCGACCCCTATAACGCCGTACTGAAATGACCATGGCAGTTGAAAAGGACGTTAATACCTAAAAAACCAAACCAAACCACCTTCCGTAGGCAAACAGATAGACACAAGCTACTAGTATGTGAACTAAGAAATATGTTATCGATTAATTTTTTTTCATTCAACTTCTTCAGTTGTGATGAATGCTTGTTCATTTCAAGCAATAGTAGTGTTTCAGACACACCACTTGGATTTGTCTTTTCAAAAACCTAGAGATTTTGGAAAACTTGCACGGAGTTTTTATTATGGGTTGTGACGTGGTCACTTTTTAGTTTATTCTTTGTTCAGTTTTATTTTAAGTTTGATAAAGGGTTACACTGGTCCTCCCTTAGAAAAGGACGACATGACGCGTGTTGGTGTCCATTTTTGCTTAAAAATCGTTTGAATCCCGGTTGTAGTAGTTTGTCCCGTTGTCAATTAGGCACGGCTTCCTTTTTGTCTTGTTTGGACAAAAACTCCCTCTTTTGCTTGTATATGCATTGTCAACAGAAACTCCTTTTGTTGTACGGAGGGTTGATTCAGATAAAATGAGACGACTTTGCAGTTCTGTTACGATGGTGTAATACCAATCGCCACCATCGATTGTGTTCGGTGTGAGAACCACGTTGTTGGACTATCGCACGGCACCGTAATTTCCACTGAAGTAGGCTGAGTTTGAGGGACTCCATGGGAAGTTCGTTCCAAACCTGCTGACACATTTTCCATAGCCCATCAACGGTTCTTGGTCAGCGACTTCCGAGCCGTTGTTTCAGGAGCCCAAAACCACAGAAACCCATCGGTGATGCGTCAGGAGATTATACAGGCACATGAGAGAAGGGAATAACTCGTATGCTCGTCTCCTGTTCCATCTTCCTGTAAGTAAGCCACAGATGACTTGGCAGTGTGGCTTGATGCCTTGTCCATGTGGATCCAAACTTTTGATTGCTCACCAGGGTACAGACGTGGGATATCCTGCCGATATATGTGGTCCATTACATTACTCTGGAAGTAAGCTGCACTAATTTTATAGTTTCCAGGAACTCGACGAATCGTGAGCAGTTCACGTGAGCAATATCCGGCAACCACCATGAAGCCCTTTGAAAACTTTTCCTTGCACCTTCGGACAAGATCGGACCTGGCCTTGCCCCCTCTTTCGCGATAGTAAATTGCCCTGGGTTTGTTGGTGTCATCAAGGTACACCTAAGCTTCATCCAAGGAGACAACCCACTTCCATCAGCCACCTGCAAGATGGTTTTCATACAGTTTCCTGGCGTTGGTGAATCGTTCCTCCACGTGCCTGGCCGACAGTCTGTGACCGCGCGCTTTATGACGTCGCTCCAGCCCAAGATTGTCATGAATTATTCTGGAGACTGTTACCTGTGAAATACCTTTCATTTGGGCTAGACTTCTCTGTGTGGGGGGATTTTCTTTCAGCACTTCAGACCAAATTTCTCGCACCACCTGAGCTGTGCATGTTGGCTGGGGCTTGTTTCTAGTCTTCTTCTCTGCTTGTCCACGTTCATTAGATGGTTGCAACTTGTTCTTTATGATTATTCGCCCCACAGTAGCTTTGGATACCACAATACCATTTTGTTTGCATAATTCTACAATGCACGAAAGACTGGAGTTAGCGTCGGAAAGGTCAAACATATACCCTTCCAAAAAGCTGTGATTTTGGAAGCCATGTTTAAGCACGAAATGTCCCAAATAACAGCAACAAGTGTATACAAAGTTAATCCCCATGAATAGTGGACGAGTCATGCAAATCACATTCCATCGAGGTCATATGCGGCGTTTAAAGTGGTCTCATTTTATCTGAATCAACCCTCCGTATTGGCAGACATTAACTCCAGTTGATTTGCCCAGCTTTAATCTTTATCTTTATTTGTTTAATTATTTACTTCAAATTTACAATCGTATTTGATTTATTTAGTAATTCAGAACTTTGTACTAACTGATTTAATCCTGTAAGAGCTTCCTATACTTTTATTTGTGTTATAAGAATATTTGATTGTCAGAACTTGATCGGTAAAATCGCCCACGCTTTTAATCCAGCATGCGTGCGATGACGTCATTTCTACCGGAGCTTAGTATTGACTCCTGTGGTACCCGGAAGTAATGTAGAAATTCCACCCACGCAACCACCAGGAGGTAGGACTGAGCCTGCCTGGAATATAAAAGGAGGACGCAGGAAGCAAGATGAATTAAAGAAATATCGAAAACGTTATTCACTTCATCAAGATAGCTACAAATGCTAGTGCTACTCTGGTGTATTCGAAGCGGCCAAACCATCTGGAACTTCCTCCCTCCATCAGGCAACTCATCCATAAAAAAAAGACCTTCAGAAGACTTTGGCAGCGTACCAAGTTTCTCCACTTCAAGACGAAGTACAACAGGCTATCCCACAACATAAGTAAGCAGATTAAGGATTTAAAAAATCAAAGATGGAACGACAAACTTAAAAGTCTGTCCGTCCAGGAAAACTCTCTCTGGAGTACGGTCAGGGCTCTTACAAGCAACGGTGTCTTGCTTACGGAGGGTGGCGATTTTGTTAGCAATGACCAGGACAAAGCACAAATTTTCGCCGATTCACTGAAGAGCCAATTCTCTACGCCCAAAGAGGATAGTCTGTTCAATATTATTCTTGAGGTCAAAGACGTGTGTGACAAGTATGGACACGCCCAGCGCGCTCTTGCCTCTCCTGATGTCATTGACACCTCTGAGATGGACATCATAAAGCGCCTGAAAAGCAAAAAGGCAGCCGGCATCGACACCATTACCAACATTGCTCTCAAGAATTTGCCTCCCAGTGTTATCTGCATCATCACCAAGGTCATGAATGACTGGCTTAGTGGCCATTTCCCTAGTGCCTGGAAGGACTCAAGTCATCATCAGCATTTCTAAACCTGGACTGGATCCTGCTCTTCCCACAAGTTATAGGCCCATAGCTTGTTGCCCATGCTTTCCAAGGCCTTGGAGCGCACTATACCCAAGAGTTTCAATGACTTCGTAGTGAGCAATTTGGCTTCCGTCCAGGCCACTCTTGTCAGCTTCAATTATGGAGGCTTGTTGCTGATTTAAACGGTCCTCTCAACCTCTCTATGTTTTGTGGTCTCGTTTTCCTCGATGTTCAAAAGGCCTTTGACCAAGTCTGGCATGAAGGACTCATTTACAAAATGATTACCTACGGGTTCCCTGGCTAATTGCTCTGGTTTGCTCCTTCCTGTCGAAGAGGACTTTTGTGTTAAGGTTGGGGACTTCTTGTCAGAACCCTACGATGTTAATGCTGGTGTACGCCAAGGCTCTGTCTTGCGGCCAACCTTATTCAACCTCTTTCTCCAAGTTTACAAAGTGTGATCTTTACTTGTTTCCTGACGACGGGTCCATCATGACCTGGGCACGAAACCTAGCACATGTCATCACTCGACTTCAAAAAGCTTTTATCAGTGCGAGAGCTGGTTCACTAAGTGGCGATTAAAGCTGAATGTCAAAAAGCGATAAGTCATGTTTATCACTCGCAAACGCAAAACCCTCCAAGGCCACTCTTCTTATTTGGCAAGAAACTTGAGTGGGTAAAAAGCTATATATATCTTGGTGTCATGATCGACTCCAAACTGAACTGGAACGACCAAGTCCAATATGCGCTCAACAAAGCAAAGAAAGCGAAGTTCAGCGCTCTTTCTGTGGATAACAAACTCTTGATTGCACCTGTGGGGCGAAACAGCGCTATTTGTGTGCATAACAAACATCTTGATATAAAAGGTTGTGATTCGTACTATTTTACTCCATGGAATACCTGCTTGGGCTTCTATTTGCAAATCTAGGTGGAAGGATCTCCAGACCTTCCAAAATGTTGCTCTCCGATCCATTGCCCAACTTGACAGAAGAGTTGCCAACAAGTTGTCGGCAAAAACCACTCTATAACGATTTGGGGATGACCCACATAGGTACCTTTGTCCAGAAACTTAAGAACATGCCACCCAAGATGGAGAATCATGAAAATATTCTGGTTTCTGATATTCTGGACCATCCACTCGTTGTTAAGGGTCAAACGTATGACTTCTCACTTGTGATGAGTCGGTTTCGATTACCGAAACCGAATTTTCGGTGTTTAGTAAAAACCGAAACCGTCGGTTTTTAAAACTTTCGATACGGTTTTAACGCGACTTAATTTAAGGATGGTTCAGTGAACGATTCACTAATCTTGCTTTTTTAGTCTTGTTTTTTTCTTTTAGTCTTATCGCTGAAAAATAAATTTAAATTCGGGCATTTGTCCATGGAGCGTTTTTCCACGGAGGTTTTGCTTGGGTCACTAGCGACCGGGAAAACGGAGGTTTTGTTTGGGTCACTAGCGACCGGGAAAACGGATCAGGGAATTTTACAAAAAAATGAGACAATTTTACAAAATCAGCAAAAAAAATAGGAACGAAAAATTTGAAAAATGTCAATAATATTCCATCAAGATAGACTGTTTTTGCTGCTGATGAGAATTTTACAAAATCGTTTTATTAGACACCCTGTTTGGGCCATGGGACTTTTCTCCTACGCTCGGAAGTAACTTATCTTGCCTTACGTTTTATTAATAGGAACAATTGCATGCTTTACAACAATGGGAAGCCAAAGTCAACAACATGTAAATGTAGATGATGAATAAGATCTCATTCGTGAACCAGAAAGCAAACGAAGAAAAACGTAAGTGCAGTGTGGAAGTTTTTTAACAAATCTGAACCAGGGTTTGCCACATGTAATACCTGTGGTAGTTGTTTAAAACTATCAGCGGGTAACACAAGCAATTTGAAGCACCACTTGCAAGCCACGCATAAGCAACTTATTTTGGAATTAATGGAAGTAGAAAAATTGATGCAGACTGCTAGAATGGGCAAAGTAAGCATAATGATTATTTCAATTCTTGAATAATTCCCATAATGTTTTAAAATTTTTTTTATAAAATTAACTTTTTAAAAAACCAACAGGTAAGCAGAGGGATGGGGATAATCAGAAAACCTTATTGGATTCGTGGAAAATTAAGACCAGCTAGACAAACAAAGAATCAGAAAAAGCAACAAAGGCGCTTGCAAAAATGGTTTGTCAAGACCTGCAGCCTTATTCAACGACAAGGGGTTTCGGGACTATTGCCACGTTCTTCAACCTGCTTATACTCTCCCAAGCAGAAAAACATTGACTAAGGAGGTTGATTCTCTTTACACAGACTGTAACACATATTAAGCAAAAACCTGAAAATTCTTCCAAGCCTCTCACTCACTACAGATTGTTGGACATCATACACAAACAATTCCTTCTTAGCTGTGGCTGCACACTTTTTAGCTAGTTTGAAAACAATAGAACATTTAGTGTTAATAGCCTGCTTGATCCTCGACTCAAAGACATTCCATTTGAAAAGGAAACTTCAAAATTAGCAGCCAAACACTTTTTAATTGAGCAAATGTTGAAAAAATGAATTATTACAAGAAAGATCGCAAACATCTAATGATTCCGATTGTATAAAAACAACAAGAGAAAAGCAGAAATCAGTCACAAGTGTATGGGACAAATTCAGATCGAAAGTAGAAGAAAAACATAAAAGTGCAGGAAATGCACAGCAGCAACACTTGAAGATGGAGCAGGAAGTTTCAGCATATTTGTAAGAACCTGTCATTGATATTTCTGATTGGTGGCAGAATAATAAACACAGTATTTGATTGGTGGCATTTGGTTGGTGGCAGAATAATAAACACTGATATCCAAATCTTGCTAACATCGCAAGACAATACTTGTCAATACCAGCTACGTCTATTCCAGTGAGAACTATTAGGAAGAAAAGAAACACATTAAATCCAAAGCATGCAGGTAAACTTGTTTACCTAACCATAATTGTGAAATAAAATTCTATATTCAACCACAAATTTTGAAACCGTGTTTTTTTGTTTTAAAAACAAACTGATTCATTAAATCACCACAATTAATGTGCAGTATGGAATTTGTTAAATGTGACCCATTAAAATTTAAACACTTTACCCAGTCAACACCACCTAAAGATAAGGCCATAGTACTCGGTGCGTAGCCCACGAGAAAGACAGGCCTGGGCACTCAAAAACCACCTGACCACAGTAGTCTGAGCAACAATCCAAACTTCATTGTTTCCAACAAACGAAAAAACAGTAATTGTTAAATCTAAGATGGAGACAATGAAAGTTGTATTGTTGCTCGGACTACTGTGGTCATGTGACTTTTGAGTGCCCAGGCCTGTTGGCTACGTACTCGGTGAGAACTGCGTCATCAAACTCAGATAGACAATGCAACTTTCATTGTTTGCAACAAATGAAATACATGGGACGGTTTTCCGTTTGCTGTAAACAATGAAAGCTTCATTGTCTGTTTCAGTTTGATGACGCAGTGCTCACCGATTACTAAGGCCTTATCTTTGGGCGAGGTCAAAATTGCACCAACCGAGTTGGGTTGGTTAAGCAATGATTATTGCTCGATTGTTGACATATTATCGACTACCGTAGCAACAATGATTATCTTCACTAACTCAACTCAGTGTTAGCTTTTTTGATCGCTGTTTTTTCCTCCCTTAAAAACCGATACAGTTACCAAATCCAAAATTTTGAAACCGACTCATCACTACTTCTCACAGAAGGGGAGGTCTTGCAATCCTAATTACAGTCGATGCAATATCTTAGCACTTTCTCCGGTCTCTCATTATTATATATCATGGCCATCGTCACCTGTGCTTATAATCATCAAATATAATAAAAACGTTATATTGTCCGTCATCATTGAGTTTTCTTACTTCTGACCAAACTACAAGAGTTACCTTGATGAAACAAAAATGCAATATAGGTTGATAATAGACAATTAAAATGCAGTTAAGATAAAAAAATTGACTTCAGATTTGGTCAAGATAGTCGATTTTATGCCAATTCTTCACATTTTTTTCAATTTAAAAGGAGGTTCTTTAAGACATCTCTACCAAATAAAAAGTGAAATTTAGCTTCTTATTATCTCTATTCATCGAGGTATAAATGGTATCAATCAGATTTTTCATTGCAAAATTATAACCTTTTTTTTAAAATTTTTATAGACCAGAAAGAACTGCCAATGTGAGAAATGTTGAAGTAAATAACAGATTCGTCGTTCCATAAAATAGAATTTTGCTTTTACGATACAATTGTCATATAATAGTTGAAGTTTGCTCATCTCTACAGGCAATTATTTATATCTATAAGTATATTTGCAAAGGATATGTGTGATTGTGCAAACATTGGTCTAATGGCAGGAGAAAGCAACATAGTGTTAATTGCACTTCTTTCAATCTGCCAGAGCCAACTCGGCAGCCAATTGAGTTAGTAATTTTTAATCCAACCGAAGAGAGAAGAGAAGCAGAACGATTCATTCTATCTTTAAATACTCAACAAAGAGCTGCTTTAGAAAAGATCGCTCAATCAGTTTACGATGAAAATGCCACAACTTTATTATTCTATCTTGATGGAGCTGGTGGGTCTGGAAAAAAGTAGCTTTGTAGAGTTTTAATGAATTTCATCCGAGGAAATGGACAATAAGTCTTCCCATGTGCTACAACCGGAATTGCTTTGACACTCATGAAAAAAGGTAGAACAGTTCATAGCGGTTTCAAGTTGCCAATTCCACTGTTTGAAAACTCCACATCGTCTCTTGAAGATATTTTAGAAGCAAAAAATTATAACCATCGATGAAGTAACAATGTTATCACAACGTGGACTAAGCTATTGAATTCAAGACGATCCGACTAAACGAGACAAGCCATTTGGAAATAAAGTGATAGTCATTGGAGGAGATTTTCGACAATGCTTACCGGTTATACCAAAAGGAACGGTAACAGAAGTTACCGAAGCAATCATCAAATCATCAAATTTATGTCAACATTTTACAAATCTTTCGTTGGTATCTGACATGAGAATTGTAGATCAAGACGATTTCAGTCAGTGTGTCACAAGATTGCAATTCTATAGAGCCTTCATTCCAAAATTTTCGGAAGTAGCCGCCTCCATATTTCAGTTGCTGCAAAAAGGAGAACCGTTCATATGGACGGAAAAAAGACTAGAAGCATTTAATACATTGAAAAAGGCTTTGACAAGGCCCCCCCATACTGAAGGTCTTCTCACCCAATAAAAGACTACACATACTGGCAGATGCATCGGGGGTCGCAATTGGATTAGTTGCCTTACAAATGCATAAAGGAAAACTGTTTCCAGTGGCATTGGAGTCCAGGAGGTGGAGAAGGGAGGAACAACGCTTTTCAAATTATGAGAGGGAACTAATGGCGGTGTTATATGCAACACAGGGTAAACTGTCTAGGATGCAGACGCACGCGGTACAGAGCCTATTAGAACTGCCGGTGCCATTGCATTACATAAAAGCGGAGAAAAACGTATTCGCAGATGCTTTGTCCAGGTATTTTAGGGAGAAAAAGTTAAACAAAGTTGGGGGAGCGTCACAAATCCCCAGTTCTTGTGAACGGGCCCCAGGGATTGTGTCACAAAATTTGGGAGGAGTCAGCTTAAAAACATCCCAAATCCCAGTTCGCGTGAAAGGAGGCAGACACAGAAAAGAGAGAGAGAGAAAGCAGACGGCGGAAGGGAAGCGAGGTCCAAAGGATGGAGCGCTAAATAATAATAAAGAAAAACGGAAAATATGTGGAGAGATTGGCGAGATGACGGTGGTTAGAGGTGAGACGAGGAAAGAGCCAATAGGAAAGAGAGAGAATGTGAGGAGGAGACGTGGAAAGAAGAAGAGAGAGAGAAGGGGAGAACAAGTTAGGTTTACGATGTGTGAAGATGAAAATCGTAAACGTCGGAGTGGAGACGTGCTTCCCAGGAACTCGGAGACAAGGGGTGCTTCTAGGCGGGCATGCAGGCAGCAGGTAAGAGAATTTACATCTTATCCTAAGAGAAAAGCCATGAATAGGCTACGCTGCCGTGTGTTCCGCGGGAACCGAGAAGAGTTCACCCCCTGAGCGCCACAAGGGGAAGGGCAGTTGAAAGCACTGGAGCTATCGCAAGTGAGAGTTGCCTTGCACGATAGGCAAAGTAACACGCCGTCTAAAAAGGAAATTGTGAAGCTCCACGAGAAGAAAGCAGGAGCAGCTGCGTCGTTGTTGGAGTACACAAGGTCCCGAGAGGCAACAGAGGCCCGAGGACAGTAGCGATTTCCGAGGAGAGGCGAACGAATGTGGAGAAGGCATCAGTCCGAACAGAGAAGCATTCAGCAAAATAGAATTGCTTTCCGTGCCTGCGTTGGAGCAGGAAAAATTTCTGAGTAAAAGAGGTAGCAGTGTAAGCGGTGAAAATTGCGTAGCGTGTTGCGAGGCTCTTAATTTATTTCCTTGCAGTGAGTTGTTCACAATTAGCACGCAATTAGAATTTTCCTGTTTGAGTAGTTTTACCTTTTGCATAATTATCTGTTGTATGATATGCGTATTGCAAATTATTTATCCTTGCATTTATTTTATCTACCCTGATAGAAATTCCCACTGCGTCGCTCGTTCCAGACGACCAGTTCAATATTCGGGTTCCAGTAATCCTCCCGACAAAAGGGTCACACGACGGGGTCACCGTTGTTTAGTGGAGAAAGTGAGAAGGCCGCAGAAGTAGAAGATAATTTTGCACAAGATTCGTGTACAACACGCTATACGTTTAAAACAGAAAGTAAATGACGCTATAGCGCTTAATGTTATATGATTTGTAAAGCATTTAATAAACTGAAGAATCTTGTTTTGGCTGATGTTATTGTTAAAAGTTGATGACATTATTTGATGGACCAGTGCGGCTGCTGAGCAGTCGTTTCCATGAATGATTAAATACATTATTGACTTTTATTAAATATGGAATATCGTTCTGAGTGGAATCTAGGACAAACTAGATTATTATGTCCATGCTTAGAATGCTAATTACAATTAACTTTAATTTTCCAATTAGCTTTAATTTTCTAACTAGCTAGTTTTTATGCCAGGATTTGAGTCGGATTTCAATTGTTGTAATTTTCAATTTATTCACTGCCGTTAACTTAAACTGAAAGTTCTGTATAATGTTTAATATTATGTTTTTAAACCTAGGCAGTTGTTGTAATTCTGTAGTACGCAAAAAAAGCGTCTGATGTTTATTTTCACATTTACATTTGAAGTATTTTTGAACTGTTATGAATATCAATAAAACTAATCTTCAAATAGCTTACTTTGCTACATTTTTCAAATCCAACATTTTTCCCCACTGATAGTTACGTTACACAGTGGCTTCTTCAAATTGGTTCTGGAAATTTTTCAAGAATTGAAAATGTTGAAGGTGATTTAATTGAAGTTCCAAGTGAAATGATTGTCTCACTGATATAATATCTACAATTTTTGGAGATGATGTACAATCACTCATCTGATGATTTATCAAATCGGATAATCTTTTACTCAAAAATTTTTGATGCTCCCACACGGAACAACGAATATACATCGAATGGAAAAAAGAAAATTTACATTCAAAAGTAATGACTCAGTGGTAGGAGATCCAAATGATCAAATATCTAATCAAATTACGATAAAAATGCTGAATTTATTGACTCCATTAGAAGTTCCACCACATATGCTTCACTTAAAAGTAGGAATGATTGCCATGCTGATAAGAAATTTGAATCCAAAAAAAGGGTTATGTAATGGAAATCGCTTAATAGTCGCATCATGCCATAGACAATTTGTAAATGAGGCAAGTAGAAATGAAATTGTTATAATTCCAAGAATCGATTTGATGGAAGTGATTTCAATTTGCCTTTCATACTCAAAAGACGCCAATTTCCAATTATTCCTTCTTTTGTTATGACTATGAATAAGAGTCAAGGACAATCATTTTTTGATGAAAAATAGGAAAGAAAATTCCGCAGCCCGGAATCGAACCAGG